>CM063301.1:7702550-7858148 GCA_032173965.1 Sitta carolinensis | reverse complement strand
GGTGCATTAAGGGTGGGGAAAGCAGAGACCCCCGAACCGGGGTGCATTAAGGGTGGGGAACAGGCAGGGACCCCGAACCGGGGTGCATTAAGGGTGGGGAACAGGCAGAGACCCCCGAACGGGGTGCTTTAAGGGTGGGGAACAGGCAGAGACCCCGAATCGGGGTGCATTAAGGGTGGGGAACAGGCAGAGACCCCGAACGGGGTGCATTAAGGGTGGGGAACAGGCAGAGACCCCGAATCGGGGTGCATTTAAGGGTGGGGAACAGGCAGAGACCCCGAACGGGGTGCATTAAGGGTGGGGAACAGGCAGAGACCCCCGAATCGGGGTGCATTAAGGGTGGGGAACAGGCAGAGACCCCGAACCGGGGTGCATTAAGGGTGGGGAACAGGCAGAGACCCCGAATCGGGGTGCATTAAGGGTGGGGAACAGGCAGAGACCCCCGAATCGGGGTGCTTAAGGGTGGGGAACAGGCAGAGACCCCCGAATCGGGGTGCATTTAAGGGTGGGGAACAGGCAGAGACCCCGAACGGGGTGCATTAAGGGTGGGGAACAGGCAGAGACCCCCGAACCGGGTGCATTAAGGGTGGGGAACAGGCAGAGACCCCGAATCGGGGTGCATTAAGGGTGGGGAACAGGCAGAGACCCCGAACGGGGTGCTTTAAGGGGGGGAACAGGCAGAGACCCCGAACCGGGGTGCATTAAGGGTGGGGAACAGGCAGAGACCCCGAACGGGGTGCTTTAAGGGTGGGGAACAGGCAGAGACCCCCGAACGGGGTGCATTAAGGGTGGGGAACAGGCAGAGAACCCCCGAACGGGGTGCATTAAGGGTGGGGAACAGGCAGAGACCCCGAATCGGGGTGCTTTAAGGGTGGGGAACAGGCAGAGACCCCCGAACGGGGTGCATTAAGGGTGGGGAACAGCAAGACCCCGAATCGGGGTGCATTAAGGGTGGGGAACAGGCAGAGACCCCGAACGGGGTGCATTAAGGGTGGGGAACAGTCAGAGACCCCCGAATCGGGGTGCTTAAGGGTGGGGAACAGGCAGAGACCCCGAATCGGGGTGCATTAAGGGTGGGGAACAGGCAGAGACCCCGAACGGGGTGCATTAAGGGTGGGGAACAGGCAGAGACCCCCGAACCGGGGTGCTTTAGGGTGGGGAACAGGCACAGACCCCGAATCGGGGTGCATTAAGGGTGGGGAACAGGCAGAGACCCCCGAAACCGGGGTGCATTAAGGGTGGGGAACAGGCAGAGACCCCCGAATCGGGGTGCTTAAGGGTGGGGAACAGGCAGCAGACCCCCGAATCGGGGTGCATTTAAGGGTGGGGAACAGGCAGAGACCCCGAACGGGGTGCATTAAGGGTGGGGAACAGGCAGAGACCCCCGAATCGGGGTGCTATTAAGGGTGGGGAACAGGCAGAGACCCCCGAATCGGGGTGCATTAAGGGTGGGGAACAGGCAGAGACCCCGAACCGGGGTGCATTTAAGGGTGGGGAACAGGCAGAGACCCCGAATCGGGGTGCATTAAGGGTGGGGGAACAGGCAGAGACCCCGAATCGGGGTGCATTAAGGGTGGGGAACAGGCAGAGACCCCCGAATCGGGTGCATTTAAGGGTGGGGAACAGCAGAGACCCCAATACGGGGTGCTTAAGGGTGGGGAACAGGCAGGAGACCCCGAATCGGGGTGCTTAAGGTGGGGAACAGGCAGAGACCCCCGATCCGGGGTGCATTAAGGGTGGGGAACAGGCAGAGACCCGAACGGGTGCTAGGGTGGGGAACGGCAGAGACCCCGATCGGGTGCATTAAGGGTGGGGAACAGGCAGAGACCCCGAACCGGGGTGCATTAAGGGTGGGGAACAGGCAGAGACCCCGAATCCGGGGTGCATTAAGGGTGGGGAACAGCAGAGACCCTGGGGAACAGGCAGAGACCCCCGAATCGGGGTGCATTTAAGGGTGGGGAACAGGCAGAGACCCCGAATCGGGGTGCATTAGGGGGGGAACAGGCAGAGACCCCGAACGGGGTGCATTAAGGTGGGGAAAGGCAGAGACCCCCGAACCGGGGTGCATTAAGGGTGGGGAACAGGCAAGACCCCGAATCGGGGTGCATTAAGGGTGGGGAACAGGCAGAGGACCCCCGAATCGGGGTGCATTCAGGGTGGGGAACAGCAGAGACCCCCGAACCGGGGTGCATTCAGGGTGGGAAAACATGCAGAGACCCCGAACGGGGTGCATTAAGGGTGGGGAACAGGCAGAGACCCCGAACCGAGGTACATTAAGGGTGGGGAAACAGGCAGAGACCCCGAAACCGGGGTGCATTCAGGGTGGGGAACATGCATAGACCCCGAATCGGGGTGCATTAAGGTTGGGGAACATGCATAGACCCCGGAATCGGGGTTCTTTAAGGGTGGGGAACAGGCAGAGACCCCGAACCGGGGTGCATTAAGGGGGGGAAATGAAGAGACCGCCGAACCGGGGTGCTTAAGGGTGGGGAACAGGCAGAGACCCCCGAATCGGGATGCATTAAGGGTGGAGAACAGGTAGAGACCCCGAACCGGGCTGCATTCAGGGTGGGGAACAGGCAGAGACCCCCGAATCGGGGTGCATTAAGGGTGGGGAACAGGCAGATACCCCGAAACGGGGTGCATTAAGGGTGGGAAACAGGCAGAGACCCCGAACCGGGGTGCTTTAAGGGTGAGGAACAGGCAGAGACCCCGAACCGGGGTGCATTAAGGGTGGGGAACATGCAGTAGACCCCGATCGGGGTGCATTAAGGGTGGGGAACAGGCTCAGACCCCGAATCGGGGTGCATTAAGGGTGGGGAACAGGCAGAGACCGAACGGGGTGCATTAAGGGTGGGGAACAGGCAGAGACCCCCGAACGGGGTGCATTAAGGGTGGGGAACATGCATAGACCCCGAATCGGGGTGCTATTAAGGGTGGGGAACAGGCAGAGACCCCGAACCGAGAGACCCCGAATCGGGGTGCATTAAGGGTTGGGGAACAGGCAGAGACCCCGAACGGGGTGCATTAAGGGTGGGAAAACAGGCAGAGGACCCCGAATCGGGGTGCATTTAAGGGTGGGGAACAGGCAGAGACCCCGAAACCGGGTGCATTAAGGGTGGGGAACATGCAGAGACCCCCGAACCGGGGTGCATTAACGGGTGGGGAACATGCAGAGACCCCGAACCGGGGTGCATTAAGGGTGGGGAACAGGCAGAGACCCCGAACCGGGTGCTTTAAGGGTGGGGAACAGGCAGAGACCCCGAATCGGGGTGCATTAAGGGTGGGGAACAGGCAGAGACCCCCGAACGGGGTGCATTAAGGTGGGGAACAGCAGAGACCCCCGAATCGGGGTGCATTAAGGGTGGGGAACAGGCAGAGACCCCGAACCGGGGTGCTTTAAGGTGGGGAACAGGCAGAGACCCCGAACGGGTGCATTAAGGTGGGGAACAGCACAGACCCCGTAATCGGGGTGCATTAAGGTGGGGAACAGGCAGAGACCCCGAATCGGGTGCTTTAAGGGTGGGGAACAGGCAGAGACCCGAATCGGGGTGCATTAAGGGTGGGGAACAGGCAGAGACCCCCGAACCGGGGTGCATTAAGGGTGGGGAACAGGCAGAGACCCCCGAACGGGGTGCATTAAGGGTGGGGAACAGGCAAGACCCCGAATCGGGGTGCATTAAGGGTGGGGAACAGGCAGAGCCCCCCGAATCGGGGTGCCTTAAGGGTGGGGAACAGGCAGAGACCCCCGAATCGGGGTGCATTAAGGGTGGGGAACAGGCAGAGACCCCCGATCCGGGGTGCTTTAAGGGTGGGGAACAGGCAGAGACTCCCGAATAGGGGTGCATTAAGAGTGGGGAACAGGCAGAGACCCCCGAATCGGGGTGCTTTAAGGGTGGGGAACAGGCAGAGACCCCGAACCGGGGTGCATTAAGGGTGGGGAAGAGGCAGAGACCCCCGAACCGGGGTGCATTAAGGGTGGGGAACAGGCAGAGACCCCGAACCGGGGTGCTTTAAGGGTGGGGAACAGGCAGAGACCCCCGAACCGGGGTGCATTAAGTGTGGGGAACAGGCAGAGACCCCCGAACCGGGGTGCATTCAGGGTGGGAAACATGCAGAGACCCCCGAATCGGGGTGCATTAAGGGTGGGGAACATGCATAGACCCCCGAATCGGGGTGCATTAAGGGTGGGGAACAGGCAGAGACCCCCGAACCGGGGTGCTTTAAGGGTGGGGAACAGGCAGAGACCCCGAACCGGGGTGCATTAAGGTTGGGGAACATGCATAGACCCCGGAATCGGGGTGCATTAAGGGCGGGGAACAGGCAGAGACCCCGAACCGGGGTGCATTCAAGGTGGGGAACAGGCAGAGACCCCCGAATCGGGGTGCATTAAGGGTGGGGAACAGGTAGAGACCCCCGAACCGGGGTGCTTTAAGGTTGGGGAACAGGCAGAGACCCCCGAAACGGGGTGCATTAAGGGTGGGGAACAGGCAGAGACCCCTAACCGGGGTGCATTAAGGGTGGGGAACAGGCAGAGACCCCCGAACCGGGGTGCTTTAAAGGTGGGGAACAGGTAGAGACCCCCGAACCGGGGTGCATTCAGGGTGGGGAACAGGCAGAGACCCCGAACCGGGGTGCTTTAAGGGTGGGGAACAGGCAGAGACCCCGAACCGGGGTGCATTAAGGTTGGGGAACATGCATAGACCCGGAATCGGGGTGCATTAAGGGCGGGGAACAGGCAGAGACCCCCGAAACGGGGTGCATTAAGGGTGGGGAACAGGCAGAGACCCCCGAATCGGGGTGCATTAAGGGTGGGGAACAGGTAGAGACCCCCGAACCGGGGTGCTTTAAGGTTGGGGAACAGGCAGAGACCCCGAACCGGGGTGCATTAAGGGTGGGGAACAGGCACAGACCCCGAATCGGGGTTCATTAAGGGTGGGAACAGGCAGAGACCCCCGAACCGGGGTGCATTAAGGGTGGGGAACAGGCAGAGACCCCCGAATCGGGGTGCATTAAGGGTGGGGAACAGGCAGAGACCCCCGAACCGGGGTGCATTAAGGGTGGGGAACACGCAGAGACCCCGAACCGGGGTGCTTTAAGGGTGGGAAACAGGCAGAGACCCCGAATTGGGCTGCAATTTGATGGGGGGACAGGCAGAGCCCCCTGAACTGGGCTGCTTTTAGGGTCGGGGACTGGCAGAGCCCCCCGAACCAGGCTGCTTTCATGGTGGGGAACAGGCAGAGCCCCCGGAACCGGAGTGCTTTGATGGGCCTGGATAGGCAGAGGCAAAATAATACCAAAAATAAAAAAAATCACTACCCAAATAAAAAACCCTGATAACTGCTCCGGCAGAGCTGGCCCTAACCTCTCTGAACATATATGCACCAGAAATAAAATCGAAACCCCAATAATACCTGACAAAAGCCATCTTAAAAAAAACCCATTATCAACTGTTTTCATTAATACTACCTCAAATACAAACAGAAACACTCATTAAGTTACCTTCACTCCAAAAGCATATTACACACAGTAAATAATACCAAAAAGTAAAACAACACACTCTACCCCCCAAAATTGAATATAAGCCACATAGAAATACCACCATTAATTCATCAGTACTGTCACTATCTGTATCTAATTATATCTATGGACACATAAAGAAAATGAAAACTTAGTAAGGAGCATTAAGCCAACAATACAAAAAACCAGGAAAGCATACTAAAACGATATTAAAAAAGGAATTCCTCTATCATCCTCCCCCAAATTTCCTCGCAACTCTATTGCCTAACACAAAAAACAAGAAAAAATCCATTCCTTACTTTTCTTAACTGACTACTCTATTATTTGTCAAAATGAAACATGTTGCCAGACCTCAATTCAAACCCTGATGAAGCTGAGACAACAGGGCTTCCCTCCCACCCCAATGTAAACTTCAGGATGATGAAAATGGGGGGGGCTAGCCTCAAATCAAACCCATAATGCGTCAAGAATATTCTTCCCCCTGCCTTTCAAATAGAACCCAGGGATTCTCTGTCTACTGCCAACCCCAACACCCTGGAACAGGCAGGTCTTTCTTCAATCGGAACCCTTGAGAGCACAGGCGAAGGGGCAATCCCCCCACTTTCAACACGGACAGCAATGGAAGAGCAGTTGCTTCCCTCAAGGGAAACTCCTTCTGGCCTCAGAACCCCCATGTTTCTCTGGGGGCACCAGGGAGGGACTGGCAAGGGAACACTGAAAAGGGAAAGGAGAAAATTCCCCCCTACAAATCCAGACTGGCTCACCTGCTCAGCTGCTGCTGCCTGGCACGAAGCCGAATCCCTGGGTGCCTCCTGTAAGCAATGCTCCACATCCAAGGGCTCCCCCAGAGGTCTTGAGACACCCCCGGAGCCCACGCCAGCTCCTCCAGCGGGGCCAGACATAAGGGAGCGGATTAAACCCTGCCCTAAAACAGCCCTCAGCAGGACCCGCCCCCTCCTCCTCATTGCCAACACCTGGCGATTTGGGGGCGCGCGTTAGAGGGTCCTGGGCGAATTTAGGGGCTCCAAGGAGGGTTTAGAGGGGTCCTGCGGGGGGTTGGGGGATCCTGGGGGAGTTTGGGGAGGGGTTACGGTCAGGGAGGGGGCGGTAAGGGTGATTTGAGGGGTTTGGGAGGGGGAGTTATGGGGTCCTGAGGGGGTCCTGGAAGAGTTAATGGTGTTCTGAGCGTGGTTTGGGGGGTCCTGGAGGATTTTAGGGGGCGTTTGGGTAGGGGGTTTTGGGGCGGGGAGGGAAAGATAACGGCGATTTGGGGGGGTTTAGGGGCATCCTGAGTGGGGTTTGGGGGGATCCTCAGGGGAGTGCTGGGGGTCTTTGGGAGGGTTTGGGCGTCCCGAGTGGGGTTTGGGGGGTCCCGAAGGGGTCCTGTGGGGGTTTGGGTTGGGCAAGGGTCGGAGGAGCTGGGATAAGGGCGATGTGGGAGCGGGGCTAGGGGGAGCCGGCGGGTTTTGTGGCCGGTAGCGGCTGCAGCCAGCCCTGTAAGGGGGATTTGGGGGAGAAGCGGCGGATTTTGGGTGAATTTGTTGGATTTGGGGCGGATTTCGGGGTTCTTGGGCTCTTAAGTTTGGGGGGGAGGAGGTGGGGGTCGTCCCGCGTTACACAAATTGCGTAAGTCGGCGCTTTCGAGAATAGCAGCGGCTACGCAAATTGCGTAAGGCCCCGCGGCGGGGACCTGCGGCTGCTGCTGCCCCCCGCCCCATCATTAACAGCATCACCCTCATCCTGGGTACCCTTGGGCACACCTGGGCACACTCGGGCACCGTTGGGCATGCCTGGGCACACCGGGTCACTTCCTTGTGGAGCCAGTGCAGTGCCCCCCCACCTCCTCGGGAAAGAAGCTTTTCCTTCTATTCAACCGAACTCTCCCCTGGCACAGCTCCAGCCGTTCCCTCGCTCCTGGCACTGGGCATTCCAGAGCAGAGAGCAGTGTTTGCCCCTCCTCTCCTGCTCCAAAGGGTGGCACTGCTTGTCCAGAACAAACCTGCAAATAATGAGGGATGCTTCATCCGGAGTGAATGGAGATGCCAACCCAACAGCAGTCCTTATCACGGACAGGGTGTCGTGCCTGAAGGAAAACACGGGAAGGGAACGGGGCACATCTGCAAAGGGAAGAGTGAGAATCTGTGGCCCAGCAGCTGTTAGAAGTCCTTCGGCTGTACAAAGCTGCCGTCTGCCTACAGCATGCTTTATTCGTTTCTTCATGAAGTGTATTTTGTTTTCTTTTAAATAGTGCTGTGAATTCCTGTTTGACTGCAGCTTCTGACTGAACGCAGCCCAGGGGGAGCCTGCAGGGCACCGACATCCCTTCCACCGCCCACCAGGTGTGTGGTACCAGCCCCATGCTGTACGTGCAGGCATTCACCCGCCGTTGCCCCTGCAGGGTACCGCTTCATAGCCCCTGCCTGAGAAATTCCTGCTCTCAGCTGTAAAAATGGTGTTTTTCTGAGCAGCTTTCTGAAGAACAAGCTTTTGCATTCAGCGTTTCAGTCCGAGTACAGTGGACTACAGATTCTCAGAACTAATGAGCAGTGTTAGAAAACACATTTTTCCTATGATATCGACTCCCTTACAACATACATAAACTTCCTCTTTCTTGTATCTCACTCTTTCATTAGCTTTTCACTTTCTAAAGTAATGTAAATGAAGTATCTCTTAAAAAAAAAAGACTCAAAACACTTAAATTTATTTTTAGTGATAGTTTATTTACTTGCTTATAAACATTAAAGTATGCAAAAGAAGTTAAAAAATGCTACCCAACCTTGAAATTCTGAAGTTTTCAGGAGATTTTGTTTGAAGGTGAAGGAAGGATAAAATTACTAGCAAAGACTACTCAGTGCTGCCAACCAGGCTCCTAAACCTAAACCTGAACAATTTAAACAGTATTAAAACCATGCTAATTGCAAAAACTTACCGTGAGGTTCCTTGCAGGGGGATCACAGTTAGTCTTTGGAGGTCCAAGATTACCATTTTAAAGTGTTACTCAGCAGAAGTAGCTGGTAATAGTGCAAGTGCTAAAATGCAAAATTCACAGATGGGACAGTTTGGAGATTATTCTGATTAAGGTGCAGAAAAAAAAATGTAAGCAACTTTTTCAGTGGAGTATGAACAAATGTGTGGGATTTCTTTCTCAGCCTGAGTGTTTAGCAACCCTCTTTAAAACAAGCACATTAAGGCACAACTGATTTTAATTCTGCAGGTGGAAAACTCAGTCACACAGTTTTGTCTGCTATTTAGATGCTCTGCTATTCACAAGCCTCAGTGGGACACAGAGTAATGAAGATTCACTTGAAAATTACATAGGTAAAAAACTGTGTAAATATCCATATTCAGACTACTCACAGCTACAGCACAGTATTATGGTGTATAGAAAAATACAGATCCAAACTTCAATGGGTCGCAACCCCCAGCACACACGATTCCTTGAGCTCAAACTTCAAGTGGAAATAACCGTCTGCTAGTTTCTGCTCTATACCATGCACTTTGGTAAGAAGTTGCCTCCTAGGAGACACCTCTGCAGCTGTTTTAACTTAGTTCAAACTTTATCGGTATGTGTACATTTACTAGTGCTTTATTCATCTGGAAAGGCTTTCCTGTGACTAGTTTTAACAGGAGTTAACAGCATTCTTCTGGGCTAGAAGTGTAGCAGAAGCCTGTTTCCCGTGAGCAGGCTGATCTAAAAACAAGTTAAAAACATCCCTCCCCAAAGGAAATGCTGTGGACAGAAATACATCGTCGACAGCAACTGTTTCCCCCAGCCCGCTTCTGATGAGGAACTTCAATTGCTAAAAGAACAAGTAACGTTCCTTGGCACAGATGAAATCTGGAGGGAGCTGCTTACCAGTGTAGGTGCGGGCACCCCAAGATGTGGGACCTGGATTTTAGATCTATGTCACTGCACAGTGCAAGGGTACAGTGGCTTAGAGGTGAGTGTCGGGTATCGATACGTGCTGAGCGGTGGCTCCTTTAGAACCTGCTTATCTGAAACAAACCGAGTGACTGTAAAAAGCTTTACAGAAGTTCATCGCAAAAGGGTAATATTAATTAATCGCTATGAATTCTTTGCATTCAGGGCTGCAAAACAAAGACACATATTACTTAAATCAGTTTTATTTAAGAATTTCCTACAGTGACAAATCTTATAAAAAGCATCCAAACACGAAACTGCAGCAAACAGCATTCTTTTGGGTATCTTACAGACAGTGGAACTTCCACCCTGGAGAGGCACACTGAGCTCTAGTGATCTCTGCTAAAAGAGCTACTGCAAAGCACACCGCAAGCTCAATGTTCTCATCACAAACCCCCATTGTCTTCAAGTCACATTTACCACACTTACAGATCGTTAACAGAAAAAAAACACACACCATACAGCATTCACAGCAGTTGACATAAGGGAAAAGAAATACAAATATTCCATTTCACATAACACATTCAACTAATTGATTAACTAGGTAGAGAACCCACTTAAAGTCTTCCACATGTGGATGTCCTTTGAACGCAATAAACACTCGTACGTTATCTGCTATCATTGCTCTCCGCACACTCTCTCACCAAAGCCACAGGATTGAGAGACATCTCGCCAAGTCAAATAAAATCCTATTAATGCACCACCAGGTCTCTGCATGCGCTCGCTCCTTTATCTCGCACATACCAGCCCTCTCATGCCTCGGCACCACCACCAATCCCACACATGGTTTCAGAAGTTCAAACAGCCTTCTGGTTCCATCTCACAGCCTTGCGTTCACAGCGTTGATACGACTCCATGAAATAAAGAGTAGCGGATAAAAATGGAACACCCACCGTCTAAGACGCAGCATGTGCGGTGTGATGAAGTATTCTTGGATGAGAAAGCATGTAGACAGAAGTATTCCTAAGGCAGAATATTTACAGCACTGCTTTCAATGAAGTGCTTCTTCCATACACATTTGAAATGAGATGAACTGCGGAGATTAAATGAAGCCTTCATATCGTACTTTAGTATGGAGGGGAGACAGTGTTAAAAAAAAACAAACGAACACAAACAAAAATGACACTGTGTTGTCCAACGGGGCGTTTGGACGGTTTTATGGTGGGATCAAATTAAAAACAAGAGGGAGAGAATGCTGTTTCTGACCAATGGTTCCATTTTGAACATGCAAAAAATTCAGGCAGCTGGGAAACAAGGGATAAAGTAAAGGAGAAACCTTTCCTATCGACTGTAGTGTTAGTTCACCTATCAGGCAAACAGCAGTCCGCTTCCAAACATTCAGAATTCCAACTAGATATGTAACAAAACTTAGAAAATTTCCTTTTACCTTTCTTTTTTTTTTCCTTTTTTTTTTTTTTTTTTTTTTAGAAAAGAAAAATGTCAAAAATACTGCTGAATATACTGCACACTGAACAAATTCATTTGGAAAACTTTAGTACATACGTAATTTACAGTATACTTACCATGAGTTCAAATAGAAAAATTTGATTTCCCACCATAGAGTCAGTATCAGAGCCCACTGCGTCTACATTCCCCAGCCTGATGACTTGGAATCCATGCTTGAACCAAAGCCTCCGTTAAACCCGCTGCCAGAGCCTGAGTTTGAGGCTGAGCCCCAGCCTATGGCTGCCCCCGAGTTGGACCCTCCATACGAGTTGTTGCCTGAACTAAAACCCTGGTTCTGCTCCCGCTGCATGTTGCCCTGAGGCTGGTTGTTTCCCGAGGGCCCTGACTGGTTCTGCTGGCTGGCCAGCATGCCCATCATCCCCCAGCTGCTCTGCAGGGCTGCCTGTGCAGCTGCCATCATGGCAGGGTTGATGCTAAAGGCCCCAAAGTTCATACCCCCACCCATGTTGCTGCCCTGGTTGTTGCCCAGTCCTCCCCCACCTCCCCTGCTGTTACCAAATCCCCCCTGATTCCCAAAGCCTCCTGGGTTACCACCAAATCTTCCACCTCTCTCTAACTGTCTACTGCTATTGTGCTTAGGTTCAGCATTGGATATATGCACGCTGATTCCTTTAATGATCAAGTCCTCTCCACAAAGAGACTGGGCAACCTATAAGAAATAAGGGATTGATTAAATGTACGTTAGATGTCCTTTTTTTCAAAAATGTTAGTAGTACAAGACAAAACACAAAACGTCCCCTAGGATTCTGAGCAGATATTTATCCTGCAAAGAAAGCATATATGCACGTACTTAATTCAATTTGAAGCAATTTAACTTTGCATTCATCACTATGCTAACTGCACTATAAAATCCTGTCTGCACAGCTGCATGTAGAAGTGTAATCTCAGTCCACTCAGTAAATCAGATCAAACTGATTATCATTGTAATTCTCAAGACAGTGGACAAGTAAGCGTTTCAGGTGTAGTTCCAGAAATTATACTTCATTGAGCTACTAAAATGCAGTCTATGAAGTTAAAATATTTTAAGACTTACCTGATCATCTGCAAATGTAACAAAAGCAAAAGCGCGGAAGGGCTTAGGAATGAAGACATCTACCACTTCCCCATACTGGGCAAAGAACTGTCGGAGTTCATCTGCCGTCATGTCCTCGGTGCAGCGTCCGACAAATACCTTCCTGCTGCGCAAAGGCTCGTCGGGACTTTGCTGGAAAATTGAAGGAAAAAATGATCACAACTGTCATCCTTGAGAACTTAGTTATGGGTTGGTAAATGACTCTCAATCTAGGCCATTCTGAGGGCTGCTGATGGAAGAAAGTTTGAGATTGTAAATTTAAGACTTAAAATAAATAAATTGTAAAAATTCTATTTCAAGAACATGGCTGCACCTTGGTACAGGTAGGGGGGAAGAATGCACGGGGATGATGACAAGGCCACTGCCAAACACTTTTTTGTAATAATTGCATCTAGAGACAAGAATAGAAGCTACAGGTTCAGTTTTGAACTCAAAGACTCATTCTGCTCTTCCCCAGATTTGGAACATGGATCTTCCCTCCATCTGCTTTATTGTGTGTTTATTCATGCAATAGGCGAGTTAGGCAGGTACTGCTGGACATCAAACACATGTTTCTATCTGTACTTCATTCCCTCACATAATGATCTATTTTCCCAACATTTCAATTACTTCTAGCTAACCCACCTCCTCCCTGTTTTCCTTCCTTGCCCTCACTCATTCTGTTCATTCACAGTAAAGCCACATCCAAGAGTGGACAGTTAATCTGTGCAGCTGCTCTCCCCTAACACAGCTGACAAAGAGGTGCACTTGGAGTGCTTGGTACAAATAAAACCAGCAGTAAATCTCACAGTACCTTAGAGTTGGGAAGTTTACAGTCACACCATCTTCCATCGATCATGTGCCGTTGAGACATTACTTTCACCTGGGTTTCATAATCCGTGAACCGAACAAACCCAAAACCTTTCGAGTGGCCTGTTTTAATATCCTTCTTAACCTAGGTGGAAAAAACCCCAAAAACCAGAAGTAACCATTAGTATGAAGCATGTTTTTTACTGAATGAATTTGGTAAAAATCTATTTGAGAGTTCATCTGTCTTATAACCCTTCTTATCAAGCAACCTCTAATTCCTTAACATCTTCTCCCAAAATTAAGAGGCTCATGGAAAAAAAGACCCTTAGGAAGACATGGCTTCTGATCTTGTCTGAATTTACAAAGCTCCTTTGCTTCTACTTGCTTCCTCAGGAGACTGATATCTACCCAATGTCCCTCCTTACTTAAGCTGCAAATGGATTTTACCTGCACCATCAGAACTTCTCCAAAGGTACTGAAATATTCCTTTAAGTCTTGCTCAGTGGTTTTCCAGGGAAGACCCAAGACTATTAAATCTGAAGTCTTCTGTACTGCTCGTTTCACTTTCACAGCTGATGATGCATCGGTTTCATCCATTTTTCTCTTATTATCTGAATATAAAAATGTACATTAGAGACCCTCAGCTCTGGAAATGGACCCACTGACTATGAACTGCACAGTGTTCAGCTATAACCCACGATGAGAAAGAGTACAGACTGCAAGAGACACACACTAGCTGTTGAAAGCTAAATGGAACACGTATCTGACTGCGCTGAATCAAAGCCAGTCCACAATTGAGTCCCCCTCCAAAATACAATAGGACCCAGTGAGTTCTGCATTAGTTTACTTAAGTATTATCCAGCAATATTCACAGTCCTGTAATGCGAAGAAAACATGAATTTTTAAAGAGATTCCTTCACTAGCAACTTACTTCCTTCCCTCTTTTTTTGGAGGGTGGAGCAGGGTGGTCAGGCAGCTTTCCTGAGCACCTCTAAATGGTACCTCTGACTAAACCGTGCCTTGAGAAGTGTCTGTGAGTATAGAGTACAGTACGCTACAGTCTTTGAAGGCCTACAGGAGGCTATCCTTCAAGGACAACACAAGACTTTGCCATTAAAGTACTCATTTAGGCACAGCGCTAAAAAAATTCAAAACTCAGTGGGGCCAAACCTACTCAGGACAGACACCTTGAATACACCATTAATCTCTGCGAACCAGAGAGTTAGAGTAACAGTATTGCCATGTTAGAAAGGCAGCGACTGGGACCTTAAAGACAGCAGCCTTGTACAGAGAACCGAAGCCACGAGAACAAACCTTTGGGATAATTCACAACATAGACGAGGTTTCCCCAGCCGGCCTCGGGGGCGTGCAGGATGCCCTCGACCAGCCGGACTCCCCGCATGCACTGCGACACCGGGTTCCTGTAGCGCAGCCCGCACGCCCCGGGGAACTGCGCCGTCACCGTGGACAACAGCACCGTGCCGTCGTCCTCCGACGGAATTTCGATGGGCTCATCGTTCTCGTCCTCCGTCACCCGGATATACTCCGACATCTTCGCTGAGGTTACTAAAGTACAAAAGGGACAGAGCAGGAGTAAGCGATCACCCTATCCCCCCTAACCTGGCTTTCATCTCCTTCGCCCTGAGGCAAGAGTCTCCGTATTTATTACACAACAGGCGTCATCGAAGCGCGCCATTCATTAACGCTAAAGCCTCCGGCCCTGCCGTACACCTCGGCCCGATCTGGAGCTACGGAGGTACCAACAGCGACTGGTCCCCGGGCACAGCGCAAATTCCCAGGGGCGCCAAAGGCTACCCCGGCGGAGCCGGGAGCACAGCCGCCCTCGGCCTCGCCGCCTGCCGGACCCGCCCGAGCCCGCGATCTCCATATGCGGCTCCACCTGCCCCAGCACCGCGGGCAGTCCGGCCGGGCCCCACCCGGCCCCACACCCCGCTCACCGGCCAGGGAAGGGAACACCGTCCCAAGAACCCCGCAGCACCGCCTCCGCCGCCGCACAAAATGGCGGCCGCGGCCCTCAGAGGCCGGGCCGGGCCGCTGGCCGAACCATTCCAGGAGGCCGCGGGGGGAGCGAACCGCGGCGGGGCGCTCGGGACGCGGGAGAGCGTGGAGCCCCGGCCGTGCCCCGGCGCGCGCCGCCCGCTGTCAGCCGGAGCTCGCACGGCGCGCTCGGAACCGGCGCGCTCGGAACCGGCGCGCTCGGAACCGGCGGCGCTCCGAGCCGCGCTCCCCCAAGCGCGAGGCCGGTGGTGCGGTCCTGCCCGCGCCGCCGCGATCGCGGGAGCGCCGGGAGCCGGCGCAGTGCGCGGCTTGTCGGCAGGGGCGGTGACGGCAGAGCTCCGACTGCGGAGCGGGCATTGGCCCTGGGTCGGCCTGGAGCGGCTCGCCCGGAGCAGCCGCTAGCAAAGGCAGGCTTGTCAAAGCTCGGCAACGCCTCTCTGCCGACTCCGCTACCAGAAAGAACGGGCGCACTTCATTTAACAGACAAACAAACAAAGAAAACACCGAATCCGAAACTCGGTCACCTGGCGTGTTTAGCATGGGGAAGAATGAGAGGAAACCTCATCGCAGCCTACAACTTCCTCATGAGGGGCAGCGGAGGGTAGCTCCGAGCTCTGCTGTCTGCGACCCATGACAGGGCCCGAGGAAACGGCTGGAGCCGTGTCAAGGGAGGTTTAGGCAGTTATATCAGGAAAAGATGCTTTTCCCAGAGGGTGCTTGGGCACCAGACGGGCTCCTAGGGCGGCGGCCACGGTCCCAAGGCTGCCAGAGCTCAAGGAGTGTTTCGACGAGGCTCTGAGGGACAGGGTGGGATTGTCGGGGTGTGCTGTGCAGGAGTTGGATTGCATGATAGTATGGGTCCCTTCCTACTCAGAAGATTCTGTGATTTCTAGGAAAAAGAAAAAGAAAACCAAAACACAACAACCAACCAAATAAAGCAAGTAAAAAACCCTCAAACAACCGAAAAGCCCCCCCCCCCCCGCCCCCGCCAATAACTTAAGGTAAACCCAAAGCAATTGCAGTCCCCACGGACTCTTCTAATAAGGCCGAAACAGTGGAGCAGTGTTTCCAGGGAAGATGAGGTGTCTCCACCCCTGGGGAGAACTGTCCTGTGAATCATCTGAAATGTACTCAGGGCTTTTCCAGGTGCACAGGAGGAGATTCCACATGCACTAGAAGATCCCTTTTTCACTGAATCAGGAAGAAGATGATGGAAACATTAGAGATGCAATAATTTGTTATAACTGTGCAATAATTGTGCAATAATCAGCATCACCCTGGCAATGCTGGTGTTGAACATGTGAAAAATGGAGTTCACGCTTCAGAATTTTTAAAAGTTTAATAATAGTAATAATAATAATAATAGGGTTACATGCATATCATTAGCTTATACATGATTTAAACATTCCTAAGGGTTTTGATGTTACAGTGGTTCTTTGTGTTTGATTTTTCCCTTCTTTGCTTATCTGTATGACATCAATAAATTTTATTTCTTCCCGTGACAATTAGCCATAAGACACTTCTGCACCAAAAACTTCTTCCTCAGTTTTGGCAACAAACAAACTTAGAATTAAGCAAATGTCACTATCCCTCTTCTGTGTGAATTGGGATTCTTTTAGCACTTTCATTCTGTTATTTTGAATTATGATTAGGTTTAACTTAAGCAATTAACAGTAGCATTGCTCTTCAAGTAAGTACACTGGTGAGCGTATCACTAGTTAATTCACCAATTCCCTCACTCTGGCAATTCCAAGGGCCCATGGGTGCAGACAAATGCAATACGTGGTACTAGCCATCATGTATATTGACTTAAGTGTGCCCACAGGCACAAAACAAAATGCAATACAATAACTATTTGCTGCTCTAGGTTAACTGTGCTCATGGGTACAAGCAAACTCAGCGTAATGATCAACAGTTCACTCCCTCAAAAGCACTTGGGATGAAAAACAACATCGATGGGCACCTAAATACAAGCTCCTGATACAAAAATGCCATGCAACTGTGGGTACTGAAAAACATGAAGCGCCTGGGCCTATTCCTAATCACAGAGCAGTAAAAAACAGGAGAATGTCATGAATAATGGTGTATCGGTGTAGTCAGATTGTAGACAGCCTGATTTTGTCATTAGTTATTAAATCTGATCTTCCTTCCTTACTCAATGGAAGTCTTTTGTTTTCCCCCATGATATTAAGTTTCTCAGAATAATGCAGGAATATAAGGAGAATGACAAGTTTCTCCATAAATTTTTACCATAATTTGAGCTTTCCATTTGCAAGCAAGTTATCAACATAAAAATTTACTCAGGCCCAGCAGTCTAAAACAACTACTAAAGAAAAGTTTCCCTGAAACAAAATAAGTAGCTTTCACCCACATAAAGTACCTAGAAAGATCACTTAGTCCATGGTACTCACACTCCTCCTAATTCCCTCAGTTAAAACAACACTTAAGACTTCATTATAGTGCCTGAAAAATTTTACCATGATCCTATGAAACGATGATTCCAGTTATCTCATTTCTAATCCACCTGATATACTTTAGTCCTGTTTCATAACGAGGAAGAGTTTCTGCGTTCCTTTTGGTTCATATCCTCATTTACTTAACTCTCCCAGACTGATTAGAACAGGCAGTGTGTTTTTTAATCTCTCAGGAAACACAACAAAAATCAGATTTTTTATAGGTTTGTCTTTTCTAGAGTTCCAGAAAGGCTCAGTGGCTCAGTCTGGGTCTTTCAGACTGAGCAACTATTAGGTGAGGCTGGTTGGAGTCCCTGTCACTGGAGCTCGCCAGCCAGCTGTGGTGGTGTCCTGGCTGCTACTCAGCAAACCCAGCCCCAACAAACAAAAGCGCTGGCCTGGCTGAGAGCTCTGGTAGGAACTAAAAATCTTCTGTAGTCACCCAAATGGTGACAAAAAGGTCCCTCTGAGCTGCAAAGCCACTGCTGGCATTGGCCTGCTACCTCCTACCTGTGTGAGCTGTGAACAGTTGAGAACAGTGGGGATTTTCTGCCATATCCACCCTCTTGTTTGAGTGGTACCTGTGGGAACTGTCAAACGTTTGCAACTTGCACAGGGAATGCAAAATTCACGTTGCTCTGTTTTGTTTGGCAGGGTTAGATCAAACCATCTTCAAGTCATCTCCCTTGCCTTTCTAGAGAATCCTATAGCAGAGTGATTCACAGAGGTATTTAGTCAGTTCCCAGAGCTCCGTTCCTGGTTCTTTGGCTCATGTGCCAGGCATCTTTCAAAGGAATTTGATGTACAGTGTACTGGAGCTGGGATTCAGAGACTTTTTTTGGCTATATTCTATAGTAATTCTATAATTCTATAGTAACTTCTAGCATGGAAGAGCATGAACTTCTATCATCATAGGTTGGCATAAACCAAAGGAGAAAACCCACAGACTGGGAACTGGTTAGTAAAATGGACGTGTTCGAATGTGACAGGTTCTAAATACTGAATACAAACATTGGAATTTACACAGGAGGTTGGAACTAGCCACAGGTGGCCTGGGTAAGGTGTAGCAACTATTCTGTAACACCTGGAATAGTGTGAAGGACAGCTTTGGCAGGATCTGTTCACAAGATGTTTTGTCTAGTTATCCTTCTATGTTTTTTATCTTTTTCTGCTTTTCTCTCAAGGACAGGGCAGACAGACTGAGGTTTTTTTTTTTTTTGCTGCTTTTGAATGATGCACATTGAAGCAAGAGCTGAAGGATAAGACAAAGACTGTTTTTAAAATAGTTAGTCTTTACTGCCTGGTGATATTTTTTCCAAATACATTTACTGAAGATTTATGTAAAATCTATCTTTTGTCTACTTAAAATATCTCAAATGGATGTACAGGTCAAAATTTAATGCATATGGGTTTTCATTATTTTAAATCATTTGCAATATAAATGATTTACAATGACATAGGACCTTTGTTCTTTGGCTGTCCACCATAAATTGAGGCCCACCCAAATTTCCAGCCTTAGCTGTATTTCTGCATTCCCAGCCCCAGTATCTATAATCTCAGTTCTGTGATTCTTCATGTAAATGACTTTGAACAAGGAAAGGAAGGGAACACATAATTTGCTTTAATACAGGTAATTTTGAAAGAGGAGCAAGACCTTTACATGAGGAATAGTTGACATCCACAGAAAGGGGAGAACTAATGCTTGTAGAAGTGAAAGTCATCCTTGATGAGGGTGGCGAGAGCTACTGATCAACCAAATGTGACCAAATGGACTTTTTGTGTAGTTGAAACTGCCAGAGGTGATCGACTTCTATCTTTCTGAGTTTTTTATGTCTTCTTCTTGCCCTTAAATTTATAATGCAATTAATTAATCTAGTTCTGTCCAGTAATGTTGTAGGTAATTGCTTGGAAAACTGAAGTATTAGGATAAGCCCAGCTCCCCAGGGTCATTCTGCAAGCCCGTGGTGAAAAACCTTGGTGACACCTGACACCCAGAATTGTGCTGTCACTACAAACTTGCTCCTAATGACCACAAACATTTTGAAGCCCTCAGACTTTTTGAAAGACCTTGTGAAAACTACATTCATTATCATGTTTGCAAGTTGTCCTATGACAGTTAATGCATACAGACCTTTGGATCCATCACAGCCTATATTTGAAGCCTTCCCAGCTCAGTAGTTACTGAAAATTGCTGCCACCAAATAGCTCTCCTGTGGCTACACTACAAGAATTAAACCCTGAATTCAACGCAGTTTCTCATCTGTGGATGTCATCTCAAAACCTCAAGACTCTGCCATGCCTCTAATTTCTACTCATGAAACTGAAAGACACTTAAATCTGAAACAAACATTGTATTTTTGCAAACTTCCCACACCACTTAGCCTTGACATGACCCCTTTCCTGCTCTGTCAAAGGATGGATTCCTGTTTTCACAGTTTTGTGCATTATTGCTCTTGCACGTAGTTTTAAGTATACCTCCAAAATTTGACCTGCCTGAAGAACTGTAGCAATTCTGAGCCATATCGTAAATTACAGTAACATCCTAGGGGTAATCCTACTGCTGACATCCAGGCCCCCTGTGCAGTCCTCTAGGTGTAGGAGTGTCTGACAAGGCCCATTTATCTCTCTTTGCTCTCCTTCCTACAGTGTTTGTCCCTAACCAAAAACCAGCACTGCCAGCAATCTTAACCCTGAAGTCAGAGCAGGGTCAGATGTCGTGATGGGCCTGCATATGCTTTCCTGCATTCGAGTTTCCAGTTTACCACGATGAGATTCAGTGAGAAAACCTCAGTGTAATCCTGATTTATGTGTAAGAGTGCAGAGGAGAGCAAAAGCTTTTAGTATCTTGGGAAGTAGTTACGGATTAAGGCCAAGGAAAGACAGTCACGTCAATTACATCCTAAAAAAAGAAAATTCAAGTGAAAGTCCTGGCTCCTGGACTGTTTCTGGGCTGGCAAATGTTCAGTTTCCTTGGCAGATCCTGCTGAAAGCTAATGGACCCATTTAGATCCCCTCCCATACACCATGGCATCAGTTTGACCATTTTGAGGGATGCCTGGTGGGAGACTGATAATTCAGCATTTTTTTCTGAACTGAAACTAGGGAAAGCATTCTATATTTTAAGATCTCTGATGCTCTCTTGTCAGGAGTCTCCACTGAACGCAGCATTTCATTCCAGATTTGGCTGAGGGAAGAAAACCTCATGCAAAGTGCAAGGCTGACACCTGGAGGGACTGCAGGAGGCAGACAGAGAGCCTGGAGCAGCCATGCATCCTGCAACACAGCTGGGTGGGGAAAGCTCAGAAGGGATGGCAGATCCCAGGATTTGAAAATAAGTTTTCTAGTGAAGGGATGCTTTCAATATGCTTCTGTCTCCCCTTTTCCAACAATAAAGAAAAATACAGATTTTTATTTCAGGTTTTTCATGCCTATTTTTAGGAGTAGAGAGGAGCTGTGACTGTGTCACGTAATTATTTGCTTATTCCACACTCAGAAATATTTGGATCAAAGCTTGGTCAATAAGCTGCTACAAGTAATGCAAGGCTATTTTTTTTCAGTTGGTTGGTCTAATGTATTTGAATTGCAGCATGTCAAACTTCCCACTGCTTTGCCATTTGTTTATCTCGGTGTTGAGTTTCTGAAACACAGACTTGCAGAGCAATTCCTGCTGTCAAAGCTGCGGCTGGAAGATTTGGCATTAGGTAGAGTTTGTTCTTTTCACGTCTGGTTCTGCCAGCACCCACAGTGCTGAAGCTGATCCTAACCAAAGAAAGCAAGGCAGCTTTTGGGACAACATCTTCATGCTCTTTGAAGTTTGCTTTCCAGCCTGGGAGTCACTCTTTCATAAAACTTGTTCAAATCTTTTCAGTAATCTCTCTTCGCTGCAAGAATTGTATCAACATTAGTGAATGCCTGTTCTGCTTGATCTAGTTTTAGAATATGTTAATAACTCAGTTATTTACTGTTTTTGCATTACCATACATTTAGTAGTTCACAGACCCAAAGATGTCCATTACATATCCTTAATTCTCTTTGTCATTTCCAGTGTGGTTCCAATCCTAAAATTTGCTTATGTTGCTTATGAAAATGGGAAAAATAAACCAACAAAACCCAACTGATTTTTGAAACTCTTTTATGCAGTTCTATTATCCCACCGGCAGTATAGGTCCCTGAGTTTCCACATCTCTGGTGTACCTCAATACTGACTGCCTGCATTTCTTTCCCTTCTAGCCTTCTGACTCCCAAAATATCACTGATGCTCAGTTCTTCCCAATGAGCATCCGTAACCACTACATTCTCCACCCAGAGTAGCCTAAAGGGTGAGCCATGAAAACACTTGCTCCATTTTGGGGAGCAGAAGGGAGGTGCATTGAAAGCTTCAGGAGCAGCACAGGGCATGGGATGTGCTGGGGATGCTGCCTTTCAACAGAGACTTGGAGGTCTAATGCCATCTCTGTGGCATACTGTTTCTTCAGTGCTTCTCATTAACTGTGCCATGACTAACAAGACAGTAACACCTTTCTCCCCTCTCCACCCAGAAATATTGCCAATGCTGGATTGTCACTTATGCTGAATTACACTGGACAACTTGTGGTTACGCAGTGATGCGAACAAATAACCATTCAAGATGGAGGGTGAAGCCTAGCCACTAAACTTGTTTCACTTGTGACTCATTCCAGACTTAAAACCTGACTCTGGCTGACATTTTATTAACCAAATTTGTCGTCCTCCTAACCCCCATTATCCAACCCAGACAGATTATGTGCTTTGAAAAGATGTATAGATAGCTTCCATGCTAGTTCTAAGTAGAGCTAGGTGCCACAGCTAGATTCTAGAGGGAATTACAGTCATGAGACAAGTGCTGGTAAAATTACTTCTATCCTAGATGCTTCCAAACTCAGTGGCTGTTTAGATATTGTCTGGACTCTCATTCCTGCAAAGCATCTCCCCAGTATGGGGAAGTGTCCACAATCATACCTTCAGACCTGTGTGTGTTCCCAAAGAGATTAGCAAAAGTAAATTTAAGCACATATTTAAAGTTAAGGACATGTTCTTGCTTTGGAGCTGGAGTCTCTGACTACCCTTCCTAAGTGACTCCCTCTGAATCTTTGCATTTTTCCAAAAATAAAGCATTCGAGTTAGGAATAACTTGTCGCCTTCCAGAGAATTCATAATTTCCAGCATGAAGGGAGAAATCCAGGAAGCATCAATAAGTCTACTTTGACAGTGGAGTAAAGAGCTGCAAAAGGAGTAATCTGTCAAGGTACTGTGACTTAATTTCTCAGAGAAAGTTCATTTTTTATAAAAAAAAAAAAAAAAATTAAAATTCCAGCAAAGTGAAATAGCAGGAAATGTCACACTTGATTGTGTCTCAGTAGGGCAGAAATTAAATAAAAAGAAGGCAAGGTAAACGACAGGGTTTTACATTTAACGAGAGAAGTAATACCATAAACTGAGAAAAATAACATCCACTGAAAATCTATGCACGGCAGCCCGAGTACGTCTAAGGGGTGCGTTCCCACAGAAACGTTCGTTCGATTTCTCCTTTTCCCTGGAGCAGGAGGCGGTTCTGCGCTGGAGCGCAGGGTGTGTGGGATGCTGCGGTCGGACATACGGGGGCAGCCTTACCTGCAGCTTTCGCAGCCGGCGCGCTCTGGCCTCCCGAGCGCCCATGGCACGCTCTGGAGCTTCGCCCCTTTTGGAACCACGGACCCGTGCAGGCTCTCCAGAGTTCCTTATTCAAAGGCTGAGCAGTGTCCCTTTAAATAAACACAGAGATCTCGGTCCAGGCGGGAACCGAAGCTCAAGCTACCCTCGGTTATGAAACCTCCCTTTCAGAGCTCACAGGCTCGGGGGCCGCTGCTACGCTCCGAGGTTAATAATCAGTTTTAATATTCACTTAGGGGGCTGTAAAAAAAAATGAAAATTTCCTAATTTGAAAATGGACTTGATTGGCAGCTTTATTATCTCTATAAGGTGTGTGGCATTCCACACAATCAAGCAATTTTTAAAAATAATCTCACTGCTTAAGTCGTACATGCTGCTAATTGCATTTTAATAAGTCTCTTTAAAATCTTTCCATATTTTTTAATATCCTAATATTAGATAAGTGATTGCTGGGGACACTGGAGGGCACTGAGGTTTATAGAAAGAGGAACACCGTAATGAAGCTTTATTGGGATGGCATCACCAAACAATTGCTGTGATAGCAACGCTCCCAAGCTTGGAGAAATGCCAACCATTTCCCCCCTAGAACTGACTCAGGCACAAGCCTCCCTGGCTCAGGACTGACACAGAAAATGGATGCTTTCTGGATCATAAAATGGCCTCTTTCTGTCTTGGAAATGGCTGAGGAACTTTGGATTTGGAAAGGATTTAGGAACTGTTTTTTCTCCATCAAACAATGACTTTGAAAGACATTTTTGTTTTGCTTGATTCTGGCTTGAAAAGAAAAGTTCATTTGGTTTTGGTTTCTTTTTTTTTTTCTTTTTTTTTTTTTTTTTTTTGTGTTAAGGTTAGGCAGAAGGAAGACTTCTTTACCAGCTCTGTAGAGTAGCAGACAGTGGGAAAGACTTCCATGGAATTAGAAAGTAAGGCTGCAAGTAGCAGAAATGAGTCCATCCTAAAGATGAAACCCAGTTGGGAGAGCATTTGGGAAAAATGTAGTATGGTGTGGGGTTATTTAGTGTCTGTATCTCCTGTATGGGACAAGGACCATTATCCAAGAACACCAATCCAAACTCTAAATCACTCTAAAATTAAAAAGCAAACAAATAAAATATACAAGCAGAGAAGTCAAACAACAGGGGGGCTGAACTGTCAAACTACAGATTCAACTAACCTGAAAAACAGAAAATTTCTAACTCAGATCCAACCAGGATGCCACGTGTGCATCCATAGGGTGAGCTACTGCAGCAGTTACAACCCAGTGGCATGATATTCCATGTGCAGAGCCCCACGTTTTCTGTGGGAAGTCTGTCTTTATATCGAAAGTACTGTCTTCTCTCTGTATGTAACGTTGTGTTTATCAAAATTATGACTGTCGGGCAAATAACATCACTTTGACTGTAATTTAACACTATTGTCCATGAGGGAGAAATATAATCCAAAATTAATGTGTAACTGGCTTTTAGGGAACTTCACTGGGATAAAGGGACTCTTTTTTGCCAAAACAGAATGGCAGTGCCAAATTTTACATTATATTGCATTTTGTCCTCTGCAATTTGTGTAGTGGGACCTGAGATCAAACTGTTATTTTGAGAAGAGTAACGACTTTAATGTATTGCCTGATTTTTAATGATTTTTTTCCTCACGACTCTTGTCTTCTGAAATCATACTGTAATAAATCACAATGTCCGTTTCAGTTTTAAAAATAAACAAGCTTCTAGAAGTTCGTTATTAGTAAAGGAATCCATAAAAAGTGTGATATCTTCTTGAAGATTCAAAACCTAGGAGAGAAATACAGAGAATCTATAACTGATTTTATTTTCCTTTCAAGCCTCATAATATTTAAGTAAAATTGGTTTTGGAACCCAAAAATTGCTTTTAATACTTGAAATGGACTATACTGATAGAAACATCTTGCATTAGTTTGTTTCAGAGTGAGCCATTTTCTCACTAACTGAAGCTCTGTCTATTCTTGTGTCTATTCCTGTGTTTCTTCTGTATATCATCAGAGGATCCTTGGACTCAGTTCATCGTATCTTTAGGTCTGATTTACTCCCGCTGAAACCCAAAGGAGTTCTGTCCCTGATCATCAATTAAAAATAGATCAAGCTCAATTTTACCACATAGTACAAATAAAAAGAGTTTGTTAATACTAAATTTCTTACTACTAGTTGTGCAGCTTTCTGGTTTTAAGGTGCATGAGATGCCACTGTAAAGAGCTGTTAATGTATCTGACATAAGCCATGAAATAGAAAAGAGTTGTCATGTCTTCCTCTCTTCTTCTCCTTTATTTTTAATTTTTTTCCTTCTGAGAATAAGAGCAGAAGGTCTTGTTTTGCACTGACAGGCTGGGAGGCACATGTTCTGCACAGGAAGTAAATGTCCAGGTCATATTTATCCCTTTTCATGTGGTTCTTTTAATCCCCCAAAATGGGTTTCAGAAGAGTTTTACAGTTTCAGTTTTACAAAGCAAACCTTCCTTTAATGTTGGCATTTTAAAGAAAAAGCTACAATCAAAACATGTGTGTTTTACATCAGCCAGATGTGACGTTCAGGGGAACAAGCCACAATGTGGCAGCCAGCTCTGCTGCAAAAGCTGGACATTAAATGGGACCTACTAGTCCCCAGTCGAGGGATCAGCCTCCTGAATCTCTCACCCAGTGGAAAAAAAATTTAGAAAAAGTCCCCAAGAAAGTTACAGATCATGAGCATAGCCAGCATTGCTATGACTTGCATGCTGCATCCTGTATCCTGCCCCACTGTGCACAGACCTGTACACCTAAAAATGTGTTCTTGCATTAAAATGGTTAGGTTAGAACAAAGCAAAAGGTTTTAAGGGCAGCACAAGTGCATTAAGATATCCAGCACTGCACCAGCAGTCAGTGGCTACTCCAAAAATAAAACCTGACTCTTCACAACTTCCACTGAACATCACTGTCCCTATAACCTGCTCTTTCCAGGACCTAATTAATCATTATTATATATATTATATTATATATATATATATATATATATATATATATATATATATATATATATATATATATATAAAATTATTTATATAATTATATTTAATAATTTAATTATTAAAAAGTAATGAAACACAATCAGACTCGTAACTTTCTCTAGGACTTGCCTCACAGCCATGCTGGGTGCGGCAGGACCCGTTTTCAGCTGTGCCCTCTAAGTTACTGCCAGCTGTGACAGGGCAGGGAGTTCTTTGTACTTCTGAAAGGCCTTCCTGAGAGTGTTCTGTTGGTATGGCTGGAGTTTATGCTGGAGAGAAGGATTTTAGCAGAGGTGCTGTGGCTGGCGGGTTAGCAGGGCCTGTCTGTGGGAGACTGAGGCCAGTTTAGGAGCCCCTGAGGCAGGCACCATTTCCCGCCAAATTTTTTCATTTTTCCAGGTCAGAAGGAGCACGCGTCAGTCTCCTTCCCTCACGGTCTGTGCAGCACCGTCCAGCTGTGCCGGTTCCTCAGCCGGCTGAGCACTGGGTGCCCTCGCCATGGCCGCTGCCTGGCCGTGGCCGCTGGAGCGCGCAGCAGCCCCTCGAGGGCCGCGGCTGCTCTGCGCTGGGGCCCCTGAGGCTGGTTCGGCCTCAGCTGGGGCACTCGAGCCTCGCCTGAGGGGGTTAAGGAAGAGCTGGGGCCGTTGAGGAGGTTGAGAAAAGGCTTAGGCAGAAAAGGCTGCTCTGAAGCAGAACTGAGGAATCTGAGGCCTTAAAATTCAGTTTAACTGTCACTGTGTGTGGCCTCCAGACCCCTGCCACCTCCTCACAGTTACCTGGGCTCCCCAAGAGAGCACCTTCTGGAGACAATCCCTAGAAAGCTCTCTGCATTAAGTAGTAACTTCTTCCAGAAAAGCCACTACAAAGTGTCACATTACACCTGGTGCCCCCAAGAAGCTGTCTGTGTGGCACAGGCAGCCACCGTGGGACTCCTGGGGAAGCAGCTCTGTGCCTCTCTTCCTGTACCAGCAGTAGGTGAGTGTTTGCTCTATTTCCAAAATTAAGCACTTTTCCTTGGTCGGTAAGCTTCAGGGCTGGCTTTTGAATTCTCTAGAGTAACAGCTATAGTCTCTTGAATTGAAACCATTAATTTTTTCCTTTAATTTTTGTGTTAATCCGAGGTCACTGGCCTCCAGAACTGGGCTCTCCATCGATCTCCTTGGATGATATAACTAGGTTTTCTGCAGAGTTGCCTCCTTTCCTCACTGTAGCTAGGTATAGATTTTGTCTTTACTGTGGGCTGAATAGTATGGTCCGATGGCCTGCAGTAAATTTGGCAGGGGGTTAATTTAATGTCCTGGAGTCTGTGTGACTGGATGGAGTAGGACTGGAATATGTATTTTCTCTGAAGTGAATCTGAAGCAAGTATACTTTATAAGCTGTCCTGTACAGTATATCTCTTCCTAATATCCTGGAGAAGAACCTCTAAGACTGGTTTATTCCTTCATGAGGAGCTGGGTTGAGCAGGATCATGTTTGGGCATCGGGATTACCTGGATATTGCACTGGACTAGAACAAATGTCTGCTTCTTTTCTTGGGAGTAAGAGAAATGCCATAAGGACAAGGAAACGTGGCTAAGTTATATGTTATGTGTGGATTAGTTTAAGCTTTTTGGACTGACCAAGGTAAGGCTGAAGTGTCATTTAGAGGGTTTAGCAGGTATTACATTTGGTAAAACCAGATTTTGCTCTCAGAGTTGGCTAGATTTGCATAAGCATCTTACAAGTGTTTTATTCAATTAATGTGCCCCCATTTCTCTTTGGCTGGTAAATATCTTGATAGATGGCACAAATAAATAAGTAAATAAATAAATATAAACATGCACAGTTGTGCTTTTTCCTTTGAACTCTGTGAGTATCGAGAGCTTGATTGTTATTTATCCTTGGCTGTTCCTCTTATCTCCACTCGAGATTTTTACATCTTGTTAATTGATATTGTTGCTATCATGCTCTGCCTTGCATTTTTAAGGTCCTCTGACTGGAGTTAAACTTAAGCTGATAGAAGCAGCAGCAGTTTGTGAAGCTATTTTTCAGGAAGTATCAATTACCAGCAGTTTTCTCTGATTTCACTTGTATATATATATGGCTCTTTATCACCCCTAGAAATTAGTCCTGAAAATAAGGAACAACAAATCCAGGTGTTTTTTTTTCTACCATCATCCTTTTAAAGATAGAATCATCTACTATGGATGACTGAATTAATGCTAAATTCTTGGCTAAAAACTACTCTAACGGGGAAAGAAACAACCCCCAAAATGTTATGATAGGAATAGAGCAAGGCACAGCAGTGACTCCTTTTCCAGGCTGCTTGTCCCTCACCCAGCAGGAAGACAGCTGTAGTGTGACTGGCCAGTGTAGGAGGAAGGAAAGGTGGCTTTGTCTCATTCCTTTAGATCACAAAATCCATACAGCTAGGATGAAAGTCAAATGGTTGTGGCAGAAGTTTAGGAAATAAATGATTAGTCCTGACTTTACCACATATTCTCTATGTGACTGGGTCCATTCCATTTGCCATTTCCCTTGCTTTCCTCTGCAGCAATCCTATGATACAGAGAGGTAATAGAAAAAAAAAATCCATCAGTGGCTGTGAGGCACTCAGCTGCTGTGGTCAGATAAGTACCACAGTGAAGGAAACTCCTCTAAGTATCTATTAAGGACAGCACTTCACAGGGCTCTTGCCCCTTCTTTCCAAGGTGCATGAAGCATTCCATCAATGCTACTCATACTCCTTCAATACCCCTGAGAAGCAACGCATTATAAATCCCATTTTACAGATGGGCGAACTGACTTTTCCAGAAATCCCAGAGTGGTTCAGTGACAGAGCTGGGAATTGAACCATTAGACATTTCCCTCTTCATGACAGTTCTGTACAATCCCAGGACTCATTTATTTTCCCTATTAAAAAAAGAAGTAAACAAGTATTTTCTTTCTGAGACCCACTGAGGATGGGGGATTGGGGGGAAAATGGAAGTAAAATTAAAAATAAAATGACATAATTCCCTACTGGCCCTGAGTTGTCCAGTCTCCTTTACATTCACACTTCTCTTTGTTATGTTTCCTTGAAGTTGAACCTCCCTGGAGAAGGAAACCTCAGAGTTTCTGGTGCTGGGGAAGAAATGCTTCAAGAAAAAGAAAAATAATCGCAGCTGCAATGTTAAAAATAAGAAGCTAATCAAAGGCAGCCCATGTGGGCGCCACTTTCATCTCTCATCTTCAAAGAGGTGCAAACAAACATTGTCGGCGTGCCAAGCGGCAGCCGCAGCTCCTGATGATCCCATTACTCCTCCAGCGTCCACCCTCCCTTTCCATGCTACTGAGCCTGCAGGCATGGGACTCCAGGATCACTGCCAAGGTGGGAACCTCTAGCAACCAGAGGGGAAACCACATATGGAATTTCTCTGTGGATCCAAATAATTTCATAACAAACATTGTGCCCTATAGATCATTCCTTGTACTGTTGCCTTTCTAGTAACAATAATAGCATCTCTCATTCCCTAAGATGCTGAAAAGCCTCTAGATCAGAGGTTTTGTTCTGGTGCTTTGAGGTATTTTGTTTTCCAAAGATCTGGTTATTTTAAAAAATAATATTCAGGCTCTGATGGAATCCAGATGTACTTAGTGCAGCAGAAGAGTGTAGGTTAGTAGTTAAAGTGATGGTACTTAGGGGAATTTGATGTGCTGGGTCTCCTCCCAGCACTTATGAGAACTTGTTTTGAAGTCCATGCACCTAATAGATTTTTATTTTGGTTTACCTGAGATTACTTGCCTCGACACAAGCCTGGCTATTCCTGCCAGGAACACACCCTAAGGCAGTTCATATAATAGTGTAACTAACTTAGAATAAACAAACAAAAAAAGTTTAAGTATCAAACCCAAGGTATAGTGTGATGCTGTGTCTGAACTTAATGTGTTACAGAGTCATCTTAAGTGTGCTAACAGTGGAGCATTGCTCCAGAATGAGGTCTGCAAAGAAAACACAGATCACTATGTGCTGTATTCGGCAGCATTGGATAACGTAGCTCAGATTAAGAGGAAGAAGGGTAAATAATGTGAAGAAATAGACTGAACTCTTTCCCTCAGTATTGAGATTTTCAGTGGATGAGTAAGAAAAGAGAATTTGTTCTCTGTATGTTGCCCTGCCTTGCTCAGAGCACGAGTGAAACATCACTCATGGGTACTGCCCTCCTACAGAGAGGATCCTGTGGAATGGGGATGCAAAAGACCCATTAAGCTCCTGGGCTCTGCCACTACTCTTGCATACTCTTAGGCTGCTTCATGGGCTGCAAAACACCGATGGTTTAGATAAATGGCTTTGAAAGCCATAGATTAAAAGAACTAGATATTTCTTGGAACTAAATTGCATCTTGATGTTGCCAGAACCTTGGCAGAGCAGACGCCTTTACCGCCTTGTACCTGTCTGGGGCTTTCCTGTTCTGTTAACATGAGCGACGTCCCAGCAGCTGCAGGAACAGTTCACTGGGGCGGTCATCCACCCACGGAAGCTCTGTGGGGCCTGCCCCGTGTTTCACAATGAGAGACTGCGAGATGGAGGGGAGGGAGTAGAATTGGATCCAGCTCAGTGTAATGAGGAAAGCCTGTTCTAGCCAGGAAAGGATTCAATTAGGAGGCTGGAGGGATATGGATGATACAGGGAGGGCACCAGGACATCTGGGGCTGCCATTATGGGCAAGAATAAAGGTGCTTTGCTTGAGATCAGGACACAGTCACAGGGGAAGAGAAATCTGCTCCCAAGTAGTACTGATTCCCCCTCCCCTCTACAGTGCACAACAAGATACAGATTAGACCATTACACCCAGGGGAAGCCACAGAGGTGCACTCTTTTTCATGGACAGTAGCAGGAAATTGGTGTATTGAAACCAAATGGGGAGCCTTATTCAAACCAGATGTGACCCTGGGGAGATCAGAAATCCTGAGATGTTTTTGCTTTGACATATCCGCCAGTGCTGAAGGTGGGGGTAGGCTGAGGGTGGCAGCAGCCAATTAGATGCTGCTGGATTATATCCTGCTGGTAGTAGGCTGGCTGGTTTTAACAGAGAAAGTTAGAGAAGACCATTCTGCTGCTATGTAGTCAAAACCATGAGTGTATCCCTAATTTCATTTGGCTCATCACCTGCTTCAGCAGCAAGACTTTGGTCTGGAACTTTCACACCCGTACTATTGAGGTAGCCACATCTGTAGGCTACAGGCTGACCAAGGGTACCCTCTATTTCCATTCAGCAGACTTCATAAAATAACTTGAGTCTGTTTGGATGTGGAAACGAGAAGATTAAAGTATCATCATACTGTGGTGACACGTGCTGTGAAGCCCATTTAAAGTCACAGCACCAAAACCACCACTCTCTGCAACTGCATCTTACCTTTGCTATTTTGTATCTAACCTCGCTTAATGGTAATTAATTTTCAAACCTCAGGAGACAGCAATGAGTGTAGCATTGAACTGAGTGCACATTTTGCTTGAAGACCTAGTCGTAGATTCCTATGATTAGGTGAGGTTATTTTTTCTTATTTAAATGAGTTAAAGGCAAATTCTGACATCAACAATCCCCAAAAAGTCTGAAATTCTATCATCGTAAAGGCTCTGAAGTCAGGTCAGTACAAAGTAATTCAATGTATTCATTCATTTTCAGCTCTCATGATTATAAAAGCCTGATGCGTGAGTTTTTTGCTTATTTGATTCTGGTAATAATGAAATGAAATGAAATGAAATGAAATGACGGGAAATCAGTTGCTCCCCTGGCGCTCTCACTCTGTCTCTTCCTTCATCCTCTTTGTCTAAATAAGGTGTACAAATTTAACTTCAGTTAGCATTAAATTCTTTCCGAGGCCTTGAGGACTATGATTGGTGTGTCCTTTATTTTGTGCCAGGCCACAGAACATTTGTAACAAGGAGGCAAAAATCCCTTGTCCAGCCTGTTTGATACTTTGCTGCTGCCTCAGAGGGAACAATTAGTTAGTGAATTATCCTGGGTGAGAAACAGGCTGCATTAGATCAGCAGTGTGTTTCACAAGGAACCCTGAAGTCATGGAGACCTTTTTGGTCCCATACCAGAACAAACTGTTGCTACTTAGGGTGCTGCCTACCCTTATGCAAATACTACTGTCGTATTTTATCTGTTAATTATGATGATTTCTGTGGGTGAAGCAGTTATTATTTTTAGGAAGCCTGCACCTAATCAGTGTCCATTGAAATCCATCACTGTTTATCTGCTGACTTTTGTACACTTTGGGACAGAAGGTTTCTGCTTAGCCTAGAAAATAATTCTGTCCTGGTATATCTGCCCCACCAGCTGGAGGGGCTGGCAAGCTAAGAGGAGCCTCCCAGCTAAGAGAAGGGAGAAGCCAAGTCCTTTCTTGATGTGTGCCCTCTAAACATCAGGCAACTGAAGGATAAATGCTCCATTGTTTTGACTAAGTAGAGTTTTGCACTCTCCTAGCACAGGTATAAATATTAAATTTAGGGGGAGGGGTTGGGCAGACTCGAGTTGGGTGAACTGGAAAGAGGCCTGTGTCTGCCTGCAGAGTGTCTTTGGTGTCAGAATGACCAGAGGCATCAGCCAAGAGGAGTGAGATGCAGGGAATATGGGCCTAATGATACAACAGGAGCGTGTTGCTGGAGACCCTGTCAACACTCACGCTTTATAACTCTATCTGACCCCTCCCAGGGAGGGTAAGGTTCTGGTTTCCATTAGCCCAGATGAGCTGCAGTGTTGACAGGGCTCAGCAAGGTTTGCAGTGGAGTTTCGCTCCCCATGCAGTAGCGGAGCCGCGCATGCTGCGCGTTGCCAACTGGGTCCCTTATAAAACAGTCTGAGTGTGCAGCTTCTCAAATGATGGAGCAGAACCTTCTCCCTCCCCTGTCCCAAGAAATTTAGTGACAGTAGCCCATAAAAACAAAATAAGTGTCAAAGAACAAGCTGGATTTCATTTTGCTTCTGATGGTGTTTGAATGGTGTTTAGCATAGAAGTTTCCTTCTCCACTGTGACGACAAAATTGCCCAGCTTGTTGTCTGGGTGCAAAAAGGAGTGAGTTGATAGGCATAAGAGTCACAGAAATTCTTATCTGTACCACAGAGAACTGTCCTGGTCTACTAAGTGAGACAATGGGAAGTGCTGTAGACTTGTAAAGACTGTTTCATTGTGGAAAGTGGGACAGAAGAGGGTGATCTACGCAAACATGTATTCTGCATTCTTAGCTCACTCTGCAGAATCCTTGATAAGATTTACCCCTGAAGGTTATGTTATGAAGGCATGTTTCTCCAAGTGGGATTTATTTCGCTACTTTTTAAGTGACAAATGAAAAAATCTCACCACTGGAATGTGGTCTTACCCCTTATGTTTCTAAGACCCTGGCAGAGTTCAAGCAGCCCTGAAAAGAGGGTATGTTTCCAAAATTAGAGTCTTTTAGACCTGAGGAGAGTTGCAAGACTAAATAATCTGCAAATGAGTGCATTTTCCTGAAGAAAATGATAGTTGGCTTCTCTGTGAAGCCCTTTATAGCCAGTTTGCATAACCTTTGCTTGTAAGCTAAACAGAATTGACCGATTTTGATTTATGGCGACTTCCTTTGGTGTGCGCTCTGCTCTGTTTGCATCATTGCCATGGCAGCAAAGGAACTGTTTATTTGTCCAGCTACCTCGCCACTTCCTGGCCTTACATTGGAGACCTGATTCAAAAAGGCAAGAAAACCTAGTTAACATTCAGGAAATTGGAGGTCAAATGTCATTTGACATTTCTTATTCTGCTCTTGCACATTATCCTTTCAGACTGAGAAGGAAAAGCTGAGAATAACCTCTTTACACTTAGAAAGTTGCTTTTATCTGAGGGTCTTGAGGACTTCATAAAGCTGTGGTGAAAGTTTCTGGCTTTCTCTGGCCCATGTGGTCTAAGCACGATGGGCTTTATGCTTGTGCACAGCTAGCCAGTGTCAAATGAGCAGCACAATCCCAAGATACTGAAGAAAGGCAAGAGAAGTGGGAACTGATTTTAAGATGGTAGATGGAGTCAGCTGAAAAGGCAGGAAGTGTTCATTCTCCCAAATAAGGCATTTCTTCCTTTAATGTGGGGTTGAAGAAAGACAGAGAGGTGTGAGACATGAAACACGGAGACTTAAATTCTAGACTAGGTCTGGAATTCCTGTATACAAGCACACAATGGCTAATATAGGATGAAAGTGGGGCTCACCTATGTCCAAGAGCTTAAAGTTTATTTCAGACTTTATCCATTCCCATCTCATCTCATCCCTTTGGGGTGTATTGCTTGCGTAACCCTTGTGTGGGTGTGCTGATTTTACTTATATGATCAGGCTTTTTAATATGGTTCTTGACTGTTGGCATAATAACCTTCAGGAACAAGATGAAGCAAGTTTTCCTCACCAGCTGGGGTCCAAATTCTCATATGATCCATAAACTCTTCAGTGTTGATTGAGAGGCTTGGGTACTCCTTTCCATGAGTACATTACCTGGGTCAACAATGTCAGAGCAAAAGGCTCTGTGTTTCCCAGCAGTTATTGCAGGCACAGATTTTAGCATGGAATGGGTTAACTCAGAAATTCTCCACTGTTTTTTAAGAGGCAGACACTGCTGGGATAATGGTGTCAAAAAGCAGGCTGGATTGGGGTGTTCCTTGAAACAGGCAGACCTGTTAACCTTGGGGAAGAATTGATGATGGAGTCAGATAATTCACTCTTCATGTTAATTCTTCTATTTGGAGTAAAGGAACAAGTCTATTAAAATGTTTGCCCAATACTTTGGGGCCAGCAGTTATAATAGCACTTATTCTAATACATATCCATACATTTGATGACTCACTGATGCAAATCTGCTTGACTATTTCCAGAGGGGTTTGCAACAGGGGTGACAGAGGCAGAAACAACCTGGTCCCTGGTTTTAAGCCCTGGTGTGAAATTTCTGCTCTTTTGCATACCTTTGAAGCTGGGATGGTCTGAGTGGGGAGTCTGGATTTTGCTTTTGGTTTGCGCTCTAGCTGCGGCTCTTCAGCAAGACCTGACCGAAGTTCTTCACTGAGACAATGTAATTGGGACATAAGTGAATTCCAGTCAGTTCGGGAAACACATCCTTTCAGTTCCTGAAAACATGCTATTATTAATTAATGAGCGCAAATACTAAAGGGGCCGCACGCCTTTCGTTCCTTGGTCTCAGTCTTATGTCTCTTCATTCGTCTCTTCTTGCTAAATTTTTCAGTGTTTTTAACATCAGACTGATGTTACGTATAATTACCAACTTTGCACCAAAATTATATTTGACATGGCTTGTGTGGGAAATTAGAGCATTTCAGAGACTACAAATTCACCTGGGAAGATGAGCCAGGCAAGACAAGGCAGCGCAGAGTGGAAGTAATTTGAATATTACATGTGCCCTCCTGAAAATGCCAAAATCATTTAAATTGCTAGAAAGGATATTTTCTCTAATTAGCTGTGTGTGCTGGAGGGTTCATAATAATGCACTGGATCATGGAAGAATGGACTGGCAGAATAGAGGCTGCCTGTGCTCCATACGGGGCAAAGAAGAACTGGCAGTAGGAAGAGTCCCCCACTTTCTTCCCTGAAAAAATAAAGATATTTATCATCCCTGCAGCTATTTACAATGATATTTCTCTTTTTAAATGTATAGAGAATGTGCCCAGCTACCTGGTCATGCATGGTACTGAGGGAACCTTGGGAGCAGTGCCCATGGCTGTGCTCTGAGCTCGGATCCTGCGGCTGTTTGAGGAGGCTCTAACTGCCTCAGCTCTGCTCCACCCTCAGGCATCACTGCGCTGCTCTCTGACACTTCTTCAGTTTCACAGGGTCCCACAAATACAGTCTCAGTTCCCCTCACTTTGCTTTTTGCTCCCTGGGGCCCTGCTGGTAATGTTCTCACTTCCTTCCACAATTACAGTGATAGCCCCAGTTAGGCCAAGCCAAGTCTGTATTTTTTTTTTATTCATTTTTAAATTATCCTGATGACTAGACGTTCTGGGGAGATGTATGCAGGGAGAGCAAGAGGCAGACACACTCTCACGGATTTTCTCTCTTCCTGACATTGATTGTTTAAGCACTAAACCATTCGCTGACTCTTGTGACTCTAAATGATGTGGGGCTTTTTTGAGGTTTTCCTCCCCACAGCTACAGAAACCGCACTGGAGCATAAGTCTCTCTAATGTGAGGACTTCCACCTGTGACTGCGGAGTGAGGCTGCTGCTGGTTCCATCTCCTTTTCTGCCATCACCGTTCCTGTGGTTTCTGCTTAGTTACATATTCATTTTTATAATGCAATTATCATCTTGTGGGATGAAGGAGGGGAAGACACCCTAATTAGCTGCCTAAAGCACTTTAAAACTGCATGTGTCCATGTCTTTAAAGGAGACAAAACTGTGGAGTGGATGCTGTTGCACTGTGCTGCATGTTTCCAGTGCTGAGCATTGCAGGTAACAAAATTGTACCCACATTGTCTGATCCAAGCCATGGCAGTGATTTCCCATTTAACTGTCACAAGGTCTGGATCCTATTGCTTCCTTGCATCACAAGGTATCATTTGCGCCCTGGCAAAGGGGATGTAAATTATTACCCTGTTGAGCAAGTGGGAAGTTTTGGCTTGGGAGCTTTACAGAACTGTTTTATATGGAATGAACAATAACACGAATTTCAAGATAGGGTAGAAATAGGACTTAAACTCCCCCACACCCATATGCCTTCCAGGGATCCTGAAGTACTATAGTCTATGCTCAGAGGTACAGAGATGTGAAATTGGGACTAGGTGCCTGCATTTCCCTGTGGATCTGTCTCTTAGTTGCATGGAAAGGCTGCTTTGTAACAGCAAAGAGGAGCTAAATATTGGCCAAAGCTAATACCTGCTTTTTTGTGAAACTGCCCTCACATCTTTAGTGTCCACAAAGTGGCTGGGCCCTGTGGTTAAGGTCCTTGGCTTGTTTCTCTTAGAAAGATGAAGAGCTGAGTTGATTTGAGAACATTGCTCCTGGATAGTTCATTGATTCCTTCACTTGATTTATGAGGACTGCAGGCAGGAATGATGCTTGCAGTCTCCCAAAGCATACGTGTCCCAGTTTGTGAAGATCATAAGCCAATAGCCTTTTCCAGGTGATAATGTTCTTGGAGGTTCAGTACCAGGGCTTGATATCAATGCAGTTCCATGTGTTTGGTGGTGATGGCTATGTTCAAGAATGATAAACGGTGATGAGCCTGGACAGGAAGTGAGGTGACTCCAGGAAAACTTGAAAAACAAGAAGCATTGTTTTGTTCTGAATGTTGATCATTTTGTGTAACTATTTACTGTTCTTGCAAAGGAGAGGAGGGAAGTAGGTGAGTAATCAACTCTGATTAATGACTTTGCTCATAAAGTGGTAGTTACACCCTCTCTCAGATCCATTTTCAAACAACCCATGGCCTTGATATTACTTTATGTCATCTTTCATATTCCTTTAGTGCAACTTCATTTGTAGCTCAGGATTCAGGATTCTTCAGAGGGTTTTGGATTTTGGGCTGCTCTCTGGAAGGTATCACTGGCCATCTGACTGCAGGACAGTAAGAGAGGGTGTGCACCCTTGGTGTGTATGACTCCACCTGCAGCAGCGAAGTTGCCATTAAGAACAGCAGGTGATGTCCTCCAGGGAGACTCCATAATGCTTTCCCTTTATGATGCAGCATAACCTCTGGCTTACTTACTACAAGGAAGGGTCCCTGAACAAAGAGCATGTGAAGATGGCAAGCATTTACTTCTGCCTCCTTGTCCTACCTGAGCTGCCACTACCATCCAATAAGATTTACCAAGTTTACTTCTAGTGCCTGTCCTCTCCATCTCCAGCATGATTCCACTAGATGGTGCCAAGAACTCTCGTGCAGTTGCAATGAGTCTGAGGCCCTTACTTGCTTTGTGCCTCAAAGAGAGGATGCCTCTGGCTTGGCACGCAGGCTTTTCAGGAACTGTTTCCCCAAGGGGCTGTTTCCCAGATTTGCCTCTAAATCAAGGAAGAGATTTATGAAGTGGAAAGATATCACAGAGACAAGCTGGCATGAGGGAAGGGAGGGGAAGATTGTCTTCTGTACTGCAGGCAGAATTTTCACAAGCTGTACAATTCATAATTTGTTTTGTGGGATTTCCTTTTTTTCTATATTTTTGTCTTAACAGTATAATTTTTAGTGAGGAAGGCAAATGCAAGGGCTACCCAAAAAGATGCACAGTGAGCTCTTCTCTGAACAGCTCTCTATGCCCTTCAGGCCTGACCTGAAGCAGCTTCTCATAAAGCAGCCTTGTCCAGCAGCTAGTTCCATCAGTGGATCCTTGCTCTGATTTATCACCCAGTTTCCTCCCAAACAGAGGATTCTAACATGCATAGTTATTTTCATTTTAGGAATTAGTATCCCCTAAGACTACCTAAAATCATCAAATTCCCTATACCTGTCCTTGTATGAAAGACAAGACACATCACTGAGGCCCACTAATGCTGATCATCTCCAGAGTTCTCATTTTAAGAACAATATCTATATTTATTTTGGTGAAGCCATTAAGCATTGTAGTTAATCTCGGGTGATGAGATGTGAAGCAAGTTACATAGCTGGGGATGAAATCCAGTTTCAGATGTTAACTCCTCTCCAGTTCTCAAGAGCAAATCCTCTAGAACTGTAGAACTCCTTAATTCATCAATTTCTGATGCATATCATCTCCTTAAGGGATTTCTAAATCCCTTTTGGTTGTCAATAATTCCTGGCTCCCGGAGCAGACCCTTGTGTTACAGATTATTTTAAATAAGCAAATACACCAAGTGTGATTTTTTTTTTTTTTTTTTTTTAACACACCTGGTCTTGCTCTCTAGTAAATATGATTTACCTCACTTACTTTTGCAGAGTAAATGAGACAGGCTCTGGAAAATGTCTATATTGTGGTTTACTGTGACAGAGAGTTAAAAAGCTAGATCATTACATATTTACTTTTTTTTTTTTCCTTTTCCTAATCTTGCTTGTCCTTTCTTTTCTGTCCATTTAATTTCTTAGCCCACTCCTCCAAACCCTCTGCCAATTTGCCTACCCTATCCTCTTTCCCTGTCCTCCAAATGACTACACAGGCCACAGCAGTCATATCTTCTTGACATCATCCCATCAGCAGACTGTGGCTGTGCCATGTTAGTGTGCATATGTTGTGACAAAAGCAGTACAACCAGATAGGGAAACAGGGGATCAAGTACCCCCTGAGGCCTTCAGAGAATCACAGGGAATGAGAGGCAAGAGCTGAGTTTTTTTGACAGAAGAGGATCCAGCTGTTCTGGGGGGTGTTAGATCCAGCTGTCAGCTGAAATATTTAAAGGAGATATTTTCTGTATTTAAAATCCTCTTCATTCCCCTAAGCATTCCCCTTGCAGTGTTGCTTAATTGCAGCTCATCTATGCTTTCCGCTGTTACTCACATTGTGTTCTTTGCATTCCTGAGTTTAGGACCGCTCTCAAAAGCAGGTGTGGCTGTAGAAATTTCTTAGAGAAAAGGAGTCCCCTCTTCCTGCTGAGCAGGTAGTGTTGGAACCAGAATCTGAACGAGGCAGATGGGCGAGCTGTGCCATTTGCGTGGTGTAGGAGTCCAAGCAGGGGCAGGACTGAGCCCTGTCCATGAAGCTGCAGAGGTGGAAAGCAGGGCAGAAATAGAGCGTAGCTAATGTGAGGTTTGGAAGTAACCCATGGAATACGGGACAGGCTCTGCTGGAAGATGACTCTGAGATAAAACCCTGAGAGTAGAGACCCTCCTTACCCCCAGCAGTCCATTCAAACAAGAGAGATGGCACATGCATTGCTTATTCTTGTGACAGTCAGGTATTATAAAGCTTGTTTATATTATAGCCATGACAAAAGATGCTGGATTTAGCCTCCGAGGTTTAGGTCTGCTGTGCAGAGATCAAGAGAACAAACTGAAAAACAGAAGTGAACATAGATAAAGCAAGCACTCTAAAGCAGCAATGATTGAAAAGACCTGGCTGGAAAGCATAAATTACTCTTATTTCTGCATCTTTCCCCACTCTCCCCTAAAACATGCACAAATGTGCAAAACCCATTTTCTTTACTACTTATTCAGAAGTATGGAGTTTATTTCCCTAAATATCATCTCATCTTTACAGTTGGAGTAAATTCCCACCCAACCTAAAAATTGACCCTGTGATTTCTTTGAAAGAGCTTCTACAGCTACCTTGTAATGAGAACAGTGGTAAACTGCTGAGGAGCCCTTTGTGGTACTCTGTTCCATCAGCTGCTCTAATACCTTTTTGATTATCTCAGTGGACACAGAAATAAATGCTGCACCTTGGATCCCTCACTTGCAAGCTATCTCCTTCTTTTTTTTTTTTTTTTTTTTTTTTTTTGCATTTTCTTTTTAAAATAAAAATGACTGCTGATGTTTATGCCCCTGTAATACATTATGTATTATTTTGTTTTAAGCGCTGCCTTTTGCATCCTGACAGTAACAATAAAATGTGAGTATGGGATTCCTAATACAGACAGACTAATGTTTCCACTGCTAGCCTTCCCTATCTCTTCTTTTTTTCTTTCTGCTCTCTAAGCACTTTTCTAAAGGCTCCTTTTATATTCCTAATAAAATTAGAGCAAAATACATCGATTTACTGGAAAAGAGGGTTTGGATTTTTTCCTTGGTGATAGCATTTTCTCTACCACCCACCTCTTAACAATGCTGGTGAATATCCCATGTAAAAGATATCCAGTTTCTTCTTTTGGGGGATTGGGGATTTTTGTTTGTTTTGTTTTGTTTGGGGGGTTTTTGGTGTTAATTTCAGATTGGTTGTTTGGTTGGGTTTTTGTTGTTCTTCTTTTTTTATCAATTCACTGGTAATTTTCCCCCCTTGGTTCTGAGAGTACTCTGCTTGTTGCCCTGGCTTATGGACCATTTTGTCTATGCTGACCTTCTGAAGTAATTACCTTTCATTAATGCATTTTAGTCATATCTCCAAATACCTGTAAATGGCTGATCTGCTCATAGTGGGAACTGATCTGGATGGGAGCTTTTTACTCCTTTTCCATCTATAGATTCTGCAATCCATATCCTTATGTCCGACTTCCATTTTAGCATAATGGATCTTCCCCTTGCCCTGCTCCTTATTTGCCTCTAAAACCAACTTCAGCCAGCTATTAGATTATGAGAACCAACTTGGTGGTGGTGTTACATTGATGTAGGCAACCTTATGTGAGAAATTAGTCCTGTTGTGGTTGTACTGCTGAATCTTGCAGTTGTAAGTTGTGCATTGGATTCTTTATCTCCTACTGAGATTTGTGTTGATCCCATTGTAACAGCAGCCTGCTTGCAGTTACAATAAGGGGAAGGAACAATCTAAGCCCATTGAGTTTGTTTGTACTCCACACCACTGGAGAGCTTTCAGAACCCATCACTGTGCTTTGGGGATTTAAGATTTCTGAGACATTCACTTAGTTATGGAGTAGGCTAAAATCTGTCATGCTCATTTAATGAGAGAGGAGGAGAGGGAAGAGACACACACACACACAAAAAAAGCAATTTTCCTTGTAACAGTTGTGTTAAAATATTGATACAGATGCATAGTGGAAAACCTGAACGAGTTGTTAGTGTTAGAAATAATGCCAGCATTAGACATCTCTTGTGTGCAGAGTTTTCAAGATGGTGTTTAGCATTTCTGAGAAAGAGGTCTCATGAGAAATGTGGAATTACTCTACCTGTGTTGGACCAGTGACACTTCAGTCTGGTGTCTTCTCCCAAAGCATCTAAACTGTCCTGTCTATGACCACAGGAGATAGCACTGATAGTGGCTATAATATGGTGAAGACCTGTCTGTTTTTACCAAAAGCTTAGAGTAAGGTTGTGTGTTGAATGTTTTCAAGAGCCCTGTATATTGCATCTCTTACCAAGGGTACACTTTGAGTTCAGAGCTAAGAGCTTGTGATTACGGCAGTTTGCTGGCAGACACACTAAACAAATCTTGATTCCAAACTGTTGCAAAGTTTATATACCTTGGGCACATCACTTTTTCTATGCATTTCACTTAAAAAATTCTTCACTGTACCGCCACCCCCCACACACTTTTTCTCCATGTTGTATCCTGTGACTCTGCAGGGTTGCAAAAGTGACAGAAAATATTTATTTTCCATGTGTTTTTACTGTTTTCAGTGCTGTGATTCCCTGATTTTGATCAAGGCTTCATCTTCTGATGCCCAGATGCTCTTGGTGTTTTAGTTCTTGTCAAATTGGGATGTCTCAAGCCTTTCAGATGGTGAGCTTTCATTGGGATGGGTGTTCCCTGGAATCCTACAGCTTCATTTTGGGTTAACAAAGAGAGGTGGATGTATGCAGTAACAGGTACTTCAGAGTGACCCACAAAATCCTTTCCAATGCTGTCCCCTAGTCTTGGGGTCTTTCATTGGTTCTTACTCCTGGAAGAGTCACTGAATTAATACATTCTGCAGAGCATAAACCAAGTCAAACGGGATACACTGGGCTCTGTTAATGCAGACCTCTATCCATCAGAGACTCAGCTGAGACCAGTAAATCTGAGCATTCCCTTTAAGATGAAAATGAGAAAGGAATTAATTTTAATGAGTGATGTTTTTGCTGCTGCTTGCCCTGTCATGTGCGGCCTCTGTGTAGGCAGTGTGATCTGCCATGATGTCAGTGCTCTATGATCAAACCCCTTCCAAGAGGGGATACGTTACATGTGTTTCTGTGTCAATTCCAGTCCCTGAAGAATGTTGCCAATCCATTAAGAGCCTGGAAGGCGGTACTGGGAAATGCTAGCATGAGCACAGAAGAGAGGCGAGCCTGAGAATTAAGGAGGAAGGAAAGAATAATCTCAGCAGCAGTTCCGTATCCAAAAAGGACTTCCAGGGATATATCCAGGGATATATCAAAGCACAAGTCTTCAGTCTGTGCTTTGCAGAATGCTGTTCACTTTGCTGAATGGCTTACCAAGAATACATCCTAGCACAAGAGATTTCCCTTGCGACCATTCCTATACTGTACAGTTTGCTTGGCATCCCTGGCTCTTGCTTGCCAATACCTGATATTATAGAGACCCGAGAAAACGATAAGTATGTTTGGCTGTGCTCTTCAACAGTCTGCTTCAAATGAAATGCTTGAGCCCTATGATGCACTAACCCTTTGAATATCTGGTCCTTGGTGTTACTGAAGGCAGCATGGCTTTGCATTGCATTCAGTAAATATATTGATTCCTGGTCATCGTCAAAAGTCAGACAAAACTGGTTCTTTGTTTCTCTTCTATCAGACTGTTTTTGTTTCTATATCTGTCTCTACAGAGATCAAGAACCAAGAAATCCTGCTGCTGTGGTATCTATTGCTGCCCCTAGTGGGCTTCTGACAATGGACTGGACTGAGAGCTGCCAAATTGTTTTGTCTTACTTTAAGTGGTATGATACTTATAGATATATGGCTCCCAAGCAGAAAGAAAATATCTTTCTTTCTATTGGGTGTGATGCCAGGAGAGGAGTCTTTTATACTAAAGAAAGGAAAGGAGGTGAGGTGAGGGTCTCCTGTGGGCTCTGTAGTATTTTGAACCAAGGCTGGACTCAAAGGAGGATGCACAACACAGCATGTGGAGGACTCAGTCCAGATTCCTGTCAACAGTAAATAAATCTTCCAAATTCTTCTCACATTTAAAATTAATTGTTAGGGAGAGGGCAGTAGCTTTTAATATACATTACTTAACTGTAGATAGATCTGCACAAGCCCCTCCTTTGTGTCCCCTTATGTCAAGGTTTTAGTCTGAATTATTCCTGTTCCTCTACCCATTACCAACAAAACTTGTGTGTTCCACTGCTAAAATCTCTGTTCATTTAAGCAGGAGGGAATGATAGCCCAATCAAAAAAACCTCCCAAATGTCCAGAGCTGGCAACAGTAATAGAGTAGCAATGTGGAAATTGAAAGGACAAGGAGTCTGTGAAGCAGGGGGATTGGTGCAGTGCTGCCATTAAATGATCATGGGCATCATTAAATGAGTGGCATCAAGTGTCAAGCTTTCAAAAGCTGTCTAACTCTTTCCTGGGGAAGTTCCAACCTGATTACCAAGTGCCCTGTTTGAGATATACTTTAGAAAGGTACCATGAAAAGTATAGAAGCATATTTTTTGAGAGAAGTAAGGGGGTGATTTCTAGCCAGTTTTCTCATATTTGCACCATTTTGAGTGAAAACTGCTCAAGGTACCAGACGTTGCTTATGAAGACGGACTCCCAGCTGGTTTCCATTCTCTTGCTGGCATACATTGGTGAAGCATCTTTCTCTACCAAACCTGCTAGCCAATCTGAGCACAGCTTATCCCTGGACTCTTTTAGTGAGAATTCTGACTGGTGTTGCCTTCTGGGATCCCAGTGCGACTGACTCAGTGCTGCTATGTGGGACAGGAGTTGTGGGTTCTTGGTGCAGACTGATGGATTTTGCTGGGACCCTGGCTGCACCCTGTGCTTGTGAGATGTTCTCTTTTTGACAGCTTCCTTTCAAAGTGGTGAAGTGCCCCCACAAATCACATGCCCAGAACACTCCATTCAGGTTTGTTGGTTTTCAAATCCCAGTTTGCCCAGTCCCTGAAGCAGCTTCAGAGAGCAACCAGAGCCACTGCAGTGCAATTTCCGACTGAGAATTTCCTTCCTATTTCTGAGTGTGTGTGTCTGCGTATTTATGTGTTTTTTTAAAAAAAAAAACAACAAAAAACAACCCCGCAACATTTTGGTTTTGTGCACTAAGCACTTTTGAGGGCAGTATGGGGCCCTGTAATATGGAGGTTTATAACCTCCTCAGCTAATGCTCTCTGACACTCTGTTTTGATATCATTACTACATTATACTCACAATTTTTGAGTGAAAAAATACAGTACTTAGAAAGTCGAAATTCATAAATAAATTCATGTCAAACCGCACTTAATATTGATTTTGTTAGTGTTCAGATTCAATAATAAGGTACTGCGTGCATGAATATTTAAATATAATCATCATTTCTGCATCTCCTAATGGCCTCTGCTCTTCTACACTCAATTTAAACACAATTTAAAAACTATAATGTATTGAAAAATACTAGGATTTAGCAATAAATCACCATTGGGATACTCCAAGCCTTTTATAGGATAGCTCAATATCTGCTTCTCAAGGGACAGCACAATTAGATTCATGTTTTTAAACTTCTCAATTATCCATATACCATAATTTTATGTGAAAGTTTGTTTTCTTCCTCCCCCCTCCACCCTTGCTCCCCCTCCTCACCCTTCACCAGATACTCTCCCAGTAGGAAGCAGAGAAATCGCTAAGTGTTCTCTTAGCTGGGTTAGTATAGTAAAAAGGAGTCAAAGGTCACAGTCCTCAAACTGAATTAAATCCAGAGGCTGTCAGGGAAAGCAGAACGCTGACTCACTTAATCACATTATTTGGGGGAAAAAGATAGGGGAGGAGAGAGATAAAATGACTCAAAATGAACTCACCAAGGAGGAAACGGAGTTTTTATATTTATTTAAAAAGCAATATTCGTCTTTATCAAATAGACGCAGGATGGTTCGATGAGGATGGAGCTGGTCATTTGCGCAGTCGCAGGCAGGAGAGCTCTGGCAAGCAGTTTTTTCCTAAGCAGGATCAGTGAGGGAAGGATGCAGTGCCCTTGGTGCCTTCAGTGCCAGGCTGGGTTGTTTATTGGTGGGGGTGTTTCTGTAGCACTGGTCGCTAACCCATCTGCAAACTACACCCTTTGAGGTAGGTCATTATCATTATCCTCATTTTACACATGGGGAAACTGAGGCAGTGGTGATGAAGGCATTGGGGCAGAGTCCCAGTGACAGAGCTGGGTCTTTGGATTCCTAATGCTAAGCCCTCTGCCCAGGCTATCTGGCCATTTCCCTCTCACCAGTGTCCTCAGAGACCATGATGGAAAGAGATATTAAAAGGATCTAGTGCTAGAATCTGAAATAGTAACATTAACATCTTAGGAGAGCAGTAAATCCCAATGGCATAGGCATGGGATTGACTCTGCTGGTCCTGAGGGTGGCTAGCCAGTTTTGGTCGATATGCTGCTGTCAGATGTGAGAAGGTCATCAATAGGGGAAGAGAGGAGTGGAGGTCTGGTGTCCAATGAAAAGGACATGGCCATGTCTCTGGGTGATGCTGGCAGTGTCACACAGTGCCCTTGCAACGCTTTATAATTGTTATTTAGGGCTGGGAGTCACTGTTGGCTGGGGGTCAAAGCATGGCATGTGACTAATGGCATACGCCCACCCTGACGGTGCAGGCAGGGCAAAGGTCTGCTGAGAGGCACACAGACTGCTCACTTTTACAATCCCCAGTCAAGCAGCCAGAACTCCCCCAGGCCTCACTGTATCTGGCTGAGTTTCTGCTTATATTCCACATTTTGCCTAAATACATTAGAACTGTTTCCTAAAGAAGTTTAGTGTGTTTCATTGGAACTACTTTTTATTTCATACATCTGCCAAAGCAGCATCTCCTGCTGCCTCAGGATCACATCAAACCTGCAAAGTCCTGTGTCTGGGTAAAACTGATGTAACTGGGGGAAAACTCTAACTCCGATGAGATGTTGCCCTTCTGTCTGCCACAGTTTGAAGGTCTGTTCATTCATTTTTGTGGAAGAGTAAGACATTCCTTTCCTTGATAGGCAGAAACTGCTTTCACCTCTAACAGCTCTAGAGCTCTTTTGTCAGGCTGTTATGTTGATCAGCAAAATATGTTTATAATCCTGATACCAAATATTGTCTGCCTTCCATTTGCTTATGTGGGGAGGAAGGGATTGCGAATTTCTCTTTAAGAAACAAGGCAGGATCGTGAAGATTATTGCAAGAATTATGCACACGCATATGGGGTTTAAATGATTTTTTTCTAGGCTGTTTTTGAGCTTCTCCAGAGTGTTAAAAACAGAAGAAACAAAGCCTAATCTGAAGGGAACTGTGTATGGCAAATGCAGTTCATCAGCTTTTCAGTGTATTTCCTCTTCAGGTATATAGAGTATTAGGGAGTACCTGGATCTGTGTGTTAGGGAATGGAATATTGGCACTTGCTGGAGGTCACTGGTGTACAGCACTTCAGCTTGGTGGAAGCTGTTGGGGAATGCACTCCTCGATGAGTGGCAGACTTGGATTTGCAGATGGAGACTTGGACTTGCAAACTCCAGAAGAGCCCCAACAGCTCTCCAAGAGGTGTCAGAGGAGGCAGTCAGGTACTCAGGGAAAAAGCTGGCAGCAAAAAGTATTGAAGGTTTTTCACAGTTGCCTGCTCACAGACCCTGCATAGCCACGTATGACACAGCAGCAGGAATTTCCTGTCCTGTCTAATGTGGTTGTCCCTTTCCATTTATTTTCCATAGTTCTGACAAGATAACTGATACCACTCATGGTGCAACCACCTGGTTCTTTTTTCAGGACCATTGTCCTGTGGCAGTAGATGGAGGGAGCAAGTGAAGCCCTCATGTTCTTGTTGTTCATTAGGGACTGGCCCACAATGGAGCACCTGTGGTCTGCAGGGGAGGTCTGGGGAGCTGGATAGAACCCTGTCCCTGTGGGGGTGCTTCTGGACTGGGCCAGGACCAGTATGCCAGAAGCAGTATGGTGACAGGGTGGGTCATGCTTCAGCCCATGACTGAAGAGTCCCCAGCCTCTGAGAGACATGCAGTGACTTACCCTGCATTTGGTGCTGGCCATTAAAAATTGGTCATCCTTTGTTACAGCTTCACTTCTGTCACTTTCCATCCCAGAGTTTTCTACAGAAAACAACCCCTCTGTAAGAAGTGTTCCAGCTGGAGTGGGGGGCCCAAGGAGCCATCTGGAGCCCCCCCTGTGTGCGGTGTCCTGGCTGGGTTGGGGGCACGTGTGTCTGGCTGGCATCCCCACCATGCAGGCTGGGGTGGGGAGCTGGTTGACATCACCCCCTCCCCAAGGGGTGCAGGCAGTAGAGGGACGCAGGGTCAGCCCAGTGCTCACCAGCTGAACTGGGTACCAGCTGGGCATTGTTTAAAACAAGTGTGCTTGGTGAAAAGCCACTGGTATCTGTGGCCTGTCCCAACAGATGTCACCAACAGATCTGTATTGATTCCAAGGTTGGGACCTTGTCAGTGATGGGGGCAGATGGCACGTTGCTAATAAGCAATGAGTGCTGCTGGCAGAGTCGTGAGAAGAGTTTGGATCAGTGGGATAGTGTAGTGGCAGGATGCCATGGGCAAGTAAAGGGCATTTTTGGCCATCTTTGCCCTCTCCACATTAATTCCTTTTTTCTGACTCTGTGAACATTAAATTTCTTATAGTCTCTGAATCTTTGCTTTTCTTCTGTTTTTTTTTTTTTTTTTTGTTGTCTCTCTTTTCTCTCATTTCTACTCCTTTTCTTTTTTTTTGTTTTTCTTACTCGATGCTCAGGCCTTTGCCTAGGATGTTTACTCACTGCATCATGTTGTGTTGGAAAGGGAGAGAAGGTGAAGGACGTTTCTGCTGGCTGTTGTAGAAGAGGGTTGGTGTTACACTGGGTCTGGAAAAAGGTCTGTGGATCACTTTGGATAAGCATCTTTGATTCCAAAACTGATGACAGACATACCACTGCTCAGTAGATTTGGTTTCTAACTGTTAGCAGACTTGCTCCAGTTATCAGAACAGGAGCCAGAACTTGCAGCATTACCGTGCACAGACTATGAACAGCAATAGCAGGGAGCACGTGCATCCAAGCACCTGAATGCTTTTGCTCTGTGAAGTGCTAGGTACATTTGTAAGTGCTTATGTGCAGTAGGAATTCAATTTATACATCATGAATACTCAAGAAGAGCTCCTTCTCTCCTAGCTCCCCACAGACAGGTACACCTGAATGAATCAAGTGGTCATTATTGTATGTATGTAAGGTTTTTCTGCTTTCTGTGGTGTGACAAATCGAATAGTACAGTAGGCTGTGAAATACCTACTTTTTTGATGGCAAGCAACTGGAGAGTATGGCTAAACCAAGGAGAAATTCCAGCACAATTGCTTTGCTGATGAGGTTTCTCTCATTTTTATGTGCTGGCTACGTTTTCCAGTGCCAGATTACATTGTTCCTGAAGTCCTCTTATGAAGGAAAACTGCTTCCCATTTCCTGCAGAAAGCAACTCAAGCTCAGCATCTCCAGCTTCATTTAGTGATGTCACATCACACAAGACACCATTCTCAGTAGCACAGAACCTGGGGTTACATTCTTTAACTGTGTGCCCAGGAGCTGGAGACCACCATTAGTCACAAGTGATACCTGCTGCTGTTTTTGTTATTGGTCTCTCTGAATTAAATTTGATGGCCAGAAGAAACATGACTGAAGAGATACACTGAAGTGTGATGGGTGAATCCCTTAGTCTTTCAGTTGTGATCCAATAATTTTTATTTTAGTACTGAAACATAAAGAACAGTTGTGAGTTTCCTTTCCTGTGATAAGGGCTTTTGGCTTCTACCTAAGATGCAGCTCTCTTTGTTATTGTAATTTCTGGATTAGGGAAATAGCTGCATTCTCTCTCAGAACCTGACTATGATAGTTAAAAATGTGGACTGGGGTGAACCTCCAGGGAATCTGTTTGCAAAGGGAAGAAACCCTGAGTGCCTGTAGAAGCTGGCTTTGCATTTGGCCTCAGTGCTTCTATTTTCCTAAAAAGGAAAGGGCAAAAAAGCCTCGGACACTGTTTCTTTGAAAGCTGTGAAAATTAGAACAGGTGTGAGCACAGGCAGCTGCTGGGGTGCTGTGTGCAGTTATTCCTGCTAATGCCTCCTTCAAACTTAATCTCTGAAACCATCTGCTCATGGTGAGCACATGCCCCAGAGACAGGGGGGCAGAAGCAAATCCAGCAGCCCTACAACTTCTTCTGCTGTAGCCTGAGTCAGAATTTTGAATATCAGAAGAAGATTGAGTTGTGTGTCAAGAGGCCTTAGACTCAGCTTTTATGAAGCAGGAAAACACCTTTGTCAGTGCCCCAGGTTCAGGATGGTTACTGATGAGTCTCAGAGGTCAAGATATGACTCATGACCTTCTGAACAAAAACAACACACAAGCCTAAAGGTTCTGCCATCAGCAAAACCTTATGTTCCCACAAATATGTGGGATCAATTTTTCTTATTTGAGGTCTAAGTCTGAATAAGATCAGCTAAAAACTCTGGCCTATGCATTACTCTGGTTTTCCAGTCCGAAGTCACTGTTGAGTAAGTCCTTTAGGTTGTCACCTTTAGTCCAGCTCTCCCGATACTCTCCAATGGAGCGTCCAACAGTCACCTTTGAGCAAATCACTTCTCTTCCTCATGCCTTTCTTCTCCTCCTGTTTCCTTCCTTTTTCACTTTGGGAGAGACAGGGGTCTCTGTTAGTTTTCAGCACAGCATCCCAGAGGATCAGAGATGTTACCAAGTGCTAATAAGTGAATAAAACTCACCTACTTCTGCCTGCTTTGCTGCTCACTCTTTACCTGTGTACATTGATTTGCAGAGACCAAATTGCTCTCAGCCACTGACCTGTTAATGAAAAGCTATCAACTCTGGCAAAAGAAGAAAGCAGTATTAGCCACTGCTGCCCTGTGACTGCCAGAAGCAGTATGGTGACAGGAATGGGTCATCCTTCAGCCTGTGAGTGAAGAGTCCCCAGCTTCAGAGAGACATTCAGGGTCTTTCCCCGCATTTGGTGCTGGCCATAAAAAATTGATCATCCTTTGTTACAGGTTCACTTCTGTCACTTTCCATCCCAGAGTCTGTTTTTTACAGAAAACAAGCTACATTCATCAAAAATGACAGAACACAGACTTAAAGTAATCATGTATGGGAACATGAATTGCAAATGCAGAACACAAGCCCTAAAATGTATTTTCCATTACTGCCACAAAATGAAATAATCATGAACATTTTCCCCAAGAATGAGAACACATGTAGAGTACACTGACACCTCAAAATCTGCTGCCATGCCTTGGCCTCAGGTAGGCTTTGTGCTTATCAGCAGGGCTGAGATCTGCTGGTATCAGAGGGGGTGGCTGTATTGCAAGCCTCACCATGGAAACTTGTGTTGGTTATTAGTTATAACGGTTTCTGCAGGCTCGATTGGGTGACCTTCTGGCCATCTCTGCTTGTAAAGGTCCCATTGTACTCTTAAGCATAACTGAGCAGAGGTGCAAGAAATGCAGACAGTGCAGTGTTGCTTAATTCTAGATTCTACTCTAAGCTACTATTGGATTGCTTGCTGGTGACATCAAACAAGTCCTCTCACCCCTAGCCTGCTTTCATAGATAAGCTGTAAAACTACAGATGTATCTATTCAAAAATAAAATCTGTTGATTGGTTTAGAGTTGGTGCAGGACAACACTTTAGTCAAATTCTTCCTTTCCCTTGCAGACACACTGGACTGTAGTTTTGCCCTGCTCTGAACATTTGCTTTACTGCACTCCAAATGTGGTTGCCTTTCATAGACAGGTAAGGTTGATGATGATGATGATAATGATTATATCTGATTATTTTAGTTGTTTTTAACTTGCTTTAATATCAAAAATGTAAAGGATTGGATTGCCTCTCTTGATCAGGCTGTCAGAATACGCAATGAGGAAGGATAATAGAACTGGGAATAGCCGATTTGTAAACTAAACTAAATCCAGGACTCACTCAGTTATTTACATTACATTAAACATATGCAAGTTCTTATCCAGCCTGTACTTGCCACAATTCTGCAAATACAAAGCTACTAATAAGGGGCGTTGGAGCCTGCCCTGCTGAAGGATAGTTGGATATGTATCGTGGTGATGTCTGGAAGGGAAACTACTAGTTTGATCAAAGCCTTGTACTCAGAGATCACTGAGTGCTGATGGAATGATAGATAGAATAACGTAGAAAGACAGTGGCTGGTTTACATCTCATCCAGCAGAAGCTGTTATGAGAGACTTATTGACCTCTAATTCAGCCATTTCTGTGAGTTACATGATGGGATATATTTCAAGAGACCAGTCTAAGTGTACCCAACAGGAGCTGCTGAAAAGGACAGCATGTGGTGCTGGGGTGGACTTTTTTCCCCATCATAAAGAGAAGAGGGACAGATTTTGTTATAAGTGAATTAAAACCATGTCTTTGCATGAGAGCAATTCAGATTATAAAAAATACATAAAAACAACTAGACTTGGCAGCTGTAGAATCCAAGAGAAAATCTGGATTTGGAAGAGATTCTTCACTTTTTTTGTAACATGACAGTAAGAAAAAACATTTGGTCTTAAGTATCTTTCCAGATGTTTACAGAGTCTGTGTCTTCTCTGACAAGTTTGCTTAAGGGACTTCATAGACATGTTCATATGGTCATCTAAATGCAATTTCTGTATATATATGCACATATCTCCACATTCTTGGACATTTGACACACTTAATGTGCGTGTACATAATCTTATCAAATTAACTTCCTCTTTGAATTAATGTGCTTATGTGCATATGCATCAGTATAACCCAAGGTGCATATATGTAACTTTGTTCATATTCCCATGCATGCATGAGGTGATCAACATAGTCAAACTGAAAAATTAGGTTATTCCAAATCTGTGTTATTTCTCATTTCATTCCCAGGGGTAAATGGACCCATTCCAAATGAAAGGTAATCTTGGGACCTGAAGTTCTACATTTCAGCATATAGTGTGGTTTTAACACTCCGTACCATCAGCTGTGAGCTCTTCAGGGCATTTGTAGATTCCCTTCCTGTTTATGCAATGTCAGTATGTTTAAGAATTTAGATGCTAGGACCCTGAAAATCCTAATAAAAATGGTCAGATTCCATGGAAAGATTACATGAGCTGGGCAGGCAGGATGCCTAAATAACCTACAAAGTCATCCGTATAATCCTGTGCAGAAGATTTGCACTATTTTTTCCCATTTGATAGAAATACTTTCCCTATGGTTTTGAACACTTAATCATTTCAGGGTTGGTTTTGCATGGCTCATAAAATCTAGCACATGTGGACATGACATAAACTTCTGAAGAACTAATATACATATGTATATGTAGTAAAAAGCACAAACTTTTATAAGCATTCACGTGATACAGAAAATTTCATCATTATAGGTAACCGTCTGTGTACAACTTATGCTGGTCATCAGAAAGATGTGTCATACATGCATTACACTGACTTAGGTGCATAGATTTTATGCTTGTGTGCTTTCAGCTGGGAGTGTATGTACAGGTCTCCATGGAAGCAGTGAATGCAGCAGCCCGCACAGGTAGTATGTTGGCACCTTCCAGAAGAGGGCACCTGTCTCCCGATGCAGGCAGCATTCCCGAACCAATGGCTCCCAGCCTTTCACACCTGGGCATTCGCAACTCACCTTCCAATTTGAGGTTAACAGTGCCAGCACGGAGTGAAATATTAAGGCAGCCGCTTGAAATTCAAAGTGTTTCTTTTAATTAATGGGTGGATGCCACAAGCTATCCAATCCAGCTCTTAAATTAATCTTAATTACATAGATTTTGTAACTTTGGCATTAGCCAGCCACACAAAATATGTATTTCATAATCCTAGAAACGGGTGAAAAAGACTGCTGTTGAGCTGAGAAGTCAGCTGATGATGTTATCAGCCTCTGTGGCCGTGGGTGTAAGTGTCATTGGGGTGTGTCTGAGATCTTATCAGGAATACCAAATTAATTCTCTCCTACAAATATCAAAACAAGCTTTTTGCTGGCAAGTAGGGAATAGGCAAGAGATTCCTGAGCTGCTATATTTGGAATATCTGTGCCAACCAGTGCTGATACAGTAAAGAACAGAAGCGTCAGGGTAGGGAAGCTGGTGATCTGTCCAGTTTGGTAATGAGTTTTGAGTGTCTACCCAAAGAGTGCTACTCAAGCCTTTAGCGGTCCATGGTATCCTTGCTGATTTGGGGATCAGGAATTCTGCCTTAGTAGCTCAACCACTGACATGCTGTGCATGCCTGGTCAGGGGGAGGGAAGCTTTCTATCCCTGTGCTTGTGTTTTCCTCCTCTGTGTGCCAGTTTGTTCAGACTTCCCTTTCTCTAGATAGGAACTGCCTCTTAGCAATGTGTCCATTCAGCCCTGTATGACATCTAGGTGCTACTGTGCTACAGATTTTGATAACAAATAGATAAACTGAATTATCTCAGGAGAACTGATATTTGTACTCCCTGCTAGGGATAAGCATCTGGGATCTCTCTGAGCATGCATCATGCCAACTGTAAATAGAAAACACAGCTGAGAATAGATGGTCAGGGATATTCATAGGAAATGCAGATACACAATTTGCCTAACCAGTCACTGCATATTCGTTAAACAGGAAGCACAGCCTTGCCTATCCCCAGGGACTGGCATTCCCTTGGGATTAATATTGCTGCTCACTGGATTACTCTCCCACTTATGCAGATGAAACTTGAAAAATGATGGATAAAAATGGAAGTAGACACAATTGAAATTTACCATTTAGTCACCTTGCTCTATATCTGAGTCAGGATGAGAGCAGAGTCTGTACATAGCCTAGCATGCCTGGTTGCATGGTGGTGAAAGGTCATTTGAGAGCCTTTTCTGTCACTGTGGCACACTAAGGGCAGAGGGAGAGCAGTGGGAGAGCATAGCTCATCTCTGTGGACTCACGTCGCACACAGGCGTACACAGATATACACTTGTGCACACCTACACCTTTTATTTGTGCCTTCATAAACATCCTGTTCTTTATTTACTTTACAATGTGTAAATTTAGAGAGACTTACCTGAAATCTTTGTAGAAATAATTTTTCTCTAGAATGGGATCGTGATTGTTAATGTGACATGTGTGTTCACTCAATGCCTGTCTGTGTAATGTACTTCATTGGAAGACAGTTCTGCCTTAATCTTAAAAACGCTTTTTGTATTTGGATGATTTTCTATTGCTGGGAAAACTTTTTAGCAACTTTATCTTCTTTTCCTGAAGTTGCTTTACAGGGTAAGGTTATTTTGGATATCAATTTGAGGGATTGTTTTCATAGTACTTTTGGAACCATAAGTGGGAAAATATTAAACCTCATGTCAATTTGCCTAATTGATGGGAAACTTGATTGTGGCCAGGGAGGAGTGGATTTCCCTACTTCAGTCTTATGAATAATTCGCTTATCTGAAAAGAAAAAAACCCTAGAAGCCAATGCAACTATCCTCACAGGTTGAGATTCTTCCAAAATACAGAGGAAAACCAGGGAAATGATGTGCCCAGATCCCTTGGAAACTTTTCATTGCTGAACTTGACTATTTGATTTTTTCTGGTTGGAGCTGGTGGAGTCTTCTGGGGACTCAACTTATTTTTAGTCCAATTTTGTCAGATTTCTTGTGCTTTTTCTTCAAAGCCCTTGTAATGGTAACAGAATTTGTATTAGAAAGACTGCTCCTAAAATATGGTGTCATTTTCTTGCTCTTGAGATCCTGGAACCTGCTCACTTGTGCAATTTCTGATCTCCAAGGATTGCAGGAGTTGGTGTGACTCGAATAAAAATGACACAGAACTTCCTCCGTATTCAAATGTGAAAACCTTTAGATGTCTGAACTCATCCAGCTATGGGGAAGAAGCCAGCAGGCAAATGGAGAAACCTTTCCAGCTTTCAGTGTAGGTAGGAAGCAGAAAGAGTAAATGTTGGCCCAAAGGGCTACAATAAATAATTAGAGCTCTTCCAAGTATATCAGAGGAAAGAAATACGATAGAGAGGGTAAGCCCATTAATAAATTAGGAGAGAGCTGGAATCAGTGGTGATTCTAAAATGGCTGAGCTACTTAAGTTTTGTTGGGGGGGGTTTATTGTTGGGTTTTTTGTTTGTTTGTTTTGTGGTTTTTTTTTTTTAATTGGTCTTTAAGAAGAAAAATATAGAAATGGAATATGGACCATTAGGAAGTAATGAGCATTTTGGCACCCTGGCTGTTGATGTAAAGCAGATAAGGGAACACTTGAAAGAATGGATAGCAACAAATCAGCAACTCCAGCTGATGAGCATCCTGGGATGTTTGGCTGCTGAATTTGCTGAACTGCTGGCAGGTGTTTTGAAAAGTTGTAGATTAAACAGGCAGGGCCTTCATGGTATGTCCTTATCAACAGTTCTGGGACAAAGAACAGCCTTACAGAGCTATCAGGAGCGATCTCCGCCATGACCACTTTACACAGCCATGGTATTCTCAGTTTGAAGAGGTGCTAAGAGGAGGTACATGAGTTTCAAGATGCTTAAGTTCAGAAATTGGCTGGACTGACACTGGCCCAAAAGAGCTTTAATACCACCTTCATCAGAGACCCTTCTAGCTAGCCTGCTGCTCCTTTCCTCAAGCATAAATTCAAATTGTTATATACACTTGGGTATATGGGTGACAGCATACGCTCTTCCTTACCTGCATGTTAAGAGGTAAAATAAGGAAGTGTTTGTGTTGGAAATAGGAATTGCTATCAAGATGAAATTTGAACTTACACTAGCACAATACGTGCTCAAAGGACTTGATAGCACTGCTGAAGTTCAGCAGTGAAGTCCAGGCATCATTTCCATTTAAAACAGGGGTCCTAGAGGAAAAATAATCCATTTATGGCCACCGAGGAAGCAGTTTTGGCCTATCATAATTTATTAATAAAACTCTTGTGATAATGCCCAGGGATGCAAACACTGGTGTGTTAGAAAAGGCTCTGAGCAGAGGTTGAGTAGGGACACTTAGCTGTCTCATCTCTTCAGTAATGGAGCTCTGATTCAAGACTAAGGCTCCTAGATCCCAGTAATGAATATAATTAGTTCTAATAATGGGTGAGGTGATATTGGCAAATGAGAGACAGGAGGGTTCAGTTGGGTTCTTATGGCCCTGTTCTTGTTAATGTACAGGTCCTTTTACACTAGTCTGACAGTGCAAAGAGGTCTGAAAGATGAGGACTTAGGAGGTTACCCTGTGGGTCTCTGACCGGAACATTCGTCTCTGCACATCTGAAAAAGCTGGAGGGAATCAAATACCAAACAAATACAGGGGACTGAAATCTCCACTGAGGTAAATCAGTACCATGCCTTTGATTGCAATGAAGTTATGCTGATCAGGGCCAGCTGAGGACTTGGTCCAGGGAATAAATGATTTTTGCCCTTGGTTTGTAAGTCCAGAGTCAGATCCTTCATATGACATGTCCCATTCAGTGTTTGAGAAGGTCATATTTTGCCTCCTTCTCTCCACCTGGGCTGTCCGCTCTCTGGAGAAACAGTATTTCCCCATTGCATTCCCAGTCCCTCACGCTTCACCAGAATTAAATTCATCATTCATTTTTTATGGTTTATACATAGCAGTAATTTATGTTTTCAAATATATTGAGGTCACACTTTAGCAGAAAAAGACTGTTTCACATTTAAATTGAAGGCATGTTCATTCCATTAAACAGAGATGTTTTGGATAATTTTAAAAGGCTAAAAGTAGTATAAAGTAACATTAAAATAAAATTTGAGAGATGTAATTACACCTAATCATACCATAAAATAATCAATACTGCATTACATTATTTCTGACTTCCCCAATTATAGCCTTTTTTTGTTAAGCTTTTGAATATTGATGAGGTCAGGGGGGTCACAGTCGACTCTCTGAGGTCTAATGGAGGTGGAATTAAGGTGATGTCCTTTCCTATTATGTCAGCACAAGGAGGTGTGCTGTATGCTTCCTCAAACTGCAGCAATAACATGGATCAGAAGCTGATAGCTTGGCCACATTTCTTGAGCTGATACTAGGCTGATACTAGTAAGTGCTGACTGGGAAGTTGGAGGTGCTGTCTCCCCACTGCAGACCCACTCAATTATACATGCCAAGATGCTCAGGAAATTATGTTCACATCAAGAGAGATCTTTAACAGCTGAAAGACCAGTTTGTGTGAGGTGACAAGAACCAGTTCCTTCCAGTTCAGCCAGAGCTTTCTGTGTCATCTCTCTCTCTGTGGGAGATTGAAAAGGCATTTTGTTGTGGCAGTTTGTTCCCTTCTCCTCCCCTTTAGACCTACCCCTCCACATGACATATTCCTCACTCTGCTAAAACAGCCCAACCAGGTTACAAAGCATTCACCCTTCATCAGCCTTGGTGTGTGGACATGCAACACAACAGCAAAAGTTGGACAGCTTTGCTAGGATTCAGGACAGGTGTCTTATTTTCCTGGTTTTCTAGGAAGGTACAGGTCCGTATGCACCTGAGGGAGAGTTACCCTCCGCACCTCAGCTGCAATGGATCTGCTTTTGACCTGGTCAATGCTGTTATTCCTTTAGGCATCTTGGAGTCATCAGTGGGTTTTCATTTGGGAATCTTTTCTGAGTACAGAAAAAAAAATCACCTGCCTGAAGACAGCTGTATATTGCTGTTGCAGTGTGTACCCTTCTAACTATTTTCATGTTTTGCACTAGGGTAGTCTAGCATTTAAAATAAGGGATGAAATGCTGGGTGGCTCATGTTCTGCACCCAAATTTCTCATAACATACTGTTTTGTGCCTTTATGCATGTGGTTTAGCATTTAACCTAGGGGAAAGGGCTGGGATCTGAAGAGACATTCAGCAGTTACCTTAGGACTCATATTTTGCCTTCTGGGCCTGTCTCTCCATCCATACAAGCATAGGGATTTTTTCATTGATGTCTGTTTTTCACAATGGATCAAAAAAATAAGGGTTTTGTGCTTTTAATAAGGTTCTTGAAAAAAGGCAACTACATGTCGTTTTTTGGGTTCTGATCATAAATATTAAGAAGGATTAAATTTTAGAACAGAACCAAATTGTGCAGTACCACTGCATTATCCCTTTTACATTGCCACAGCATCCTCAGGTTACAGAGCCCATAACGAAAGGAAAGACAATGAACAGGCCCCTATCACTAACATTAATAATAAAAGCAATATAATGTATTTTTTAAACTTTCCTTAATGCAACACCAGCCCAGTCATCCCAACGTGCAGATTATCACAGCTTCCCAAACATATATATATATATATATATATTCATATGCTGCACCTCACCCACCAACTGCATTTCTCCAGAGGGACCAGTTCCCTCGTCCAGAGGGGCCGATCCCCTCCCATGACCCTTTCCACACAGCCACTCCCCAGGCTTCCTGGCTGCCTGCTGAGTTAAGCTTTCCCTTACACCAGAGCTGGCCCTATCCTCTGGCCACATGTGTGCCCCCAACCCTTATCAATTCTACTGTGCCAGTTGCTAAGTTTTTTTTCTGGGTACCTCTTCCCACATAAACCAAACTCTCTGCTTTCCCCTTCTCTCACCCCCTTCCATTTACTCCACACACATCATTTTGTACCTGCTTTGAAATCTAATTGTTAAAGCTCTTGGTAGAAGGTGGATATTTGCCCCAAAGCAAACTGACAGTGGCCCTCCCTCTGCAGACACAAGACAGCCCCACTCTCCTGATTAGCCTGAATTGCTTTCAATTGACTAACATAACAAGCTGCTGCTGCTGCTTTTTTCTTTTTTTTTTTTTTTTTTTTTTTTTTTTTTTTTTTTTTTTAATTTGAAAATGGAAGGGACACTATTAGGAAATTTACATTTGCGAATATGATATTTAATTAGCAATATTAATAAATTAATAGAACTAAAGGACCTTGTTGAGACTCCAGATTAATAAAACATGCTCTAGCTGAGTAAATGAGGTGAGCCAGACATGTGTTGCCCATAGAGGATACAGGGGAAATCTCACTCATGAAATACCCCTTAAAAAAGGAGTGAGGGGCAATAGCAAATTGGGGCAAAGCTTTTTCTATCTTACAGTATCTCTCATGCTTCAGTACTAACCTTTTTCCTATTCTGCCACAATACTTTAACAGGAAATTAGGTACAGCCTCTCTGCCCACCTTTCTCTTTGACCTGCCAAGAAACTGAGTGAGTCAGTGGCAGGGAGTGAAGGAGAACCACTGCTTGGAGCTCTAAGGTAATAGTAGGGGCAGTGCAGGGCAAATGCCTAGGAATATTTGGATCCACATAAAGCAATATTTGGATCCATAGAAAGCAATAAAGGAGACTTAGAGCATTTTCTGCTCTGATCCTCTGCTGAACATGGAACACACATTGCCTCTTAACTATGACCGTGTCCAGCTTGGTGTCTCCAAGGCACTTGGAGGGTTTTGCCTCAGAGGGACCCTCAGCCTGTGGCACGCTGAGCAGGTCCACGCAGGAGCCACATCTCAGTGCAGGCTCAACAAGAGGTGCAGCACAGCAATGTCACTGTGGGCTCAGCTGAGAAGAATGACCACATTAAGCAAAGGTCTGTCACAGCATAAATTGCTGTGAGGTTCATGGTGGTCAGACCTAGCCAGGTGTCCCAGTCTTCATCTGTCATTGCTTTGTGGCTTGGATGCTAACTCAGACTCAGGGCCAGTCCTCTGCAACTCATAGATTCACCAGTTCAAGGGCACTTCAGTATGTTGTAATTTAGGCACACCCAATTTGGGGACAACATTTCTGTGCCCCATCTCCCTGGAAAAAAGTTCTCAGAAGAATGTGATACAATCCTTTTCTATATTGCTTCATTAGTGTGCATCTACTGGGATGTCAGAACTTTAGGGATCCAGTCAAGCAGGAGGCTGCAGTGCCAGGTGACTTCGATGGTTTAATCTGTCACTAATTCTGGGACAGAAAGAAGAATGTGGTTCTCTGTAGTCTATAGATGCATGGGGAGAATCCTTTGCGATGTGAAGGCTGAGAAGCATCAACTACATGGACATGTTTTAGCTAGCAAAGTATTATTATGTCTTCGTGTGGCAACCTGTACAGCCTCTTACATTGATCCTTGGCTCTGGAGGGAGGGCAAAGAAGAAGAAAACCCCCCAGGAACCAAGCTATCAGTCAAAGCAGTATCTCTCCTTGGGCCTGTGTGACATTCACACACATCACTGTGAAGTCACACTGTCCCGCTGGGCATAGAAGAGGTGATTATTTATAAATGTATTGAGCATTGTCCCATGCATCACTCTGCCTTGCTCTGCTGCAGTCTCTACACTGAAGCACTGGGACACCACAGAACTGTGGCTTGCCCTGTGCACACCCAGGGGAGATAGTCAGTCTCCGCACCTAGGGGGGACCCCAGAGAAGGGCAGTGGAGCTGGAGGAGGAGAAGGCAAACATATTAATTGTCTGAAATAACTATGAGGGGTTTTGTAAAGCTTTCTGCATGCTTGGCTCTTATGAATCAGCTCTAGACTCAAAACCACACAGCCTGATGCTCCAAAAGCTCAGGGTGCTTTTCATCTTTGACATTAATACTTAGTAGGCAAATCTCAGTATCCCTGTTCTCCTCTACATATTTGGGATATTACAGCATGTGCAACATTCGTGGTTCATCCCACAATGTCAGTCCTTCAGTGTAAAGTGTATGGACAGCTCTCCCAGGGTAGGCTCTCAGTCCAGGAGAAGCACTTTTCTTTGTTGTTAGGTAAAATGACGGGCAGGGTGCAAGCAGTTTCCTTCTAAAAGTCAACAACTGAAGATAAGGAGAGAGATGTGACTACCTTGCCTGATCCCATGGTGGCTCAGCTGCACTACTCCCATCTTGAGGGATGGCTTGTCCACACTTTGTGGTTTGCACTATGCTCCTGATGCCAACACCTCCACTAATTGTGGGAAAGTTTACTATTAGAATGGCATGAACACTGGCCTCCTGAAAGAGGTGGAGTCACAGGAACAATTAGGTCGAGGCATAGATGCTTGGGGACTCTGGCTTGCACTGCTACCCTTGGTATAGAGACAAATATATGGTAGTTGTGTCAGAAGAAGGAAAAGGGGAAAAGTTGTCTTGGGTGGGGTACCAGGACTAGAAATGGGTAAGAAAGGCGTGAACTCATAGATGTAGGCAGGAATGGAGCTCAGCAACATGTGGATGTGAAATATGCATTGGGATCATCTTGGGATAAAGGAGAAGTCCTAGTGTAGGCAGTCATTAATCTTGGAGATGTAGGCCTTGATGAGGCACTCTGAAGCTTAGCCCAAGGTGGGGCTGCCTTTGATGGCAGTGAGCACATCCACAGGCTGTGGAGCCAGTGAGCAACAGCATCTGTGTGGGAACTCCCTCCTGCCTCAGCCTGCATGGTGGGCACCTTGGCTTTGGGTGGGAGGGCTGCCTTTCTGAGGGTCTGCAAGGTCAGCTATATGGTCTTCAGGGGAAGAATGGGGCTGCTGAAAAGATTCCAGATCAGTGGGTAAGGGGTTGTTACTATAGGCCACATCTTGCCAATATCTTGCAGGTTTATAGCCCTTGGACTATGAGATGTGGAGATCCAAGGCCTTTGTGAAATGCTCTCTGCAGTGTTTGGTCTTGCCTTTCTTCTCTCCTTCTCATCCATGCTTTATGAAGCACTAGGAAAATTCAATAGCAGATTTGAAATACCTGGTCTGGGTGTTCAAAGCCCATTCCTGTACCTGAGAAGAATCCTGAGAAAGAAATCGTGATCCCTGCAAGCTGCCCCAGGCATTGCTCCTTATCACCCTTTTTTGTGGGCCTGACACATCCCAGAAAAGTGAGCATGCACCATCTGAGCTCCCACAGACATGCTGCTCTTCCACTTCATCTCCTTCCTGACCTGCTCTTCCTGTCCTGGCTCTTTCCTGAGCTCAGGCTGCCACACAGGGTGCTGCTTTTCTGGAGTATAGGCTATTCCAGTGCCATCTTCCTCTGTGACTCAGACCCAGTGTCACTAATGAGAAAGACCAGGATCGTAACCTTTTCTTTTCACCACTATCCTGCTTAATCCTCTGCTGCTGGTGACGGACACTCAGTGAAAGCTTGTAGGAGCATCTAAGTTTGCTAGCTGGAACTCTGTCCTGGTACTTGGAATTACCAGTCGTGTAAATGACGAGGGAGGAAATGGTAGGCAGAGATTGTAGGGAGGGTGTTTCCTTTGTGCAATACTTGAAGGACAGGGGAATTGACCGTCACATCCCTGAACATGACTCTTGTGGACATTTTGCTCAAAGGGTCACATCAGTTTGTCCTGTGAGTGGTTTGAGGCACAGCCACCTGCACAGAGTCTGGCTCTAAGTGCTCTGCAGGCCACCCGAAGCCCTGTGCTCATTCTGCTGCTGTGCAGCTGGTAGGGGCTTATGGCATGATGGACTGGAAACCCCCTGTCCTCCTCAGGGTATGATCCCCACGGAGTTTCCCAGCAGTCCTACGTATTGCTTGGGTGTATAAGGAGAACAGCAGGGAAAAAAAGTAATTCCAGGCATTCTCTGTCTGGAGAAAGCACTGTGGTTGCCTGTCCTGAGCACTGGAGTTTGCAAGGTGTAGTAGAGCAGACCAGCTGCAGGGAATTCATTTCTCCTGTTACAGGCACTACGAAAACTTTCAATCTGTGAATAAAAGTCATTCTGGGGATGGTGCATATTTGGAGAAAGTGCTGGGGCTGATGTAGCTGGAGAGTTGCAGTCCTGTAGGATTATCTGTAAGAGAGACTGTACAGTGTGCATTCAGTCCTTTACAGGGTGGTAAATTATGTATGAAACTGGTTTGGCTATTATAACTTTTCACATGTATGTGTGTGGGGCTGACTTATCCAGCTACTCTCCACTGTTCTCTTGCAGTATTCTCTCCTTTGTATAAGGATTGCAAATTCTGGTGGGCTTAATTAAACCATCTCTGGATAATTGCTCTTTAGACAGCCCTCCCTCCAACTCTTGCTCAGCCTGGGGTCTGCAACCGGGAGTCCGCCTGGGGAGCGCGGCCGGGCCGGTCCCGGGCCAAAACCCACACACCCTCGGCCCTGGCTATGGGGTCCTCTGCACCCGGACAGCCCCCGGGGCCGGGCGGGGGCTGCGCTCGGGCCGGGCCGGGGCTGCGGCGCCCCGGAGCTGGCGGGCAGCAGAGGGCGCCCGGGCCACGCCGGAGCGGCGGGCTCGGCTCGGCTCGGCTCGGCTCGGTCTCGGCTCGGCTCGGCTCGGCTCGGCTCGGCTCGGCTCGGCTCGGCTCGGCTCGGCGCGGCGCGGCGCGGCGCGGCTCGGCTCGCCGGGGGCTGTGCAGGGTCGCCAGTCCCGCGGGCTGCCGGAGAGCGCCGGCCGCGGCCATCGCAGCACTCTGACAGCTCGGCGGGGCGGCACTTGGAGGGAGTGCTGGGTGGGCTCGGCGCCGCACAAAGCCGGACTCCGTGGCTCTGGCTCTCCCGGCACACCGCGCCCTGCCGCAGCCCCGGCCCCGCGCCCGCTCCCCTGCATGGTGCTGCAGGAACCGGAGCTGCCGCTCCTGCCCCCATGGTTTCTACAAAGCCTGGTTATATAAAGTTTAATTATAACGCTTGGCTTCCGTGTACCGCTTTCTATCTGCAGATCTCAAAGTGCTTTCTAAGCATTAAACAAGCCTCACAATACCCTCTCCCGTCTTCATGTAGGAGGGTTTGCTACGCCCGTTCTGTATTTATTTTAAATGCTGTCAGGAGAAACTTGAGGTGCAGAGATGGGAAAAGGCTTGCCCAAAATCATCCAGCACGTCACTGGCAGAGCTGGATGCAGAACTGAGAAGTCACCTTAATTGGTTCCCATCTTTAATTCTCTGTGAATGCTGGGATGTTCTTCTGGGAACAGCTGTACCTGGTATCAACTTCTGGGGCTTTGGGGACCTAACTGGCCTCTGTGCTGCTCTGCACTGAAATGCCTCAGTGACCTACACGCCGTTCATGAAGGGCTCTTCTTTTGGGAGCTATTCCTCCCTCTATCCTTGCTCAGGGGAAAGTTCAGGTCAAAGCCTGCCCATTGCATGTGGTGGCTTTATTTGACTTAATTTTATGAACTGCTGGGGAGGAAAGAGTGGGACCTCAGCTCAAGATCTTGCTGTCAGCAGCTGGGGAGCCAGTTTGGGTCTAGTGCATTTGTGCCTCAGAAGGGACCATTCTCTGGCATCCCTTTTCCCATCCCCCTTCATGAAAGGTCAAGGAAATGAATGGGACAGCAAGATGTGCACTCCTGTAAATATTTAGCAAGCCACTCGATTTTACGTTGCAGATTTTGCTCTATGGCATGGCTGTTAATATCAGTAAGGCATTAGCTCCAAAAAGCACCCATCACACTGTTAACACTGAAAGTGCTCCATCAAAGCAGCTCGCCGTGAATTACAGGGCTCAAGCTTGCTTCATTAGCCTGGAGTTTGTCCAGCAGGAACGTCAATCCCAGACCCGTGGTGAAAAAGAAAAATCCTGGTAACAAATTAAAAGAAGGAGCATTACCTGCAGAAGTGATACTGCCCTGACAGCAGCTGGGACAGAGAGCACCTTTATCTTACCTGTAGAGATCTTGCCTTGACAGAATGCAAAAAGCTGCCCTGATGTGTTCCAATTTATCAGAAACCACCTTACATGAAGAATGTTTTGGTGGGATGGAGGGACAGGATCATTTCCTTATGCTCTTTGGCTGTGTTTGCAGAGATAATTTTGGTCTCAGAGTAAGGATGCTGAATTTTTGGTGCTGGGGGAACCCCTCTAATGCTCGCCACCCCCCCCCCCCCCCCCCCCCCAAGTTGCAGCCAATTGCAGTTATGTGTTGGGCTCAGGGTCAAAATTTGACTCAGATTTCGTTTCATTTGCACAAAGACTCATTGACGCCTGGGCCTAATGAACATCAATATTCTTAATGACAAGGGAAAGATCTGTTTTATGGGACCCCAGACAGGCAGTGTCTCCATGCCTCTTCTGCAGAATCACAGGAAAATAGTCGCAATCTTGCACATGTTTACGTTACCAGTGTTGCAGAGTTCAAGCCGCTTCCCAGATAAGAGCATCTTTCTTGGGGACCTCTGTCCAAGTTTCACAGGATTAAGTACTGTGCTGTCTTCTCAGCCTGGCTTCTGTGTTTCCAATAAGCAATCAAATTACACACATTCTTTCATTAGACTTATGATGATGCTGTTGATTTTCATGCCAAAAGATTCATAGAAACATGATGAGAATTTTTGTTACTTTGTGATATTTTTTTTCTACAAACTAAAAAATCATAGAGAATTATTTTGAAGAAAACAAAAAAGATTGCTACAACTGAAACACAAGACTTAATGGGTTGCATTTATCAGGTTCACTTGTACTTCTGTTTTGGTTTTGGGGTGTTAGGTTAAGGGTTTTATTTCCCATATAATTTTGCAATTCTACCCTCAGCCTTTTGCATCTTTGGCTACCAGATGTGTCCCACATTGAAGAATTATTTCTCCTCCCTAGAGTGAAATAAATGCAATCAATATGAGTATTGCTCTCAGGGCCTTGAAATATTACATTAATGTTCCATGTGGTGACATTTTAGCTGGAATTTTCAAATACATTATGATGGTTCAAATTAATATTTATCAGATCAGCTTTTATATTTTGCAAAAGAGAGAGAGAGAGAGAGAGAGAGAGAGAGAGAGAGAGAGAGTAAGCATTATTAAAATACAAAATGCAGATGAATTCCAAAATCGATGGTCCATTTTACCAGCACTTTCAAGGGGCTGTGTTTTGCTTTCTGGGTTTGTTTTTAAATTTATTAGTTTTACAGGCAAATCTATTTATCTTCCTTCATTTTTTTTTTCACCCATTCAGGATTTTTCAGTTGTTTCTTTCTTTCACTCTTCTTTATTATCCCAAAATGTAAATTATGACGTTAGCTAGGTTTTTTTCTTCCTTCTTTTCAGTGATTAAATCTGCTACATGACATCTTTGTCCTTTCTATAAATTAAATCATCTTTGCTTTCCACCTTTAGCCACTGCCAGCAGCAATACTCTGATTGCCAGCAATAAAAGTCCTCACTTTACGGTCTTTATTTCCTACACAAAGCAAACCCCCCCCCCCCTTTCTTTCCCTGTGCCTATAGTGCCTTTTTAATTTTTTTTTTTTATTATTATTATTTTGCTAAGGGGGTAGTGGGACTAACTCCTCTTTTCAGTGTTTCCCCATAAACAAGGAATTTGCAGAGAGAGATTGCAGAGGAAAAAAATCTAAACCACATTCCACTTTATTTCAGTCATTCCTAAACAGATTGTTCTATGAGGTGGAAAATCCAGGCAGATTAATGGTGTCATTTGTTTTGCTTTTTTTATATTTCTGTCTTTCCCCCCCTGTTCCCCTCCTGCCACTTTGATTTGAAAATGTTTGAAAAGTACCTTTTTTAGACTAAATGCAGCTTTAAAGATTTGTGGATTAGCAGCTGAATATGTTTTTCTGAAACAATGCTGCTTGCAGAATAACCCTTCTTTCCCCCCCAACCATGTAAAATTGTAGAAACTGTCTGGGATCTTAACATGTTTCTTTAAAAGCTTTTGCATTTTGTAGAGGAGAATTTTTGGAAGGGTTAAATTTCTGGTTTAGAACTGAACAGTACTTCCAAACTTTTCACATTCTCAGCTTTTGTTTTTTTTCCTTCTATCTCTGTGATAGTTTTACTGTAAGAACATCGGGAGTTTGTGACATACAGACAACTACAGGAAAAATATATATATATGTATGTGTTTGCACATGAATGTGAATGTATATATCCCATATAGATATAGAGATAAAGATAGATAGATAGATGATAGATAGATAGATAGATAGATAGATAGATAGATAGATAGATAGATAGATAGATAGATAGATAGATAGATAGATGATATATATGTAAAAACCCCCATTTTTATAAATGCTCATAAATGCACACTTGCGTTCTCTCCCTCTGTCTCTGGGTGTATAGATGTACATACTCCAGGCTGCCCTTCCTATTTTCCTTCATTGCTGATCTGGGCAAAAGAACGACAGGAAACTTGAAAAAGAAAAGGAGGAGGAATCGATTGTTCGACCCGCACTTGAACTCTCCTGAAAGAGATAAAGCAGAATTTTCAATAGGTCCCCTGCCCTTTTCACTAGGAGGGAAAGAGGAGAAAAAAACCAAGAGATATTTATATGACAGGCACTGCTGAAAACAGTGTTTCAGAGCAATGAACAAAAAAAGGCAAAAGAGATTCAATGGTAAAAAAAAAACCCAAACACACAACAAGAGAGAAACTCTTTTTCTTGTGCTCTCCAACAGGCACATGAGCAGCTCATCCTGGAAATGCATGCATGCCTCCTATAGATCTGTTTGAAATTATAGTTGTCATTGAGAGTGAATTTATGTTTCTATTGATCTGCAAAAGGAAAATATTAAATGGTTTGGTTTTGATCTTTAGCTGACCCTAGGGTCAAGGGTAGCCTAAGATTAGTATTCATAGAATTCATCACCAAATTGTAGTCTGCATCTACTTTATGCAAACATAGGGAAAACACTGAAAGATAAACACAAAGCAAAATGACGAACAATTTCACCAGCACCAACCCCATTAAAATACAACCCTCAGACAATAAAAGCAGAGAGATACATACATGCACAAATCCAGGTAACTGCACACAGCATGGATGGGGAAATGGAAAAGAAATACTGGGAAGCACAGAGACAGAGACGGAATTACACACATGGGAAAAGACACACGACTCGGAACAAATATCAGTGCACAACTATACTGAAACATGCTTGCATGAGCACCTCAACATAACTGCAAGGGAACACACAAAAAGCAAAACAAATGCAAATGCAGAAGGAACATTATATATGTATGTATGTATGTATGTATGTATGTATGTATGTATATATGTATATATGTATTTCTATATATATACACACCGCAGGAAAAAGGTCCACTTTGGGGGTGAAGAAGAATATGTTCGCAGATTCTCACACACAGCCAAAACCAAGAAGCAAAAACAAATGCAGTTAAACAGGTGCACATACTGATATTTGCTGACAAACATGGGGATACACAGCTATAAACATGTCATGACACATACACAAATGCAGATACTTGCATTAGGCTTTGTGGAGCTCCCTTGTCAATAAGTGGGACACAAACTTAGTGAAATAACAGAGAAAGAAATATAGCCAGGTATGAGTAAAATATGCTTGCCAAAGTCCTCCACAAGTCGTCCCAGTTCAGAAATTCAGGGGAGAATGCTGAAAAGAGTAGCAAAACAATTTCACTCACCGACAGACATTCAAAGGCACAGGGAGAGCTGTTATCTCACAAGGAGTGAAATCTACACACAGACATTAACAGTCCAAGCTGTAGCAGAAACACTCCTGCATGGACGTAGTAAGTGTCATTTGTGCCCAAAGGATGTATCTGCTGAGAAATGAAAGCAAACTCAAAGAGCAGAAGCCCAGTTCCTGGCCATGGAGTCATCACAGAGGCAGGGGAAAGCGTCTGTGACTGTTAGAACAAAACACCAACCCACAGCATCTCAGCTGGGCACCTCTGGCTGCTCACCAGCAACCTGGGAAACATAAGCAAAAGAAACTTGGTACTTTCCAGGCAGATACAGTAAAGACTGAGAGGAGAGCAGAGTAGAAGATGATTACTGAGCTATTTCCAAGACAGTCTCATGTAGTCTGGCAGCTGATAGCCAACATAGCCCCTTTGCACTTAGTCTCTGCTTCTGTAATCTCAGTGTGGCTGAATACATACATTAAAGTATAGAGCACTTGTAAGTGTGCAAAAACTTGTGAGGGAGAACAAAAACATTGACATTCATTTTCATGATCTGTTTTCCCCCAATGACAGGTTTTTTGATTAAAGCAAATGTTAAAAATCTTACTTAACAAAAAGTATTTCCTTTTGGTATACAAAACTGCAACCGGAGGCATTCACCAAAAGTGTAACCATATTTTATGTTTGCTGTTTTGTTTATTTTCCCTGCTATAATTAAGAATCATATTTTAGTATGAAAGCCTCAACTCTGAGGCCCACTATGGTTTGAACCATATAATTGCATTGCTAGAAACAGTCCTTGTCCTGAAAAGCTTGCATAGCAGGTGGGAGAGCAGGAAAAGAAAATAGGAGTATCTTTCATGAACCAGTGGAGCTCCAAGGAAGTGACTTGCTCAGGCTAGCCAAAGAGTCTTGGCAGAGCTAGGAACTGGAGCTGCATCTCCTTATTCACAGGCCACTGCTTTACAAATGAGATCATCCTCCTCTCCTGATTTAAATATCCCTTAGTGTGGGCTACTAGTCAGTTAGTATTTGTATGATCCATTCATGAGACCCAATGAAAACAGTGCTAAGCATGAGCAGTGTTTGAACTAAACCTGCGAATAGGAAGGGCTGTATCAGAGTTGCTGTGCCGTGAGATCGTCTCAGCCCTGATGTCGCTGACCTGGCCTGGGAGCACACTGGCCAGCGTGTACCACTTCCTCAGAGGAAAAAACATCTACTACAAGGAGCATTATTTTGTCAGCATAACCACCTGTGTGCTTGGGCTCCAGAAGTAGTTACCTGGGAAGGATCCCAGTGCCAGCACTAGCCATAGCTAGTACTTCCAGATATGTGATGGCAAGCGCCCCTTGGTGTGGGCAGGGATGGCAGCAAGCAGGGCTGTGCAGGCACCACTTGTAACAGCTGTGGGTTTGATGACACTGGGCAGCACAGAAGGGAGAGCATACTGGGGAGCAGGCCTCTTTGAAGAGGATCTGGGACATGAGAGAGCAGGGAAGATAAAGAAATTGTAAAGGGAAGGGAAGAGCACAGAGATGTCGGTGGACTTCCTCTAATACTGCGCAATGCATATTACTGGAAACTGGTTCTCTAAATTGCTCCTCATCCATTGCCTGAATCCCCCAAAGTCAGGGAGTGCTGTGTGTGTAAACTGTACAACCTGGTCCGTACTCAAGGACAGATCTCCTGCAGCAAAGAACCAGCACTCACTTGTCATGACAGTAGGCTGTTCTTTATTACAGCTGCAGTACACAGCTAGCCCCTTGCATGCTCTGTCTCCTCAAACTGGTGAGGAAACTATACATTGCAGTGACAGCCTTTCCCCAAATCATCCTCATGGTGGGAAAAGAGTTTTGTACAGGCCAGCTGTACAAAAAATGGTACATCCTTTCCCAACGCTACCTCACTAGCATTAAACTTGTCAGAGACTGGTTGTTTTGATGTTGTGGATAGTGGAAGTGCAGGTAGGAGAACAGAAGAGCGGATGAACGCATTTTCCTCTATTTGTTCAGTGCATCCCAGTTTTTATGTTGTATTATAATCGTAGTCTTGATTCATCTACTGTACTTAAATGAATATGTATATCGGGCAGCTGCTTTTCCCCAGGCTGTCACAGAGTACAAATTCAATCATGTTTTTATCCTTTTGGCAGACAGAGGAGGAGGAGTGTGAAAGAAGGAAGCAACAAGGCACAAAGGTGGAGGCAGCAGAGGAAACTGCTGTTGTTGCTTCTGTTTCATTGTTTACTCTCTGTAACTTTGTACAGCTTTTAACTCCACTGTTTGGCAGGAGAGCAGCTGGCACCACTTGCCTTTGGAGTGCATGTGCTGCCTGGAGAGAGACAGCCCAGGCTAGCTAATGTGGGAAGAGATGGGACCTTACCTCAGTGAGAACATGGGCTTGAAGCTTCAGACAGGCAGTGCTGAAAAACTTCTCAGGCCTGAACAGCCCCCCTCCCCCTTGGATCTCTCATCCCTTCATCGTTGTGCTTCTTTTCTCTTTATGCCAGTTTATTTCAAAACAAACTCCTGTAATTTTGTTCCCATTAAAATATCATATAAAGATCTTCTCTTTTGCCACCCGTGGAAAGCCAGTACCTTTCTCTCTGCCTTAATATTGAACCAGTTTCCATAGCTCATATGCTGTTGGCAGTGCTCATTTTTAAATGGTGTTGAAAACTAAGTCCTTGCCATTTGTCATTGTTAGACTTCCGTAGCACTTTCTTCCTGCATAACAGCTCTAACCTGGGTGTATTGCCTGAATCCTAAATGGCTGATGGCCAAAAATTTCTAGGTAATTTCAGTGGGACTTGATACTCTTCATATCTGGTCATAACTTGATCATATAATTTGGCTGTGTACTCTTAAAGAGCTGCTGTGGCTGGTGGAGTCATTCTTATATCCATAATAGTTTGTAAGGCACTTAAGGGTACCTTTGGATAAAAAGCACTAAATAAATGTTCAGTAAGATGAAGTTATTTATCCATGTAATCACCTGTCACTTCCACCCAATTTTTGTTCCTCCCTGTCCCATCCAATTGGCCATATTATATGCTCATGCATATGGTCATGCACTCATCAATCCACCTTTATCCATATGCAGAGACACTCAAATATTATGAGCACTACACAGAAAGACAGATGCATGCATCTAATCCTTCTCTCCTCATCTGTCCTCATCCAGCCCTACAGACACATGGCAACATTTTTTAAGCACTTAAGTGACTTAGGATCCTAACTTTCATTTTGAAGAGAAGCTTAGGAGTTTAAATGTCGCTGAAAGTCAGCAAGAAGTGTTCTCCAGATTAGAATTCCTCAGGTCTGTAAGTGTCATATTTTCAAAGTGCTCTCTTTATCTAAATATTCAGATAGGCACCTTGTAGATTATCAAAACTGTTTAAGATAGGCACATAAATCCAAATGATTTTAATGTAGCTTGCCTTGAAAATTTTAAGACCCCTCTGGGCACTTATCTTTCAAAGGCATCTAAATCCTTTTGAAAAATTGGTACCAAGAGCCTCTAAGATCCTGTAAAAAACAGCTCTTAAGTTACTCACCCATAACCAAACATCAGAAGAGTGACTGCTACCTTAGGTAAATCCATATTCTAGTGATACGGTTTACAAAAAAGGTTATTTTTGTATCTGTTCTAATGACCGAAATCCCATGATCTTGTAAAAATACAGCATGAGAATCTCTTGGCAACTCAGGCAGCAGGACCAGACCTGTGCAGCTCCTGCCCACGTTCCTGGAAATGGGATGCCTGTGCCCTATATGAGCCTCAGCAGAAAATTATATACAGCCCTATTTGTTATAATCATCGAAAGTCTTCATCATTAACAGGGACAAGGGCATTCACTCATCAGAATCTCCTGGTTGACTGTATTTCTAGCTGTGGTAAAGGAAAAACTTTGTGGGGAGGGGTTGATGGCTCCAGAATTTGAATAAACTCATCACGTTCAGCAGACTGGTGCTGGTTCTGGCATCCACCACTTCATGTAGGATTCTGCAGAAAAATCCCATAAAACAAGCAAGATTTCCAGGAAAGAAAATGAAGCAAAAAATCCTGCCCCTCTTATAAATTATGTCCATGTAGGCTGAGCTGGCAAAAATGCCTTCAAGTGTGAAGTTCTTTCCATTTTATGGATAGGAGTTCCCCAGAGACCATCTTCTTTCGTCTTAGGGTTTTTTCTCTTGAGTTTTTTTTTTTTTTTTTCTCACCGGGGTGGAGGGCAGATAGTGTGTGCATGATTTGGCTGGTAGAACCAAGAATCTGTCAGCAGAAAAAGGGCCGTCATCAAGAGAAAGTGAGCTGCAAATTGTCCATTTCTAAACTGCCTGTTCATCTGACACTTGCAAGCTCAGAAGCCACCTGTTCAGCTATCAGTCACCAAGTGAAAATGAAGCTTTCCTTAAATGAAGATTTTGACATACAGAGAAAACCAAAAGAGAAAAAAAAAAAAAAAAAAAAAAAAAAAAAAAAAAAAAAAAAAAGAGGAGAAAAGGAAATTATTCTGAATTTACTCTACTGTAAAATGAGAATAGAAACTAAAGCTGAAACCCAAGGGAAGCTTTTTACTTCCCTTTCTCCCCAAACTGTAATATAAAAAGTATTTTTTCAAACAGCAGCACAAACACACAAGCAAAATAAACAATACACCTTTCGTGCAACATTTTTGCAGAAATCTGAAAGTGTTTCTGAAGCTGCCGTCTCTGTTCTCCCCCCCTCCAAAACAGTGGCAGATTTTTGGGGTGTGACTGACTCCTTGCTAAAAGAACACTCTGAATGTTAACAAGTGTGTATCTCTTTGAAGTTGTGAAACTAAAGAGTGGATTAGCTGTGATACCAAGTGCAGAGTAGGCTTTCCCCTTTCCATGCAAGGTCAAATTAAGAGTGGACCAGCCAGCGACCCAAAAGTAGACCCTACTAAGCAGCTGATTATTTTTTTCCCTCTTCAGGCACACTGCAATCGCCTCTGAAGGAGAATTCAGGGCAGCAGCCAGCAGGGTTGACTCTTACGTGCGAGGCTTTTCTGGCTGACCACAGAGCACATAGCCCATGTGCCTGATCAAATAGCTTGGTAATTTCATCATTTCAGACTTTTATGGTTTTTCCAGTTGCTGCTGCTTTTATAAACAAGCATTTCGGTGACCTTCCCCTCCGGACATCAGCGCATTCAGCTCTGCAAGAATCCCAAGCTCTGAAAGTTTATAAATAAGCCTTCTATCAAGTTCCACAACAGGTGTGACCTCCCCCCCTGTCCTAAAACTGAACAGTTTCAACAAGCAAATAAAGACTGCACAGTCCTGTCTTAAAGGGGAAGCACTCTGGAGAACACTGCATAGGCCCTGATACTCTCAATAGAAGGATTGGCCCATTTCAAGAAGGGACTGTGTGGCCATAGTCTGGGGACAGCTGTGCCTTTTAGGTGGCTCTTTTAACAAGAGCAAGAGACACAGAGTGGCATGGTGCTCACCATGACCTACATTAGCATGACATTCCCAGGCTGTCCCACACACTGACTCCGGAATTGATTATGGTGCTTTCTGAGCACTGTCTGTCTGGCTGAGAGACGAGACTACTGGGAGATTTTTGTTATAAGCAGGAGATGCACAACCAGAATCTCTTCACTTTGATTTGGATTCCTGACAGAATATCAGTGACACATTGGCAACACTGAGTGGAGAAGGAAGGAACAAGTTCTCCTGTAAACTGTACAGGAGTTATCTGGATTTGCTTATTCTCCTAATTTCTGGCATGTAACAGTACGTGTATTCAGTCTACTCCTTTTCTCCTGTCTTCACAATGTTAGAGGGAAACCAGGGTCTTGAAGAACTGAAATCTGAGATTGCAGTTTCATTCTGTGGGTGAGCACCTCAAAAACTGAGATTGAGACATGAATGAGGCTTCTTACTTTGTAAGAGGGTCCTATCGATGCTCTCTCCCTACACTTGGCTCAGCTAGGGAAGGTTCACGTTGGGCATCAGGAATTATTTTTGCACTGATAAAGCAGGTTAAGCATTGGAACAGGCTGCCCAGGGAAGTAGTGGAGTCTCCATTCCTGCAAATGTTCAGGAAATGACTGGGCGTGACACTTAGTGCTACAGTTTAGTTGGCATGGTGTTATTCAGTCAAAGGTTGGCTTTGGTGATCTTGGAGAAGTCTTTTCCAACCTTAATGATTCTGTGATTTTATAATCTCAACAGAACCTGTGAAACTGAGGAATTTACCAGTGGGAAATACTATTTCCCTCTCTCTGTGTTCTACAAAACTCTATGATATTGTCTAATTATACATTACATTACATTTACATTTCAAAGGTAACAAATTACTTGAAGTGTCCAAGTGGTCTTCTTGGTGTAGACCATTATACCATATAAAATAGCTGTGTGGCATTCAGGGAAAGATGCCACTGAAATATTGAGACAACAGAACATAGGGGCATTTTGGTCCCAACATAAACAGTGGTAAGTGGATCTCAGTATCATTGTTACAGAGATTGACAGGGAAATACCCTAAATACAGCTGAGGATGCCACTGTGGCAAAGGAAAGAGGAAGACCCAATCTGCTCAGTGCAGTGCAAGGAATCAGGACAATCAGTGTGATGGGGAGTGCCTGGTACAATCAATATATGCTATAGTGTTATGAAGCTAGTGTGATGGCATACTGTGGGACAAACAGAATAATTCCACATCCAAGAGGTTTAATATGGTCAACACATATGAGGAACCCAGTGTTGGGTTTTTTTCAAGTTGTGCACAAAAGCTTAAAATCTTTGGTCAGTCACAGTTCATCTCAGAAAGAGTAACCATTGTACTGTGCTTTACCTTTGAGACGGTTCTCACAGAAAACACAATAAGGTATCATTTCTATCTCCATTTTGCTTGAGCAGATAGTGGAAAAGTTAAGTATATGGTTAACTGCTGTGGCATAATATAAAGACTTTCCCAGTTGGAAAAGGGATTGTTCTTGACACTGAGAATTGCTTTGCAGAATATTTGTTATTACATATAAACCATACAGTTTGCAAAGTGTGAGCATGCTGCTGTGGTGCACAAACAGTGTCAGGTGGGTCTACCACAATGAATTGTGCTTGTCTACACGGGGCAGGTAAGGGGGTGAATGGGGCGTGCACAAGTGCTAAGAGGAGTGAGGAGTCAGATAGAGAGAACTGGTGGTGGTGCTGCAGGTCTCATGCTGCAGCCCTTTTTCTGCAGCATTATGGAAGGATTTGGTTCTAAGAACATACTGAGTAACCTACAGAAAACAATAAGAGAAGCCATTTGGCTCATGGTGAGCCTCGTCCATTCTAATGCACTTGTGGTTCCCCTGGGTCACATCTAATTACTGCTCAAACACAATAGTTGCAACTATGCATCAAGCCAAAACCATTCAGAATAAGCCTCACACAGTGAGATTTGTTGTCAGTCTTGGTTTTTTGGTTTTTTTGCACAGTGCAGGTAAGAAAACTTTTACACCCCATCCCTATTCATGGATCTACAGCATCTGCATCTAACTGGCATCTGTCAAATCCCTAAGAGATTCTAAAGAGAAAGTTACTTCAGAGCTCCATGAGAATCACTGAGTATTTTCTATTTTGGTGAAGAAGCAGTTCCTTCCCGAGAAGTCTTTGTACACAGAAACTTCTGGTGTGGACAGATTTTGTTCTCCACTATAGATCAAAGTCTATTCCTCCCTTTCAACTAAAGACACCATCTTGACTGAAGTTATCTCTAAGGGTGCTCTGAAGGGAGGGACAAGCTCTCTCCTGTGATAGTGTTTTTGAAAAGGCATCTAACCAGGTGTATAAACTCCGTTTGAAAGCCAACTAATGTTTCTGTTTGCTGCAACAAGAACCGACTAATCTTTGCTCTATCTGAATCCTTTGTCTGACACTATAAGCCCTGGTTGTCATCTCCCCAGTAAAGTTTTACCTTCAAAAATTATAATTTTTCAGGGATTAGTGTGTCGCCACTTAGAGCAAAGAAAGATAGTGTCAGGCTTCCTACAGGTGTATGGCTGTAAGATGGATGCCTGCTTGTACACAAATGTATATGCAGGAATATATACATGTGTGTGTGTGTATATATATATAGATGTATATACAATATCTGGACATTTATAGGAAGGTAAATGGATATATAGAAACTCAATCTGTGGTAGTTCAAACATAAAGCGTACCCTGGCTGAGGACTCACACTGCTTAAAGAAGACTTTAAAAAACTGCTGGAGTTCCCGAGGCACAGGGAGGTCCAGCACTGGTGGGAAGGGCAGTTGGAAGAGTGCAGTGTGAAGAAAGTAAACACACAAAACAGAAGAACTAAAGCAGCTCTCTAATATGGCCAGAAAGCCATTTGGTGTCCAGGATTCAGAACTCAGTGCACTGAAATCTCACGTTACTAGCAAAAGTATTTGAAAATAAATATAGACACAAGTTAAAATTATACCATTTTTGACAAAGTAGACAGTAGTTGAAATATAATGAGACACTGTAGAAAAATGCCCCAAGACCAAATGAGCACTTGCTGGGTGGATTAACCAGCATTCCTTCTCCTCCATTGAGTGGTGTCACAAGCTAATAAATATTTCAGAATTGGCTGTATTCAATCCAGCCCTTGTCCTGGTTGACGTCTGTTCTCTCAGTTTTCAGAAGGAGACAGGTGCAGAAGGATGAAAAGGGATTTAATTACTAAACATCTCCTACTCCCAGAATCCAAACACATGCTGTACTGTACATACACACCACACCTACTGTACACACAAGCACATATAATACTCATGCACACAGAGTCACACCTACTGCATTCTGCCACGCACCTTCCCAAATCCACATTGCACACAAAGTATGTTTTGCAAGTAGAGGATTCACACTGCACTGCACCAGTGTGTTCTGGCCATTGTATATGGAAGGTACATGTGTGTTATAACATGTATTCCTCCTCTGGAGCCACACATCTGATTACAGAAATGCAAAAAAGACAGAAATTACTTGTTTGTGCCCTGCTTCTGGCCAGATTCTAAAAGAATAAGAGTTGACTCTAGCTCCTAGCCAGAAAATAGGTATTTTTTTCCTTCTATTGCTGAATGTCGCCATGTAGTCCCTCACCTGAAGCAAGGTTACTGCATGTGATTTGTTTATTAATACATGTGACTTATTTACTCTATTAATAGTTTCTGTTACACACTTTGCTCTGAAATAAGAAGTGTACAAAGGCCCTAACCATGACCTTTACAATTTCTGTTCTTACAAGGCCAGATTTTCAGATATTTTGCACACGAAACAGAGTATGTTTTTGGGAGCTCCCATATAGACACCACACCATGAGGGGGGGAAGGGGTGCTGCTCATTCCGTTGAATATCTGGACCACTGCTCTGGGATGCTATTTTCTTTTCTAAAGACTTCCCTGCTTTTTGACAGGGAACATCTAGCAGCACTTCTCACAGTAAAAACAGACTGGAAATTGAGGGCAAATTTCAATGCAAAAAACGGTTTTCAACTTCTTTAAGCTTTCCTGGCACTTTCAGCTACTAACAGGACACTCCTTCATTTCCTATTCCAGGCTGTGCTGGCATAACTGCTCCTGTGAGCTGCTGAGCAGCAGTTGTGCTCCACCACAGGGACAGCTGCATGGCACAAAGGGCAGTGGCAGGAGCATGGCCAAGTTGGTGGTGCCTCGGTGGGGGCTTGGGAGATAACAGCTCCTCCTCAGATCTGTCCCACACCATTGGAAGAAGTCAGGTCATTTTATGCCAGTTGCCTCAGTTTCATCATCTGTAAAATGAGGCCAGTAATATGAACTTTTGGAAAGTGATTTGAGATTTACTGAGCTAGCAGATACTTGTCTGTGCAGTCTATTATAGTGCTTTGAGATCTTTGAAAGACTCCTGAGTGTATCAGTGCAATATATTGCTGTTACTGGCTAATTTAGGCAGCAAAGATAAAAAAAGAACGGAGTTGAAGAAAGGGAAAGTCCTCCAGTCCTGGTCCCACTAGAATTATACTGTTGACTCCTATCTAAGCAGGATCAAGACTAGGGGATTCAAGTTGTAGGTAATGCAAAGACCAAGGAAATCAAAGGTGATGGATAATGAAAGGAAATGGTTTTGTGTCTGGGCTAGAATGGGTTTCCAGATAACTTATCACTTAGGTCAAATGCAGAACACCATTGGCTTTAGAGTGAGGTAATTAGTGTATTAGAAAATTGTGGGAAATTATGTATGTTTTTAAGATGGTCTATTAAAGCAAGCCATGAATTATGGAGAAGGGAAACTGCTTTCTTTGCTTTATTTAAGTTAACCTTGGAGAGCAGAGAAAGAACATGAGGATGATGTTTTCTGGGACACATGTTCTTGTATGAGACCACATGTGGTTGCAATATTAGGTCCCCCTTTGCATCTTATATGCTGCAGACACATGTTTAAATGCATGCATATACATTAATGCATACACACAGAGCAGAGTCTGTAAATGTTCTTGCTACACGTGCACAGTACATATAGGCATATGTGGTCTTCTTGTCCTTTATATACAAACCTCCCTACACATTCAGGATAGATGCAGTCAGACCTGGTATGTGTCACACAAATAGTTGGAATAGTCTGCTTAAATGTTGCACATAGAATGACATGTCATAGATATAGCCTGTTCCCACCACGCTTATACCACTTGAAATACTTCTGCAGACTCATTTAGAGATTCACAAAAACTTTATTATAGTAATCTTAGATTTCATAGGCATCCACTAATTGTAATCAAAATTCATACTATTTTTACACAAATATTTGAGTAAATGATACATACTGAACAAAAGTCCTGTGCAAGTTCCCATATGACCCCATATAATCTACGTTAACTTGCAAATTCTGAGCTTACAAACTTTACCTGTGTGTCTGCACAGACTTGGTGCACTGTTTGTTTGCATCATGTGCTCTATTGATGGGCAATGTCCTCTCACTGAAAAGAAATATGTTTTTCCTTTAGCAATCTGTGGAATTATTCAAATGCTGAATTGTACCTCATTCTCCATTTCACCAGAGAGTTTTAGGAAATTTCCAAGGAACCCCATTTCCATTAAAGTCTGCAGGGGTTTTCTGGAGGAGATGGACTGCTTAGTTAAAAACAGGAGTGTTAATTAAGCTGATTCCACTGTAACTCCCACTGTTGGTTGATTCTACTGTCTTCATGACCATAAGAGTATTTATTTGATTTCAAGTATAAAGTGTGTTTGTTTCCCCAGACTGCTCTGTTGGACTCTGATGCTCCACGTACTTTAGACAGGCACAAGTTCTGATGCAGGGAGACCTTTGTGACCTCAGCGTGACTCGATGGATTTGCACAACATTGTTTATTTTGAAGAGACACCTGAAATCTGAGGAAACAGAGCTTAAAACTGTTCTTTTCTCTACAAGATTTCTCAGCAAAAGCACCCAAAAGAGCAGTTAATTTAAACGGGCAGATCCTCACCATTTCATAAGTGAAATAAAAATTTCCTATAATTTCGGAAGCATAAGTGGACCTGCAGGTGTCCAAGCAGGAAGCACTCATTTGTGGCACTGGGGCTTTACTGGCATTCTGCTGCTGGGAGGTGAATTGGCAGGGGACTGGGCACCGGACATTCTCTTGTCTTGTCTTTGGGAATGTGATCACTGCTGTAAAGCTCTGTAACAGCCCAAATCAAAGGGTTATATCTGCATCCTGAGAGAAACAGACCTGACTCCAGTTTTGATCTTTGCACCCATTTGTCTAAATTATGACCCATATTCTACTCTGCAGCTGGCAATTGTGGTTAAATCTGTGAATAATGTGGGCTGTGGTGATCATTCCTTTGATTTCAGGGGCCAGGACAGGCCTGTGAGTTGCCCAAATTATTTGCATTTAAATCGGGACTCTCAGGAAATATTTTTGCTTTTTTTTTTTTTTTTTTTTTTTTTTTTTTTTTTTTTTTTTTTTTTTTTCTAACCACCCATCCCAGAATAGAGGCCAAGTGATACAGTAAGATACAGATTTCCAGAAGGGGTAACATGGAAAGAATAAACACTTTGCCCTAATTTAGTTGTAAAAACACCAATTTAAAATATTCCACTTTGTTAAATAGAAGTCTTCTGTGGCATAGAAGTTTTGTGTCTGTGCAATGTCCTGATTGGTTTTATTTTTACCCCAGAAGGGGCTGGACATACCTTCTGTTTCTGTGTGAAACAGATTGATCTTCATTAGGATAGAATTTAGAAATACTAAGTTATGAAAACTTTGAGACTTTTGCAGAAATGTCCTTATGTAAAGAATAAGACCCAGAAAGTAGGAATTCAATTTGAAGAAGTAATGGCCTTAAATTGCAGAAAAAAAAAATTAGGTTAGCCATTAGGAAAAACTTTCTTGCGATAAGGATAGTTAAACATTGGATGAGATTGTCTAGGTAGATTGTACAATCTCCACCAAAATAAGATTTTAAGAACAGGCTAGGCAAACAAGAATGATGTGGCTGTCACTGGCCCTGCACAGAAGTAAGTGGCCAGAATAAGTGACCTCCAGTGTTCCCTTCTAATCTTATATTCCTATTATATTAAAGGCCTAAGATTTAGCATAGCTTGGGTTATCACTAGTGCAGTGATATGTGCTGTGGGATGGATAGTTGGATGTTGAGGACACACATATCCTTTCTCACATTAACAATAGTCATTGTTATGGTCCATCTAAATTCCAGTGCATTGCTTAGAAAAATGTGCCCTTTAATTTCCTAATAAAACAGCTGGGCAAATTCTTCTACTTGCAGCTAAAGGAAAAAAAAAAAAAAAAAAAAAAAAAAAAAAGAACACTTGAAATGAATTTTTAATACAGATTTGAGTGGGATTGCAGCAGGCACTTCTGATCTGATAATTGCACTGGATCAGCCACAGTCGTCATTTTTTTTTTTTCTTCCCTTCAGAAATTTTGTGTAAGACTTTAGTGCTGGGGAAAGTTCTCAGGCTGAGTGCTTACAACATCTCCAGGTAGCTGGAGAATGGGGGAAGTGGGTGGCAGCATGGACAGGGTGGGCCCTTAAGGGCATGGGCAGCCAACAGCTGCCAGTTCTCATCCCTTTGCATCCAGTCAGTAGAAGGAAGGTCAAGATAAATTCTTACAGTTTATTTAATCTGCGACCTGTACTGACATTGCCAGAAAAGGTGACTCAGGTGGCTGAGCACAAAGGAGTAAGCAAGAAAATAAATAAATAAAGAGAGAGAGAGAGAGAGAGAGAGAGAGAGAGAGAGAGAGAGAGAATGAGTTATGTTGTTTTGAACACAGACACTTCTTTTTCTTTTTACCTTTCTTTCCAAAGCAGGAGTTTTGTAGGAGCTGCTGTTGGGGCAGCCACTGACTTTAAAGTGCAAGTGAAACTTTGGAAGGTTCTTCCCCTCAGTGCAGCCTTTATGGGTGGCTCACAGAGCTTATTTCCAACCTACTGAGGTTAATCTCTCTATTCCCAGCGCAAACACACTAGAGGCATGCCTGCCTAGATGGAAGTTCAGAGGAGAAGCCAACCTGTCCACTGATCCACAGCCTGTGTTCTTTCCTTGGTTTTGAAAGGTTCAGGCTAAAGTTCCCTAGGAAAAAGTTAGCCCTTTGGAATACTCCATGAAATGGTATTGGAATAATAGTTGAAATATATTTACCTTTTTTCTTTTAAGGCTATCCCAGACTCATTACAATATCTTGGTGTCTTTTCTAATTGACACAAGAACATGTTGGCTGGTATTGCTATCAATGCTTCCTACTAGTGAGGCACAGCTTGAATCAGCCAAAGAGTGCTTTTGTTGGCTTGGCATGGTTTAAATTAATTTCTTGAGGGAAATCAGCTACCTTGGTAAAAGCACTTTGGTTCCTGATTCACTGCAGCTACACTACAGCTTTTTGCAGTGTAGAAATACAGTAAAAAATCATGGTCCTAATTGACATTACCATAAATAATTTCTAGCATAGACCAGGCTCTGAGTAAATGGGGAAGTACAACAAGAAAAGTATCTGTGCCCTATTACCAGCTGCCCTAAGCCAAATCTTCCCTTGAGATCTTCCCAGCCTTGCTCCTGCAAATTCACAAAATAGATCCTGTGAGATTGGAACAATCCCCAGCAGTTGGGAATACAGTGGTAACCACAGAAATTTAGGCTCGTTTTCTCCCTCAGTGTGACAACACTCCTAATAAGACAGTTGTGCCATGAGGCAAAGATTCTCTGTTCCCTGTTCCCTGTTCCCTGTTCCCTGTTCCCTGTTCCTTCCCTTCCCTTCCCTTCCCTTCCCTTCCCTTCCCTTCCCTTCCCTTCCCTTCCCTTCCCTTCCCTTCCCTTCCTTTCCCTTCCCTTCCCTTCCCTTCCCTTCTCTTCCCCTCTTTCTTTCTCTCTCTCTCCCTCTCTCTTTTTTTTCCTTGTGCCATTCTGGAAAGCCATTGGCTGCTGCCTGAGATATCCAGAGAGATGCGGCAATTAATTTTCTTTTAATCAAGGTCGGATGAAGTAAATTGGTGCGGCTCTGCAGCCCCTCATTTTCTGTTTTTGCAGTGATGCAAAACAAATATGATCAAATTATGCTCCTTCTCACCTTATTGAATTAGGAAGCGTGACTGATCCAGGAGAGCTGTGATGTTATATACTGTACCAATCCTCACCATCCCCCCTCCCTGACAAAGCCATCGGGAATCTTTCTGCAGGTTTTTTTTTTCAAGTTCAGAGGGAAGTGTGGGAGTGGGTGTGGGTGGTGGGGAGAGAGTCCTATTTATTTTTCTTAGTCAGTGGGGTGAAACTATATCTTTCACCTTACAGTGATGTGTGAGTAATCACAATAAGCCAGTCCATCTGGGTTCAGGAATAAAATCTGACAAGAGAACAAAGATGCTAAGAGCAGGCCTGCAAGGAGAAGGGCCAGGAGGGGGTCTTCCATGCATGTCTGCCTGCTGTGGGCACAGGTGTGGGACTGTTGGGCTTGCAAGCACTGACTGGCAATGGAGGGCCACAGGGACCTCTTTCCAGCTCTGCCATTCACTTCTTCTGCAGCCTTGGGCACACCAACCTTCTCCCATTGTGCCCAACTGCCTGAGCTGTGCAATATGGGGAAGGAAGTTTGCCCCGAGATTCTCACATGAAAAGCATTGCAATGAGGGCCAAGCATTGTTTCCACTTTGTCAGCACTGAAGGCCTGTTTGGTGTTAATTCATTGCAGCATGCCAGAGCAGAGAGAAATAAAGAGATCCATGCTCACACACAGAGCTATCTCGTGGACATTTTGCTTCTGCTTATGTTGTCCATATAATCTAAAATGAATGTTATTCTGAATGACAACATCCGTGTGCTCTTTGTATGCACAGAAACATTGCAAATGCTCTGATCAATACCACTAGGGACATCCAAATTGCACAATATATATATTCCTGTAACCTAGGTCTGGGAGGTTTCAGCATCCAGCAGGTTCAGGCTGCTGTGCCACTTAATTTCAGAGGGTCTCTGTGTGGGGAAGGGTGGCAGGAGTAAGGCTGCCATGGCCAGAACTTGTAATACCCTTGAGGGAATAAAATATTTTCCACAGTCTTCATTTTTAACCACCTCCCTCTTCTTGTTCATTAACCCTGCAGTCCTTCCCTTTTTGAAAAAACTTTGCTGAGGTGTATGGCTCCTGACTGCAATCAGTGTTAATTGAAACTCTTCCCAGCACAAGGAGGGGCCATCTTGAAGCTCCCTTTCGTCTTTGTAAAAATGCTATTCCTTCAAAGGGCGTGGCTACAAAAGGGCTTTTGAAGCAGTTCTGTGTACCAAATTACAGGCTAGAGTAGGACCCTGGCTGTAATTAATGGCAATGTTGAGGGAAGGAGATATTTCTTGCTATATGGTACAAGTTTAGTTTACATCTGGCAAGATAGGAAGAGAAACAAGCACAGTGCTAGTAGGGACTCAAGGAGCTCATTGAGTGATTGGACATGTTATGTGCCTTCTAAGAATATCTCCTTTATGTCTTTTCTGTATGTATCACTTCACAATATCAGTTGCTAACATCCATCATTGGCCCAGATATCCATTGACCTACTGATTTAAGCCACTGTAATGTCTTTCTGCAGTGTTCAGGGTAGCTCTCTACTCCTGTTGCTTCCATATCCTCATTATTAGTCCTGAATCATTTTCTCTTACATGTATTTTCCCCCAATTCCCTCATTTTTTCATCTCATTCCTGTCACACATAGATCCAATTATTTTGGGGGGCACCTAGAAAACACAACCCATAACACATGAACCAACCAGCTCAGCAGATTTTATTCAGTACTGTTTTGGCATCCAGTCCTACCCGTATTTCTGTGAATTACTGTGCCATTCGTGATCAGAGCTCCAAATGAAACTCACCAGGAATTTTTATTACTCAAGAACAGTGAAGTAATAGTCTGAACTACGAATCACTGGAGCTGGCAGGATGAGGCTCCCAGGGGAGTGCTGGACAGTGTTAATTGTCCTTTTTTCCCCACTTTCCCTGACAATAGGAAAGGAACCACAACTTATAGCTAGCTCTCCCACCCTATATTTTCTTTCAAGAACTCAGATCCTGTAATTTCTATGTCCTGTGAAAAGCATTCTTAAGTTTTGGAATAATGCTGTCTTTGTAACTGGAAATAGATGCTGAAATGCTTATGGAGAGTCTGAGTGATACAAATCATTAATAACATCTTCCACTTATATTAGATCTCAGAACTTTGTGTGAAGCAGGCCAGTGTCATCATTTTCATTTCAAAATGGTTATTACTTTTACAGAGGCAGTAAGAGGTGGGATGTTGTACCTAGGGCCAGAGTCAAGCATAGAGCCTGGGTTTCTGAAGTCAATTTTTTGGGTTAGGGACCTTTTGTCAAGGTTTTTGGGGGACTATTTACAAAATATGGCAAAAAGTACTCCCGACCCTCCTAGACCCAGATTCCACCAGGAGTTAGAGGCTGGCATAGCAGAGGGCACCAGTGAAGGCTTGGTCCAAGGAACATAGAAATGATGGTTTAGGCAAGCCTGCATGGGTGCAGGTGCCACCAGGAGCTTTGGTTGTTTGGAAAGCTTATAGCTGCTTCAGGCTGAGGCTCAGCCTCTTCCAGATGAAAACACAGTAAGAAGGGATGTGATGCCAGGAAAATAAAAGATCTGCTCTGTTCCAGCTGTAAGTCGTGGTGAAGAGCACAGCTCACCTCATCTCTGAAATAGTCAAAGAAGTGGCTCTCAGATGGAGCTGTGCCACTCTGCAGGGGAAAGGCAAAATAGTTCTCCATGGGAGAGATTCCCAAATAGAAAACTAAAGACTTAATGAAATGTTGCCTTGAGGCAGCATTTCTAGTGAATACCAGATCTTAATTTGACCCACCTTGTTTTGTTCCCATCATTTATGTGATGGGAGGAGAGGAGAGGGAGAGGGAGAGGGAGAGGAGAGGACCAGGTTTCCCCTCCACATTTTTAGCATTGAGATTCCAGCTCGGTTTGGTGGTGATGGCAGAGGAACCTCCAGCTGGTTGAACGCTGTCAGGAGCTATGTTCAGGAGAAAGAAGATGGTGTTGAGAATTGAAACAGGATATTCTTGGAAGCTGCTGAGGAAGAAGCACAGGAAAAGGTGTTCCTTTTTGGGTGGTTTTCATCCTAGCAGAGTGGTTCCCGCTGTTCTTACAGCCTTCTGACTGGCAAGTTCCACAACCAGCATCTCTCAGTTAGGAGATGGAGAGAGTGGTCTGATGTTGCTGTTGTGCTGTACGTTCAGCTTACCCTCCCGAGAGGAATGTCCTTCACTCTGCATGCAGGACTTTCTCTTGTCCCACTGAGAGTGGGCTCTGTGCCACTTTATACTTTGGAGAATCATTAGCAGAAATCATTAGCTCTAATACAGCCTCATCCATAAATCTCCCCTGCACCTGGATCATTTGTCCATGCCTAATTTCCATCTCCCTAATTTTATGATTTGTCCCTCATTTGATGAGGGTTCCTTCCATTAATTGTGTAGTAAGTGCTTCCAGATAAAGGGCTGATGAGTTGACCCCATCTTGGAAAGACATGGTTTGGGCTTTTTTCCTGAAGGATAGAGTCCCTCTGAAATATTCTTGCTCCCTTTCCAGAGGGCATCACTCCAAATCTTAAAGGCACCACAGCAGCTTCCCATAGGAAAAATGCTTCATGCAGACAAATCCTATTCATTGGAGGCACTGCAAGGCAGATGAAAGCAAGTCCAAGGTGTCCTCTGCCTGAGTAAGAAAAGTCTTGTAAGCATTATCTGTACAATTCAATTCAGACCAAGGAATAAACCTCTGCTTTTTCCCATTGGATCCCTCCTAATTATCATACTTTGAGTATGCTTTCAGTTTTGCTTTCCCCAAAGCAATTCTGTGTCCTCCCACAAAAATCTACTCTGCTGAACATTTTCATGCTGTCTTAGGCTGCACCAGAGATCCTTAGCCTGTGTGAGAATAGGCAGGGAGGGAATTGGTCGAGTGACTTGAAGAAGGGTCTTTGCATCAGGCCCACAGAGCTCTTTTTCCAGCTTTTCTGAAGATGTTCTGGGTGGTCCAGAATAAAGCAGCTCTTTCCCCATGCCTCTGTTGCCATCTAAATAAGATGGTGATACTAGCAGTAGGGTGCCATGAGAGTTTAATTAATTAATTTGAAAATGCTGTGAGATCTTCTGATGAAATTCACTGCATCAGCACAAAGTCATTTAATCTGTATTACATACTGAGATCCCAGTAGCAGGAGCATCCCAAATGCATGGGAAAACTAAACAAAAAAGAGGAACAACCAAACTTTCTGACCACTTTGACAAATAGTTTATGCCTCTGGAGAATAGGAACGTTTTGCAAATTGAAGCATTTGTCCTTGAACTTATGACTGTGCAAGAGTATGCAGCAGCTGAAACGGTTCGCACTGGGACAGACACAACCCACTGGAGTGCTCTTAGAGCTCGTCTGACACAATGGTTCTGTTCTGCAGTGTTTGTTGAGTGTTTCTCCCAGCCTCATCTCCCCCAGCCTTTCCTCATACCTGTCTCATGTTTGATATGGCCATTAGAATATTCACCGAGACATTCACAGCTTGATCCAAAACTCGGAGAGTACAAAAGCTTCCTTGGAACTACCAAGGCTATAAATGGCATGGGCATCAGAGCTGTTGGACTCTCAGCACGTCTCCTGCTTTTGCCTTTAACTGTTCATTTGGTTGTGAGGGTCCGTCTGTGACATTCTTGCCCTGGAGCTCTTTTCTCCTGAGTCTCTGTCTGCTGTAGGGGTAGCACAAATTCAGAAGGGTGTAGGAGAGGAGGGAGGTGCAGTGCTAGAAGCAGCTTGCACATTTTACAGGTAACATTATCTTTTATTGGCATCCTAAAAAGAATGTCAGGCACTAGAGTGGAGGATTTTTTTTTTTTTTTTTTAATTTCTGCTTCACTGCTATTCCGTTGCAAGATTTTTATCACACCCATGATGCCAGGAGAGGCAGGCAGTGCTCAGTGACAGAATTGGCCATTCACAAGATTTCTGGAGACCTTTTGTCACATCCTCTGGAACGAACTGTAAATATCTCAACATAATTTCTGTTCTAAAACTGGAAATACTCTGAGACTGTACAAGGCACAGGCTTTTCCAGCTGACTCAGTAGCCAAAAGGTGCTCTCTGCTAGTCAGCCAGACCTACCAAGAGAGATCTTCCCTTTGCTGTACAAGCTGAAAGAACTTGTGCAGTAGTTAACCAAGACTGATATTTTCAGGAGTCATCCAGGCCATGGAGTGTAACTGCTCTCTCTAAAAGCCAGTAAAGACATTTCTATTGCTGCCTGGGTAAGCAGGAACATTTTCAGGGGCCAGGCATTGCTGTATGACCTAAATGATTTCTCAGAGTCCAGGCAACTCTTCTCACTGACACATTTCATGTGAGAATTGACATTGCTTCTCATTTTCACAGCACCTCAGTTCTCAATGGTCAAAGTTTATGGTAAGACCAGATCTTCAAGAACAGCACCATAACCTCTCATACCAGTAGACTGGCCTTACAGTACATCTTCTCTTTCCTTCCAACCACCTGATTTTCCTTATTCTTCCCTTGCAGGGAGCAATAAAAATACAAAAATACAATCACTGCTTTTGCCAAACTCACTGAAGAGGAGGTAAGTCTGCTCTCTAAACACAGTTGTGCTGTTCTTACAGAAAGCAGGGGTGAGAAAGTATACTAGGGTTTGGATGGCTTGACTGGTTTCAGTGGTGAAAAACAGTGAGAAAACTGCCTTGTGCCTTCCAGAAAAAACACTGATGGCGGATACCGTTGTCTCAGCTTTTCAGGACACCTAGAGCAGGTTAAAATCTGAGCCTTAGAGCCCCTATGGCTTTGGAGAGCTGTGTGTGCCAGAGCAGGGCCATGTGAATGGCTGTCACTTCAGTGCCTACCACCCAGCCCAAGCCAGCCTGTGCTGTGAGCACTCCAGAAGGAGATTTTTGCTCTGTGATTCCTCTGCAGAAGCTGTGGAGAATCAGCAGCTGAAGATTCTGGGTGTGTATGAAGGCAACGGGAACTGGGCTGTGGGTTTTCATCCTGAGTTTTGCAGTTGCTGTCCGACCCTGCAAAGGCCTTTCCTCTCTTTGCAGAATGCAGCAGAAACAAGCAGTTGAGCCCCTGATCTCTCTGTTTTCAGCTCCTCCCTTTCTCATGGACCCATTCGACAAGTCCTCAAGTGTCCCCTAAGGGCAATGGCATGAGAAAGGAGCTTTGCAATGGCCATAGCAGCGCCTCACACCTTTCAAACTCCAACCAGACAACAGTGTCTGCAGGTAGAGAGGCAGCCAGGGAACTCTCATGCCCACCTTTTGCTGTTGCTACTCCTCAGACAAACCTTGAGCAGACAGGTGAACTGCAGTAAGCCAGCATTGTACTGCCCAGACTTACTCCCACTTCAGTCCTAGCCGGACATGGACCCCTGTGTTTCTCCTCCTTGTTGCAGTTTGAGAACTATGGCCATACGCTAATTTCTTTCGTAGATTTCTTCTGCCCCAATGAGGCTATTTTTACTAGTTGACAGGAAATTTTTACTGAATGCCACCAAAATTCACAAAGTACTGAAGTGTGAAAGTGTGAATTTGTGACCATAGGTAAAATATAGAGTAAATGTATTGATTTCATTGCATTTTCCCAGAGGATGCAAATCAGAATTCAACCACAGATATCAAGAGTTTAGCATGGGTTTATCCAGTTTTTTAGAATTAAGCTGAGCAAGTTCCAGATCAGATACACAGTGGCATACCTGCTTCTGCACTACAAACGAATGCGTAGCCAGCTATAACCCTACCTTCCACCAAACTACCCCTCTATTTTCCCTAGCAAGGAGGGACATTGTATACAATCTAATGATTACAGCAGGATCTAGGAAACAGAATTTCTGATTTCCTCATTCCACTGCGCCACTGGTTTACTGCATGGTCCAAAGGAAAACATTTTCTCATTCTTTTTCTCTGTTAATATACATGTGAAATAATACTGTGCTTCATATAAGATTTTGTTTTCAAAACATAAACCACATTCATGTGCCTCAGTGCAGTGACTCTGAGATAAGAGGCCGTGATAGAAAGTTACCACTGCCTATCTCTGTGTGAGGTGAGCTGGTGGAATCTGGGTGCCCAAGCTGCTGAACACTCGTACCTCAAGCTAAAATTACTGTATAGTCATGGTGCCAAATATACCAGGGAATAAGGCCACTGATTTCGTGCACTGAACTTTGAGGTACATGCACAGGAGGAAGTAGAACAGCAGACAGCATCACTGTCAGCCTTGTCAGGGACATCAGCAGGTTCCACCTGAGCAGAATGTTCAGTGATGTTGAAAGTTGTAGGGAAAAATGTTTGTTTCAGTTGGTTCTGACAAAAAAAGGACACAGTGGGTAGCTGTATCCCAGCTTTGAGAATCTGAGTTGTTCTGAGTCTCCTCCTTGGCTTTGGGGCTTTGTGTGGTCACGAGCTGATGAGTGGTGTAGCTGATGAGGATCACACCCCAGTGCATGCAAAGCACGTAAATGTGGCTGGTCACAAAAACAGGAGTACCTGAGAGAACAGCCACACAATGTGCCCCAGGGTCAGATAATGGGCTTGACTGCAGTAGCAGCACCCTGCAAAGTCTTGCTCTGGGTAGGAATCTGTGCACAGCTAGCCAATTTCCTCAGACAAGTATGCACCCCGTTCTGGGGCATTGTCAGGATCTGCTGCTGATCCAGACTGTCTGGAAAGCTGGACCTGAAAGGATGGGAAATGGCAAAATCAGGGGTTTTTTTTGTTTGTTTTTTTGGGTTTTTTTTTTTTTTTAATGCTTTTTTTTTTTTATGTTTTTTTGGGGGTTGGGTTTTTGGTTTTTGGTTTGGTTTTGGGTTTGGGTTTGGTTTTTGGTTTGGTTGGTTTCTTGTTTTTGTTTTGTTTGTTTGTTTGGGGGGTTTGGTTTGGTTTGGTTTGGGTTTTTTTTAGATAGTCCAATTTTCAACTATGTAAATTCATATAATGATATTCTGAAGATCAAAACACTGTAGGTCTGGAACAAATACTGGAATTCATTTCCAAAATAAATCTCAACAATGATAGCACTGAGAGGTCTGATCTTTCTTCTGTGATTATGATACTGTGTTTGCATTTTATGCTTTGTGTGTGTGTGCACAAATGAGAGTGCCATCACAGTGCAGAAAAATGTGTAGAAATGTGAATGGAGGCAAGTGCCTGTACATGAAAACATGGACAGGAGGTTTTGTGTGTGTGTGTGTGTGTAAGAGAGGACATATACATGTCTACAAACTTTTGTTTATGTGGGAGTATGTAAGTGTGGGAATGTGTACATGTATGTAACCTTGTGCTTGTGTGGGAGAGAGGAAAGGAAAACGTGGTAAAGTCATTTGAACCTGTTTGAAGGTCGGGTCTCTCCAAGGTTATCTGCTTTTTTTCCCTTGAATCTGTAAAGTAATGGTATTCACACTCACTACTTGAGAAGTGTTTCTTTTTATAGCTCTTCCAGATGACAAATAATGCCTGTTTTTGAAGTCCTTTTTAAGTCATTGTTCCCTGGATGCAGATACCATGTTTGGGTGCAGGAGGGGAGCAGAGCACAGAGCTATTTCCCCTTTCTCTCTGTAGGGAGCTTTACTGGGACTAGTAAAATTCCAGCCAGGATCATCCAAGGGGCTGCAAACCCACAGCGTATGAGCTAATAGGACACCCTCTCCTTCAGGCCCCTTGATGCAGTGAGAGAGAAGCAGACACCCACCACAGTCCACTGCAAGCTGTGATGGTCTGGACTATGGACACTGGGAAATCCAGCTGAAATCAGTGGTAGATTTGCTTAAGGAAGACTCCCCAAATTAACCTGTTGAGAATAAACTGAACTCAGATTTGGTGAGTGCACAGGAATCTGGATCAGAGCTGCCCCTTGTTGGGGGACTAGGGTTGATTAAATTTTGCCCATCTTGAAACACTTTGGGTGCTGTTTCCCTCAGTGGGTAGTGTGGATGTGTGGGCAGCACACACAGCTCTCTCCACTTCCCAGAGAGGTGCAACTGGCCTGATTCCCACCAGGTTTCCCAGCAGACAGACACAGTGCTGCAGGCGCTTGGTGAAACTTCGCTCACCACAGAGACAATCTATGCTCTTTCAAAACTTTTATGCTCTTTTAAATCTTTTAGCATCCTTTTCCTTGCCTTTCCTAAGTGTTTTGGTTATTGTCTCTCTGGTAGCAGCAGCAGCTGTCCTGTGCCCAGATCTGTTCAGTGTTGTACAAGCACAGGAGCAGAGCAGCAAACAGCATTTAGTGCTGCTTCCCCCAGGGATGGACAACTCGTGCATTCCATAGAGCACTCCCACTCCTCACTGCTTGTGGTAGAGGTTTTTTGTGCTCATCACCAATGGACAGTGAGCTTACCCCTGTCTCTGGAATCTGGCCTCTGATTTCCTCTCCTCCCTGCATGTGGGATAGCTGAGATTTTTCTGCTGGTCAGATCCCAAGGTGTGTTAGAAGCTCAGTGTGCCTAGTGGCTATGACAGCAATTTTCTGGAATATAAACAGAATGGGTCTCTCAGGATTTGGGCCAAAGAGAATTGCAGATACCTATGAAGATGTTCAGCTTCATATCAGAAAAAGATCAGGAGAAAAGTTTTTTGTTTTTTTTTTAAATAGTGAGCACAATGGAAACACAGAAAACAGAAAGGGGACAGTAAGATTCAAGAAGTAATCCAGGAGAGGGGATAGGGAGAAAGCTTGGTTGAATGGATAAATGGGCTGTGAGGAAATGATATCTGACTTAAGGTCTTAGTCAGTCAGAAAAATTAGATGGTGTAAACTGATCCTTCCTGCAAGGGGTGCTGAGCTTTTTTGGTGGCTTTAGAAGGCCTTGTTTACAGTAACTCCATCTCGTGACCATGCTGTAAAGGCAGGCTCTTTGGACAGGGACGAAGGAGCATTTCATGAACACACACACACACCCACACACACACCACACACACACACACCCTGCTTCCATGGGCAACCTGGCCTTGTACTTACTGGGCTTTTTTTTCATTATAAGATTGTACTTTGCTTTTTAACATAGAAATATAAAATATGCATGCATATGGCTTATCAAAGATGATAACATTCACAGGTAAGGGAACATAAGTCCACTTTATAGCAATAAATTATCTTCCCCACCCTTCTGGACTGATTAGCAGCTGTGTCTCACCAAAGCTTTCTAGAGTTTTCCTTTTAATTTTTTTACCTAAATTGTCTTCTTCATTTTAGCTACATTCATAGGGGTATTTTTGTGGAAGTGCCTACAAGGATTCCTGACTGTTTTTTTCCACTGAGCCCCTGAAATTACAAAGTCAGTTTTGAGATGCTTGCCCTAAGTGTTGATTATCAGAGAGGGTAATTTTAATAACAAGATGCAGAGTTTGCACTAGATTTCCATTCACCTGCAGGAAGTTACTCCAGTTTGCTCTGGTTTGCACATTCATTGCCTAAGTGTGCTATAAGTCCTAGGGAGACTGAGGCTTAACATTTAGGGCTCTTTAACTGAAGTTAGGATATTAAAATCTAGCTTTGTCTGCTGGACACAGTTTGATATACACTATTATATAACCTGGTTTATCATATAAACCATTGAAACCAATAAACTATTTCAGTCCACGGAAAAGCAGAGTGTCTCCAACAGCATCAAACCAAATTTATTGATATAAGGGTATGATTCAAGTCAAACCTTAGTTTAATAGGTAACCAGTAAAGTTGCTACAGTAATTATCAGTGCAGTTCCAGAGTAAAATTTGCCTGGTTGAACCATGCTGGTATTTATGTTGGTTCAGATAAATGTATTTTACTTTGCCATTTCAGCTGCTCAGGAGTATGGTCAGGTCTGGTGTTCTCAGCTGGGGAGCTGTAATAATTCAGCCACTTATAGAGATCATCTTATAGAGATATATCACTTATAGAGATAATCTGTACATACCTTTAGTGTACTGGCAAGCTCCAAACCTTTTCTACACATTTTCATGACATTATTATCTACTTTTTCAAGTACATGAATCAATTGTAGACACTCAGATTACTTCATAATGGCCCCAGAGAGAAACAGTTTAATAACAGAGAATAGGTGTAGTTTGCATAGAGGCAAAATTCATAGTTTTCCCCTAAATACACTGAAGGGATTATCTGGGTTTGTGAATCATGATTCAGATCTTAAGAATGTGAGATACACCCCCGAAAGCAGATGGTTCAACAGTTACTCAAAACTCTTTGATACCACCTGGGACCTTTCCAGTACTTCTGGTTAAGCAAGTGCTTAGCTACTTCTCTACCCTGTGGCTGCCATGTGCAGCGGAGCCAAGGGACACATAAAGACATCAGGCACTTCCCACTTTAAATACCCTGCTGACTTTGGCAATATAAATGGCGCAGTCTTTTACATCCAAAGGCTATTCCCTGATTCCTTTGGTCAAGTTTTGTATAAATTCAACTTTAGCACCTCCCCTGATACCTGAATTAGAGCAAGGGCTCTGGGACTGTGCCTGGGACCATTCCTGAGTTGTTTGTAGTAATGGCTCCAGCAGACAGAAGGAGCTAGACTGAGCTGGGGACACGATAACCTGCTTTCTGCTTCTCCCAGGACTGAGTGCATTGCATGGACACCACATGGAAGCACGTCCCTGGGTGTGCTGGGTGTGCCTGCTGCTTGGAGCAAGCTCTGCACTCACACACAGCGGTGCAGTGACCTTTGTGTTTCCATAGGTGTCTCAGGTACAGCATGTTTATGACGTCGGAGCAGGAAGGAGAGCTACTGGAACCAGAGCAAAGCAGAGACAAGCAAAGTCTGCTCAGATCTGAGTATCCTGAGAGTGCACTGAGGTGGCTGCTCTCTGCATGGCAGGTGGACCTAGAATGTGGAGTTGGGGGGGGGGGAGTCCCCCCAAATTCGCAAAGGACCTGTTGCTCCACATATCAGCCAGCCTGGGATCCAGTACTAGTCTCTCTGCTTCCTTATTTCCTGCTCTCAGATATGTCTTTCACAAGGAAACTGAAATTTTAATGCCAATAGAGCCAGATTACCCTGTCAGATCTGGGTGGCAGAAATGTGTGGCAAAGTCAGAAGTCTGGATCTGGGAACTGAGAGTGGGAGGGTGGGACATGAGCTTTTATGAAGGATCATTTTATGAAGGTGAGGAGGTTCTGCTGGTATTGATAGCATACTAGAGGACAAATGTTCCTTTCCTTTGATCTGTAGCCTGCTTCACCCTGCAGGATTTTCACAAGAGGATTTATCAGCCTGTACGTTTGTTAAGTTGAAGCCAGAAAGGGAAAATAGTCCCTTCAGTCTTTGCTAGTGGAAATTGCTCTGTGTGAAAACCCAGAGCACAATGAGAAATAAATAAATTGAAACCCAGAGCTGAGAAATAAACAATCCCAGTGGGAATAGTGTGATCACAGGAAAATAAGAACAATAAATTGCCCTTCTCTGAGGTTTCAGGGCTCTTAAAAAACATCAAATAAGTCTCATAGCTCCTTCCGAATATAGCAGCAATGATCTTCTCCCCCTGCCCCTCCCTCCAATTTTACAGATTAGGATGTTGAGATACAGTGACAAAACAGTTGAAGTGGCAGTTGCAGTGTTTAGTACATAGGAACACCTCACAGTTTTATAGATACCTGAGTAGCTTGATATCAGAAGAGTAGGGCTCTATTAGTACAGTGATCTGTCTGGTATAATTTTCCACTGCTTGCTGTACTTACTCAGCAGTAGCTTAGATATCTTTAACCAGCACTGTACTGTGCAGTGTCATCATACTCTGTAATCCAATTCATTTATTCATAGGACTAGTGTGATTTTTCTCCCTGACCTCTTTAATATCATGGACTGAGGAATTGTCCCAGCCTCTGTTCTAGTCTAGGCAAATCAATCCAGATGGGACCTGACCATATTTTCACCTCTTCAATTTCAAGTTCTAGATTCATTTTTTTAGAGAAAATGGCCCAGGCTCATTCTGTAATCCAGCTTCAGAGTGATGCTTCTTGGTTTTGCTGTGCTACGTAACCCCAAGCATGGCCTGTTTTTCGTAAGAGTTCAGAAAATAAGAAAAATCTTCTGAAGAAGAGAGAGAAGAGAGGCCACCAGCTCTAGGGAGAGGGAAGGTGGGTCCTCCTGTCCCTGGGGCCTCTGGGGGTTCACTGTGACTGCAGAGAAATGATCTGGGAGGTGCATGAACCAGGCAGCAAGGAGAGCACATCTTAAAGGTAGCATTGCTAAAAAGCATGTCTGGTCTGGACTCCACATGTGCATAAAGGGCCTTAACCAGGTTATAAACAGAATCCTTCTCTTTCTCGAGTGCAGGTTTTACTGTTGAGACAAGCATGTGCCATGCTTGCAGGAGGTGGCTGTGAGCTCCTCAGAGGGCAGTGGTTTGCAAGCAAACTAGCCATAAATACATCAGCCAGTGGATTAGTAAGTGGTGTGGGTGGGTGTAGGACGTGTGCATACATATACATACAGACATGCATACACATGCATTTCTGTCTCTGCCAAGCTTATGCTAAGTGGTATAATTGAAACAAACTGCCAGGTGAGTTGGGATCTTTGGGTAAAAGTGTGTGTGTTTGAAAATATGGCAACAACAACATTTCCTTTGAACAGACTACCGTGTAAAGATACCATTGCATTGCAGAGGCTCACCAAAGAGCAGTTTCGATCAATCTGTGTGCTGAATCTGGTGAAACAAGTTGTGCAAATGGAATTTGTTGGTGAACTGATGGTAATTATGTTGCAGCCAAAGGCAGCCTGCAGACTTGAGGCTAAACTCAAAAATCTGAAGCATATTTAATTATCATTACTGCTGCAAAGCCCCCTTCACCTTGAGTTGGTTTCACACTGCTCTGAGGGGAAGAGGTAAATTTGGAAACAGAGGGATAAAGCATATCAACTAAAAATCAGCATTTTAGGCTCCCTCATTACTTATGAGCAGCGTCTTTCATTTTTTAACAGATTATAGAGAAATGGTGTTTTTGTAGAAAAAAAAATCACAGATTTCAAAGGGAGAGGAAGACCCTGGGTGTACTACAGAAGAGTAGCATGAAAAGATGTGCTGCAGAGATACAATACTTAAAGAAAAAAGTAGTGAGCATCTATGGGCTTGATCCAAATGCCTACTAAAACTAATTAGAGTCCTTCCCAGACTTCAATGGGATCAGGCCCCTGATATTTCATAAACACAGATATATATTTAAAATTATTTCAGAGAGTTAAGATGATAGAGAGATTGTCAACTTACAGCAGTGGTGGTTAGATAGTGTAACACCCTCCTCCTAAGAGATGCTACATCAAGATGATCAGGGAATTATGTGCATAAAATAAATCCTCAGGCTTCAAGATAAGAACAGTTTCTTGCCATATGGTTCAGACTAAAATTTCTTGCTACCCCTGCTCAGATTCTTTTCCTTCTCCTTCCTGATATGTTCCAGCTGAGCTCAGCTATTCCTGGGCTGGTTCTAAGCATATTAAGAAAAATCCATGTCAGTGCTCACTGTATTTTATTTTCTGTAATCTGAGCTAAGCAGGCAACCAAAGGCTGGTGCTGCTTGCTGTTACACTCTGCTGGTGTCCCGGTGTCCCCGCCAGCACCTCGCTCTGTTAGCAGTGTGCAGTCAGCAGCAGAAGGGGGACCCCGCTCTGCTCTAGGGGCATTTCAGCAAAAGCTGAGCCTCAGCCTAACTGTGCTCACACTGGAGTCAGTTAGAGCTTTGTCGTACAGGAGATTTGATATTGATTTCAGCAGAACACTGGAAAAATCTCCCAGGAAATAGCTGATTAGAGAAAAGTAGTAGTTTAGGCCAAAGTGAAGAGAAATCTTCTCATTCCATTGGGATAGATGATTTTGATCCATTTTTCTGCAGAGGCCAGCGTGGCGTGTCTCTATTTTACATGAATGGGAGAGAATGAGGCGAGGGCAGAGGTGCGGGAAGGGAAAGAGAAAGCAGTTAATTTGACTGAATAAAGATAAAAGAATGCAAGCGCCACCGAGTTTGCTGTTTATCTGAACATTGTGTAATGTTGCAGAATCAGATGTGGCACCCTGGCTTTTGGACAGAAATGCCCAGGAAGAAATCCAGCCTTACTGCTATGAATAATCAGTTTTTTAGAGGGGACTTCCTGATCTCTTCTCCTCCCCACAAGGTATCCACTTTGCAAGCAAATTTGTGGCACTCTGGGCTTCCTAAATAAGAGAAATTTTCCTTTGATATGAGGAATTAATTCCTGTTTCTACCCCACTGCAGGGCAGAAAAAGGGCATGGAAATGCCTGGGCGCCTTAGCACAGAGACTATCCTTTCAGGGGAGAGTATGAGTGTTTAGCAGACACAAGAGCCCAGACAGTCCAAATTCATCCAAAGTTGACTTAATCCTTTTTGGATGGGATGGAGGTCTGTCACTTAGAAACAGATGAGGAAGGAGAAAGATGCAGAGGTTACAAGGAGGAGCAAAGCCCTGGGATTGTAGAAGGTCTGTGAGGTCCCGCCAGGTCTGGATTGATTAGTATTCAGTATTTATAATATCTCCATAATGGTAAAACAAAAGAAAACAAGCCCAGAGAATGCATTTTTAATCATCAATCACTGCTCTTTGTTTGTCATGAATGAGCAGTGAGGGGAAATAGTCTCCCATAATCACCTCCCTTCACATCTCCTGCCACACAGGCCTCGCTGGGTGCGCTAAAAGGGAAATAAATAAACAAGCAGCAGATCTCAAAATAAATCCCAGAGACATGGGTGCTACGTGGGTTATCAGACCCACACACAGGGTCTTGTTGAGGATACAAAGTGAGGGAAGGACGTTAGCAAAGCATAAAAACGAAGACAAAGCATGTTATGGAATTAAATGCAAGAAAAAAAGGAGGACTGGAGTTACAGAGGGGCAGCAGGTGAAGGAGGAAGCTATTCAGAGAATGATCAGTGGTGGAATAGTGACCAAAAGTATGTCAGAATAGGGACTTCTCATAGGATTCAAAGCTTGAAAAGCATCAAATCTAAAAGAATTTCAGCCTTTTCAGTTTCTGAGTGTCATATAATTTTAGGATTTCCACATTAAAAAAAAATATTTTTCTCAAGGATAACATTTGCACTGTAAAAAAAAAAAAAATACATCGAAAAGCCCATTGTTTCTATTAGGAGCCCCCAAACCCATGTCTTATCAGGGACAGCACTATGCTGAACTTCTCCAATGGGATCCCTGCTTTGATCTTGCAGCAGTTCTCACAGAGCCTTCATTGTAGTCCCAAACGCCTCTCGGGAGGAAGGGAAACATTATAATTCTCCCTTAATAAGTGAGATAACAGGCTTCTGGGAGGGTAAGGTCCAAATTTTCTAAAGCATGGCTGGTGACTCCACACCCACTTGGTGTGTTTGGTTGAGTGTTCCCAGCGTGACAGGAGACCAGAGCCATCAGATGAGCTTGTAAGGAACAGACACGCTACATCTGAATCCTATTGAAAAATAATAAAAAGGTAATGACTTTGTCATTACTGGACATGGGTTTGTCTGTTGGCGAGGGGGGAGGAATGGGAGGTTTCCTGCATTCAGGCTATAAATAATGTTTCCCATTATCCCGTGCAGGTCTCTTGCATTCCTTACACAGCCCTCGGTTTGCCTCCACCTCGCTGTGCTGGGCTCCCAGGCCACCGTGCCAGGCTGGCACACACTGCTGGGGAAGGGAGAGGAGCCACAGAGCCTGTGTCCCAGTGCCCCACACAGACACACAGACACACAGACACACAGACAATCGAGCCTCCTCCTCTAGCCCGGGACATGGGCGCAGGCGGCCGAATGGAAGGGGCTCAGTTTCAGAGAAGTCCATCAATAAACGTTCCCTGATGGAAGTGTTCTCTGAGACCCGGGAGAGGGAGTGAGGAAGGGTCATTGTCTTGTCATTACCTCAGCTCCAGGCACTTACAGCATCGCCTTAAGCAATTGAGACTCGGTTACAAACCCTGACTTTAAAGAATTTTAAACCATTTATTAAAAGGCTAAACTAAACTGCACTAGCTCTGTCTTTAACCAAATTCAGGGCCAGTAGTTGCACTGTTTAGTTGGGGACACTCAAAATTGCATGTCTCAGTTCAGCACGTAAGGTTTGCTAGTGAAATGCTGAAGGGAGGGACTTAAAGAACTGCTGTGACTTGGGACCTATCAGGAAAATTGCAGCATTTAAACTGAAGGTGTGCTTTTAAGTCAATAGCCCAAAATGTAGACGCCTACAAGGATATTTTTAAAACTGCCTTTATATAACTAGCTTGATATAATTAAGAACCGATTTCAGCTCAAACAAAATAACTCTGTCTTGCACCCAAATTGAAGTCCCCACACTGAGAATTGCATCTGCTGAACTAAATTAATTAGAAAATCAGGGCAACTTTATGCTGTAAACAGACTTAGAGCTGTGGAGGATATTCCAGTTCTGTGTCCAGCTCTGACACTGATTCACTGTGTCCCTAGGCAAGACTCTTAGGTTTTCCATCCATAAAGTGTAATAAAATCTACGTAGGTGCCAGGTGATGTAGTGCCTAATTAATTAGTAAATTAATATAATGAACTCTAACTTGAAGGTCTGTATCAGCACGAATGAATTGTTAATATAAATTATTCTTATTTATTGCTATTTAGTTGATTATTTTCTAACACAGACAGACAATTACAAACATACTTCACACTTGAATTCCAGTTTTATTATTGTTGTTGATTATTTATTTTTGTTTCCTCCTGTATTTATTTGTTACCTTTAGTAAGTAGTCTGTCTTAGGACTAAGCCCCAAACCAGTGGATGTTACCCAGATACATGGAATAGTGAAGTCACTGGGAAATTTTGGGGCAGAACTGGGGTTAAATGCAGGATGATTCTTGTTTAATGTCGTCTTTTGCTCGAACCTTTATATATATTTGAGGCAAATAAAACAGGTAAGGACAGATTTTGAGTAGGGCAAATTCGTGTACAAACTCATTCATACCAACCAAAAGTCAGTATCAGTCTGTAGGCCTTTAATTAGGTCCACAAGGTTTCAATATTTATATAACATACTTGCATACTGATATTAATCATATGTATTACATATATGTATATCTATATCTCCATTTGAAATGGAGTATATCTCCATTTCAAAATAGAGAACCTGATCCTCTTCAATATAAATAATTCTTGCCCGAGAACTGCCAATGTGAAGCCATGCCTCCTCTGTGCAGAGGATTTGGAGCAGGCTATGATGGGTTTCTAAGCAATTTCTTCTGAAATGGGCGCAGGCAGAGAAATAGTTGCCTGTGACCAAAAGGTACTTGACAAAAAATGACCACATGATACTCCTTGATTGCCTGCGCCACTCCAATGATAAAATATGGAAGTGGACAATATTGCACTTGCAACTTGCAAGGAGAAAAAAATGCCTCCTCCTCCTCCTCTGCAATTACTTTTAATTTTCCATTATGAAATACATAGGTTTTTACAGTGCATGTCTGATTTCTTCATTCTTCCAGTGAAGCAGGATCAGAGGTCCTGGACAGCACCCTGGTCTGCACTGGGTTTGGAAAATGTCACTCCTGATACCTGATGGCTCTTGGGTAGTCCACATGGGACAGGTGACTAGTTCAGTCCAGCTTGCTAGCCCAGCTCCTCATTTACTAGAGATTAAGTGCCTCTTTGAGGAATTAATGTGGCATGTAGGCCTATGGAAAGCATGTCACCTGCTCCGAGTGGGCGGGAATAAGGCAGCCTGAGCCTCAGAGCTACAGGAACTGCCTTTGCAGTCCTTCCTCCTGCCTTCTGCTGAAAGGAGGGTGACCTGAGGACAAAGTTTGAACCCTCAGCATGTACTCCTCTGCTTTCGGTGTTTTAGCCCATGCCCTTCTCTTGTTGTTTTAGCATCATTTTTCTTGCGTGAATAATTTTTTAAAGGCACGTAGTTTTCTCAGGCTGTGCTTGCACAGCACAGCCAGATGGAGTGTGCTGGGGTATGTCTTGGGTGTGAATAAATACATTCACCTCTGCTCTGCAGTAAAGACACAGCCTGTTTGCTTGACCAACAGCTGTCCTGTCATCAGTATAAATGTTGCGTTCACTTCTGTGCTGAATGGCTTGTATTACCTCCTCATGCTCACATCTCACTGCTGCCCAGCAGCTCACAAGGGGATTTGTCTCACCATGTCCTGCATGTCTACCCAGCTGCACCCACCCCACTCCACAGGGGAAGTAAGGGCTCTGAGCAAAAGCAAAGCAATGCAACTTCTATGAAGTTAGGCTTAAGAGACAAATTTTTAGATTTAACCAAGAGTTGTGGACAGCAGACAACCTAATAATGAGTTTGGATGCTATTATTGCTAATTGCTGAATGATAAATAGCATAAAGTGTGTCCTGCAACTTCAGTCCATGGAAATTAATTTGAAATACGAAGCTCAATAGAACCAACATCTTATGGGCACTAGGCTTGCAGTGTGCAGGATGTCCTCTCCCCAAGGGCAGTGACTAATGGCATCACTACATGCTATGCTAGCTAAAGAAAGGCTGGGAATAGATGAAACCTTTGGAGATGGAGGAGCATGTGGAACGTGAACTGCCAATGATCTTGTGCAACTGAACTGTTTGTTAAATGTTCAGGCAAGCAGGAACTCCTGAAGATGGGAACCATAACTCTGTAAGGTCTCACAGGTTTAGTAAATGCCAGCAAAGAAAACCGTAAGAGCAACGGAAATTAAAGTAATGTGTAAGATACCTTTTGGATTTTTTCCCGTCATGTTGCGTACTTGAAACAGAAAAGAGCAAAACTGAGCAAAACATTTTGCTTAGAGGTCTTTGGTTAAGGATCTTCAATCCCAATGAGAGACATGATCTGGTTCAAGTTGAATCCTGAGCAGTAGCAGCAGGCAAGGTACCCCCATAGGCAAGAACAAAACTGAATCTGTACTGAAACATTCTGGCTTGCTAGATACATCTCAGCCAGCTTCTGTTTGAGATTTATTGTTGAATCTTCCAGTGCTGTTAAACCATATCATGGGCTTGTTGAGAAAGTAAATCGCATTTTAGAGGAAATCTGAATGAAATTGGGTATGTTCAGAATTAGCAAAAGGCTTTTGAGATCGCCCTGCTGATGGCCATATTGCTCCACTGATGGCCATATTGCTCCTCTCTTAGTCTGTGTTTCAGACCCACTTTTCTGACAGATGCAGATGCCAGCACTTTTGGTTTGGGGGCAGTATTGACACAAGAACACAAAGGACTGGTGAGGGTGGTGCCTTATTACAACACTAAATAGGCTGGAGAGAGATTACTGCACCACTTAAAAGGAACTCCTGCAATGGTTAAATCTATAGAACATTCTCATCCACTGTTCAACACGGAAGTAAAATTGCTTTGGGTTGATGACAGGAAGATGCTGCATAAATAGTTAAGTATGCATCATTTGCAATTTGCTAAATTATTTTCTTTCTATCTAGAATGGGCTGTGCAAGGTGTCATTACCTCCTGTTCTGTCTGAGGAGCTGCAGCACTCTGGGGCTCGTACAGTGAACATCAGAGGGCTGAATGGGCTTTGAGTGAGCTCTGGTCTGGAGAGAGACTCAAAGCTGTCAGAGGCACAGCTCACACGGCGTCCGAGCCTCCCACCACATGCAGGGGAGCATAGGCAGAAGAGATCTGTGGGGATAAGCAGGATCACCTCAAAAACACTTGCCCAAGTGCTCCTCCTAACTAGGCCAGCTCCACAGCACTTCAAAATTAGAAAACTTCCAAACAGAAGGAAGACCATTCAGTCTGCATTCAACACCCTAGATGAGAGAAATGCAAAAACATGAACAAGAGAAAACAAAGTAAATGGAATTTAAAGTAACGATGCAGGTTTAATTAAAGGGCCCTATTCTCCCAACCCTTCATTCTTCAGGGATGTCTCATAAGCAAGAATTCATAGCTTGGGACCTGCTCTCTTCTACTTTTGTAAGAAGAAGTTGGGACATCTACTTTCAGAAATACATGGGTTTTAACCTGGCAGTGTCTCTCCAGAATACCAAATTCAAGAAGTTTGCTGGTTGCATTTTCAGCAACTTATAAATACTTGCCACAATTATTACAACAGCCTCACACAGTTCTATTTACTTTAATAATCCAATTTTCATGCCTTTTTTTTCCTGCTTTCTTACTATGAACAGGCAAAAATAAATAACTACAGAATGACAAATCCCAAATAATATGCAAATATACAAAACCTCAGATTTTGCAAAGGCACTGGCACTTTAAACATTATTTTCACAAAATATGTCTCTGCACCATAAGTTTGGCCTGGTTAGTAGAAGTCTAGTCTTTACAGGGACCTAAATATTTAACTCAATTGATGCATATAGCTAAATTTGACTGCTCAAAATTCATGAGTCAGACTCTACTCCTCCCTGAGCTGCCAAATCATAGGATTTTCGCAAAAGCCATTAAAAATTTATTTCTTTGAAAGTTTCCTATTTGTTCTCTGGCTTCTGAGGCTTTTGACAGCCTTATGCCACATTTCCAAGTGTCCTTGTGTAAATGCAAGTGCTAGAAACAAGTCATTCCAGGAGCTGGGGATCAAAAGAGAACACCAAATATTGGAGGACTCACAATAAAAGCTCAAGACCTGGCAGTGCTCCCACAAACACTCATGTACGTGAGTCAGTTTTACTCACATGAGTAGTCACATCAAAATCAGAGGAATTAGCCTATTATTATTAATTATTATTATTTATGTGTGTAGCAATAGCACATAGGAGTTGTGGTTATGGAGCTGGGCCACATTGTGCAAGGCACTGACAAATCCAGAGCAAAACCATGGTTTCTGCCCCAAAGAGTTGACGGTGTAAACACCAGACAAGAGGCAACAGGTGGAGACAGACACAGACAGGGAAGCGCATGGGAAGAGCACAGCACTCCTGCCAGTGCTTCTGTGTGGGTGTGCTGATGCACAGCTCCCTGCTGCCAATGAGCAAAATTATCCAAGAGTGCACAGGTTTGCCCAGCTTCGGCCCAGGGCCCAAACCCTGCAAACCCTGTGGTGGAGGCAGGTCCGTCCCACAGACCTGCTGTCTGGGCAGGCAGGCAGCTGCACCTCCAAACCCCAGTCCTGGGAGCACGGTGCCAGGGAGCCCTAGCTCTTGACCCCTGTGGAGGCAACCAGGGGATGAAGGTAAAGGTCTCTGCGGAGGCTTCTATGGAATTGCCACCACAAAATGTGTGCATGCAACTGTAATGTATACTCACTGTCTCAGTGAAATGAAAGGTGGAGCTGGGGAAAGTAGTTTAACACAGAAATGTGATGCCTTGTCTGTTGGAAATTCAGGTGCACAAGAACTGTTGTCTCTGATCCTGCAAAGACATCTCTCAAAACCAGCCCTGTCTACAAGGCTGCTCATAGCTTGCAAGTTTGTTCCTTGGCATTTTCTCTAGGATCCAGACCCACACAAGTTAGTTCTGTGTTCAACTGCCAGCAAAGCCAGCACAGCGAAACTGAGAAAGACTACGGGTGTAGATCTGAGACAACAGATCACTAAACTTGAGTGAAATCCACACAAAGAACATTAGCAAAAGAAAAGTACTGAAGTTTAGAAGTTTGTAAAACAGCAACTGAACATCATGCCTAGAAAAAGCGGCAGGAGTATAAAGTGGTACACACAACCTAGTGATTCGTCATCTCCATGGAGTTTAGTTTTAGTCCCAGGGAACTGAGGGTGAACAGGGGTCAGCAGGCCGCAAAATAGAAAATTTTATAAAATTTACAGTGGTTCTCTGGAAAGGAGGACGGATGGGAAAGAGGAGCCGCTGGTGCAGGAACAGGGTCGGGGACAGGCAGGTGCCCGCGCGGGCTGGGAAATGCGGACACCTTCTCGCCTTTTCCCTTGCCAGGGGAGGGTGATCCGGTCCGGGTTTTGCAGGCGCCTCTCCCTTGACTGGCTGCCCTGCCCGCCTGGAGCCCGAGTCCGCTCCGTGCCCGCTCCCGCCGCTCCCCCCTTCCCCACCCCCGCGGGCCCGGCGGGCGGCGGCGGCCTCCAGGCCGGGTTTTACGCGACGCCCGCCCTCCTGTTAGAAATAGGAAAATTCAATAATCAAAGCAAAGGGGAGCGCGAGGAGGAAAAATCCGGGATCAGGGCAAGTTTGATGGCGCATGCGCTCTGCTGCCTCCATCCCAAACACACACACATTTCCCTTGACTTGGAAAGTCAACCAAAGCAGCCCCAAGTGCAGGTAAGCCCGTCCGCTCCCGCCCAGCCCCGGCCCCGCCGCCCGCAGCCCCGGGGCCGGGGCGCTGCGCGGGCGGGCGGCGCTGCCCGGCAGGTGGGCAGCGCTCCGCGCTCCGAGCCGCTTCCCGTGGGGCAGCGCCCACCTCCGCGGGCAGCCTCGGCGGGCACCGGCCAGCGGCGAGGACGGCGGCGGCCGCCCGGCCCCGAGGGAGGAGGGAGGTGCCGTGGCGGCAGGGGGGCCGGCGGCGGCGGGGTAGTGCCGTGCCCGCTCGGCAGCGGAGCCGCGGCCGCGGCGGCGCCCGTCAATTTCCAAGACTTTGGCAGGAGCTCGGGCAGGGGACGGGGAAACACGTGCTCTCACTCCGCGCCGAGGGCAGGTAACCGCAGCCTCGCTGCGCCGCACCACCCGGGGGTCCCGGCGGGGCACCGAGAGGTGGGAGGGGAGAGGCGGCAGCAAAGTTGGGCGAGCGGCAGCGGGAGCGCTCCGCGGACAGGGCCGGGTGCGGCAGGGAGAGCCGCGCCGGGGAACTTTTCTGCAAAGTGGCCGGGCCGGGGCCGGCAGCGCTGCTCCCGGTGCCCGCGGCGGCACGGCCGCAGTCCCCCGGCAGGGTCGCGGTGGGCAGAGGCCGCGGCTGCAGGGAGCGCGGGTTGGGGCAGCCGGTGCCCGGCCCCCCGGGCGAAGCAGCAGGTTATTTTTACCCGGTGGTATTTGCAGAATGTGCAGCTGATTTGCCATCCGGAGCCAGGAAGTTTCCCCCTTCCGCCTCCTTCCCCTTTCCCCCTTTCCCCCGTGCGCAGCGGGGCAGTGGCGGGCGGGGGACGGCCGCCCGGGGTGGCGGCGGGAGGGGGGCACGGGCCGGGGCTCCCGGGGGAGCGGCTGCCCGCGCTGCAGGCGCTGCGGCCGGGGAACAGGTGTCCGAGCCGTCACTCATGAGCCGGGCCGGGGGGGGACGCGGGGCGCGGGCGGGGAGGGCGCGGAGCGGTGCCGAGCTGGGGTCCCGAGCGCCGCCGGCCGCGGAGCAGCGGTCCCGGGGTGCAGAGGAGGAGCGGGGGGCAGCCGGGGCGCAGAGCAGAGGCGGGCTCGGCGGCCGCCCGGGGCGGCGAGCGAGCTGTCAAGAGGCTCGGGCGGGCGCGGGCTGGCGCTGCCGTTCGCCTCGGGGCCGGCGCCGTGAGCGCCCGCCCGTGCGGCGGGCAACTTGTGCGGCAAACTTTGCGGGGTGGGCTGCGGCCGGAGGCTGCTCCGAATCACGGCAGGTTGGATCGATCGACTCGAACCCTCCTGCTCTCGCGGGTCGTAAAGGTGAAACTTGTCAGGAGCTGCACGTCCACCTTCTGTGTGCCCCCTCCCGTCCGCGCTGCACTGCACAGCGGATCCTGGCAGCTCGCTCCCTGCAAGAGTAGCTCTCTCTCCCAAAACTTCATTGATGAATTTATTTCCTCTATTGATTTGCTGACTGTCAGCGTGGTTTAATTTCTTGCGAAGGTTTCGGACTTCTGAAATGAGAAGTCCTGCCTGCTTCCCACCTACCTTTTATCTGTGTGTCGCTGCCACCTTGTTAGCTACCCTAAAGGTGGCTTGGAAGAGTTTATGGGAGAATATTGTTGAACTTCAGTAATCAAGTTTCCAGATCTTATGCCTCCTGTTTAATTTATTAGACTAGTTATTTATTCTGTTGATGATAATCTGTTGCTGGTTTCTATGGAGATGTTAAACTGATCTCTTTCAGAAATCAAACTCCATATGCACTAAAACGTTTAAAGGAGCAGCGTCCCCTTTTGTTTTCAGACTTTGTACCTTTTCAGCGCTTTTACTGGGCTCCTGTATATTTTATATATTAAAGCCTGAAGTTGAAGCTTTGTGCAAGACAGAACTTATTATGGCTAACAGAAAGTCAGGGCTTTGATCCTTTTTTTTGCATCATCATTTAAAACAGATCATTTTTCCCCCCTCATCACACAAGATAGCAGAACCCTTTCAAGATCAAAGCGTCCAGCTAAAAACTATTGTTTAAAAAAAAAAAAAAAACAGAAAAAGAGACAGTTAAATTAGGGGGATGTTTCCTTAATCTGCTTATTTTGTTCTAAAGATATTTTTTTTAGCTTTGTAAACACGACAACAGCAGAAACTTGTGGCAACTATATTGTTATTTTTATACCTTCCAAGTCTTTTTAAAGTTAAAATAAGTTCAAAGTCAAATATCTCCAAAGATAAAGTGCTTGTTAGGGTGTTTTTATTACTTGGTTTCTAAATGTGGAAGGTCAGAATCCAGAAAGCTACTGCATTAGAGAAGGTTTTAATAGTCTTTGTCTCATCTTAATGAGAGACCAATCTAAAAAACATTTTCCCTGCAACGTTTATAAATTATTTCAAAGAAGTCTCTCTGCATATAACTCAGTTTTCATTATTTCTTAACTTACCCATTGCATTATTACATGTGATTCAGTGTGATATCACTTTAGAACTAAAGTAATTGAGATGAGAGAATTTTTTTTTTATGCTTAAAATTTGAGAAGTCCTGTTAAGCTGGTGTGTTGATTAGGTTGATGCACAGTGCACACCAGTTGTGGGGTTTTGCTCATCTTTTAGAGGAGAGTTCAAAGATTTGCAAAACATGTACTACCAACACAATGCATGTTTAACACAGTAAGAGAACCCCTTGTTGTACTTTCTTTTACTGTATCTTCAGAATGTTTCCACTCACCAAATCAGAGATGGTTTTCCTCTTGGTATGCTTCTATACTGATCGTGAAAATAAAAGAATAATCCTAGAGGAAATAGTGTATGTAACCCTTATAACTCATAAATATGTGAAATATATATATATATATATATATATATATGCATACATGCATATATACGGCAAACACTGAGTGGTTTATGATCTGTCCATACTAGACTAAAGGTTTTTTCCTTGTAAATTTTTTCTTTTTTTTTTTTTTCTTTTTTTTTTTTTTTTTTTTTTTTGTGTGTGTGTGTGTGTGTATGTTTGTGTGTGTGTGATTTGATGTGTGGGAGATAATTTAAAATTTTTTGTAAGTATTCTGTTTATTTGTTTGATTTGAATTGCAAACAGAATTGACTCTGACAAGTAAAAAGAGGAGGGGGAAAAAAGGAAACACTATGGCTTTAAACTCAGGAGTTTGCATATTCTCCTTGTATCTTTCCCCTTTGCTAATTATTGTGTTGTTTTCAGAGCAAATATGTCATATCCATGGCGACCAGGCAGGTTTATTGTCTTTCAGAAGCAATAGCTCACATAAGTAATTAATGACTTCTTTTTTTTTTTTTCCTCTGGCTTAGGTTAAACAGATCATTCAAGGAAAGTCATATCTCTCTCTCTTTCTCTCTCTTTTTTTTTTAGCCCAGTGACATAAGAACATGAGTTAGAACAAGAAAATACTTTAACCAAGAAGTCAACAGCTTATTTTTCCTCATTTCTTTTTAAAAGATCTTAAGTGTCAGCTTTCCACACACATGACATTGTCATTCTTGCAGTTTCAGAGTGAAGCCTTTGTACAGGGAAAAGCCACTGAAAGCTGGAGTTAAGTTGGTGGTGTACAGCTGAGTAAAGTGTCTCTGGGTACGTGTGGCGGGATGTTATTCTTGCTTAAGGCTTTTGCTGGGTACTGGGAAAAAAACCGTTTCCCTCACTTTTCCCCCCTCCCTCCAATTCTATCTGTATTAAAATCAGTGTTAAAATAAAGGTGTGTTTTTGTATCTTGCAGATTGTAATTCAAACAGTTTCCAGGAAAGAATTAGTAATTCATTTTTATATACAGCATATATACACACATGCTTGAGCTCCACCCAAAACAATCAAGCTAGCTGGAAAAAAACCCCTTATTTCCTTTTTCTTTTCAAGCCCAAGCAAACTTACACAGTAACTTTCAAAAGCTTAATAAAAATAGCCCCCCATTTTTGCAAGGAGTTTGCTACAGGTATGAATCTTGTTCTTTCCCTTTCCAACTCTGTTTCTTCCTGTTAAAGCTGAATTTGCTATCGGTACAAGCCAGGGGCTGGTTATCCACTATGATTTACTGAGGTGATGGTTGCCCCCTCCCACACTCCCCCCAGTACCTTCACCCCCGTTTTGTTTTTGCTAATTTCATTTTCAGAAGGATTTATACATAGTCCAGCTATATAAATTCCTTGGGAGATAAAAGCGCCACACACTTCCATAAACAAAGGCTTTTACTTGCATCCTGTCTTCCTTTTTTTTTTAAAGTAAAAAGGAAAAAAAAAAACTAAAAACAAAACTCCCAGCCATCTGATTGAAGCAGGTATCATAAATGCATGCTGGTAATGATTCTGTATTCCACAATGCTGCTACTTTAACTTTTAAAATATGTTTCCTTTCTGGTTTGTAACATTAATCAAAGAGCCACTTCCTTCCAAATTTCTACAGACTGGGGCTAATTAGAACCACTCGAATCATATTTTGTAAATTCCATGTGGATGTTACTTTAGGTTTCAAGAGTGCGAGTGCTTCAGGTTTAGTCTGGCTAGGCACTCTTAAGGTTATTTTTATTACTGTTTCTGTCTCCCAAACCAATTCATGGTTTCTCTCCATTTACCCCAAATAGATTTGTGGGTTCACACACAGGGGTGTGTTGGAAATAGATGTTACAAGTAGGGAAAAAAAAGCCGAAAAGGAAAGAGATTTTTCAGTGTAGTTCCAAAGAGCAACAGAGAACCTCCTAAGTAACGTGAAGCTGAGGATTCAACAGACTTGATAATTGAGCCCTTAACCTTCTGATGTCTGTATCAGAAAAACAGAGTCTAGCAGAGGGACACAAAGAATAAAAGCAAATACTGGTTAGGAGGAAGCTGAGGAGATGACTGAAATATTGAGGTATAGTTCAGGATATGTATAGATCAATATTACGTTGTTTCCTTAGGCTCAGTTTTTCCCTCTGGCGAAACGTAGCTGGTTTAAAGGTGGCTTCGGGAGAACCTGATGTTTCCACTGCAGCCGAAGAGTCTGGCGTTTCTGTGGCGTGTGCAGATATAACTTGGAAGAACTGCTCTTGGAATTTGTGTTGATGTTTCCCTCTTTCCTTTTGTTTTTGAAGCGCTGACTAGTGATTTTATTTTTTTCAATCTTCATGGGAAGTTAAATAGCTAGAAGTTAGGAGTTTTCAGGTTGTGATTATCAGGCTGTGCTAAAGGGAATTGAATTGAACCTCTTTGAGCATCTGACAGGGTGACTGTTTCCATGCTCTGGTGTAGCATTTCTCCCCCGTATATTTGTTGTACCTAAATAGGGTGTCTAAGAATTAGGGGTCAGTTGGTTCGCTTAGAGATCTCAAAGTTAACTTGCTTTTGGTACATAAGACTGCAGCTTCAAAGGAAAGCAAGGGCACGTCATAAATTTTGCTAAAATTAATCAACCATTTAAGAGCTCCACATTAACGAGGTTTTCCAGGCAAGCAGCTTTCTTCTCTTCTTCTTTTTCATTCAAAGTCTGAGAGGTTTTGGGGCCGGGGGGGGGGGGGGGTGTGTGTGTGTGTGTGTGGAGTGGAGCACGACTTAGAAGAGGAAAGGAATGGAATTTGAGGAGAAATAATAAAAACAAAAAAGGCTGGATTTGTAGAATATAAATCCTCATGTGTCCTTGATCCATATTGTCAGGGTTTTTTTTTTTTTTTTTTTTTTTTTTTTTTTTTTGGTCGGATTTGTCCTGTGTGCCTTTGACGGAAAAGGCACGTAGAGCAAGAGAGAGAGAGAGAGCGCGACAGAGGGGGAGAGAGAGAGACGTGTCACTGCTTTGGAGCTCATTATCATTCTTAATAAGTCTTAAGGAATAAAGAGGAGCATTGAGTGTAAATGCTGGGTAATCCTAACACTCCTCAAGGTGAGAGGAGTCTCGAGGACACAGAGAAAGAAAGTGAGGAGGAGGGGGCTACTGTGGGAGCAGGAGAGGAGATGTGGATGGAAGTGGTTTTTGGAGGAGTGAGCACAGGTTTGTAGGGCTCGTGCCTCTGGGATGCTTTGGGTTCGTTCCACAGGCCTGTGCTGGGGCAAGTCGTCTCCAAGTTTGCATCCCAGAGATCTCCCAAGTTTGCACCTGAGCAACCCAGCTGGACCTTGGGGCTGAGGAGTTGGCCTGTAATGGTGCCGTTCTCTGGCAGAGATGAGTTTGAGAACGGGTCGCTATTCCCGCTCCCCGGCCCGATGCTAAGGGCAGGCTCTCCCCAGGCCGGTGCTGTGCTGTAAATCCCTTCCCCGGCCCGGTGCTAAAGCACAGCCCGTGCAGTGCCGTGGCCGCTCCCCGGCCCGGTGCTGTGCTGTGAATCCCTTCCCCGGCCCGGTGCTAATGCACAGCCCGGTGCTGTGCTGTGAATCCCTTCCCCGGCCCGGTGCTAATGCACAGCCCGGTGCTGTGCTGTGAATCTCTTCCCCGGCCCGGTGTTAAAGCTCAGCCCGGTGCTGTGCTGTGAATCCCTTCCCCGGCCCGGTGCTAAAGCACAGCCCGGTGCTGTGCTGTGAATCCCTTCCCCGGCCCGGTGCTAAAGCACAGCCCGGTGCTGTGCTGTGAATCCCTTCCCCGGCCCGGTGCTAATGCACAGCCCGGTGCTGTGCTGTGAATCTCTTCCCCGGCCCGGTGCTCAAGCACAGCCCGTGCAGTGCCGTGGCCGCTCCCCGGCCCGGTGCTGTGCTGTGAATCTCTTCCCCGGCCCGGTGTTAAAGCTCAGCACGATGCTGTGCTGTGAATCCCTTCCCCGGCCCGGTGCTAAAGCACAGCCCGTGCAGTGCCGTGGCCGCTCCCCGGCCCGGCGCCGCGTCTCCAGCAGCGCGCCCTGCCCTTCGCTCCTTTCCGCGTCGGGCTGCTTGGATGGCTCAGCTCCGTCTCTTTTGCCCGAGTTTCCCGAAGCATCTCCGTGCGCGGCTCGGACACTAGGTGGCTTAAAGCACAGGCTCGGCTCTGCTCTGCTGGCAGCTGCCAGCGTTCATTCACTCTTTCTGGTGGGCTCCCTTATTCAAACTTCAGGCTGACAGCAAAACGCGGAGATGTCTTTGAATCCGTTGTGGATTCAGATATCTCACGACCTCCTTGGCGCTGTGTTTGCAGTCGCTTTCGGGGATCTGAGCCCTTGGAGAAGGAAGAAAGGAGGACACTGATGAAATTAATTCAGAGGCTGGGCTTCTTGCTTTGATGATAAGGAGTCAGGAACCTGCTGGTGTTGCTGGGTCCTTCCCTCTCTAGGTAGATTTCACCATACTCATTCTAAAGGGTGTGTGTGTGTGTGTGTTCCTTTTGGAAAAAAGCATTTCAGGGTTGGCATCGCCCTTTTTACTGGGCTAATGTGTAATGGAAGATGCTGAGCTTTCAGCAATGCCTACTGGCCCTTCCTTCTGGTCTCTTATCTCAACTCAAATTGCAGGCAGAAGGGATTGCTGTAATTGGGAATTTGCCTAATGCATCCAAAGCCTAAAGAAGGGGAGTAGAATAGCACTGAAATATTTTTTCCCTCCTGCAGTCTGGTTTGACCCTCTGGTTCAGCCCTTAGCTTCTGGCTGAAGTAGGAGCTTTACCTTAAAATTATTCCAAATACCTTGGAGCAGGTGGGAAGGAAGTGTAGATACTGAGTTTTGATCAGTTGGCAGAAGCCGAATGCAGTGAGCTGGAAGTCTTGCTAAATGCTGATTTTTCTGGGTCCAGGTGCTTGGCATCAAGTTAAAGTATTACATTGGTAATATTATTAGGTATTAAGTTATTGTAATATTATTAAGTATTAAGTTATTAGTAATGGAACGGTGGAGCTTGCCTGTACTTGACAGAGAACTGCTAAGGAATTGTATTAGGCCTGAATTCATCCTAATTTCTCTGGTAGTCTCCTTCCAGCATGCCTCATCCCTGATCTGGAGGGAGCAGGAGGAAACTTGAATGCAGTTTTTCTCCATCATCTGTCTTTTGAACTCTTCCCTGAGACAGCAAATAATTGCAGCAAGGAGGCTCTATTTCTTGTACAGAGGGATCTGCCTGCAACCCCTCTCACTCGCTGTGTCCCGTGGCTGTTGATGAGGTGTCAGCTAGGAGCATTCACGCGTGATCGAGCTGCTCTAGAGCAGGACCCCGAGCTGTGAGTACCAGAGTGCCAGAGCTGTGCTCACTGGGTTGGCTCTAGAGCCATCCAGCTGCCAAGGGCTCGTGCGTAATGACTGCTGCAGGAAAAGGCATAGCACAACTGTCGGTTGTTTGGGGCCTTTGGGGGACTCTGGCTCCCACCATGGCGTTTTGGGGTAGTTTTCTCTCTAGAAGGTATCCTATTTTTGTTCTGCCACCAGTGATGCTGTTTTGAGACAACATTGGAAACAACTCCCAGATTCTAAGCCATAGGGCTTGTCATTTTAATGACAATACAACAAGTCACCTCAGAGTTGGTCTCTGAGGCTGCTCCTGATCCTTCTGTGTGTGAAGTCAGCCGGCAAGGTTGGTGTCAGTGCTGGGAGGGCAGCACAGTGTCACACACACCATCATCGTCAGACTTGGGAGGGAAGGAGGTAGATGAACTCAACAGTTTTTTCAGGGAGTTTTTTGTTTTGAATGCTTTCCTTTGAAAGAACAGTGGGAACTGGAAAACTTAAGAGGGAGAATCCCTTGATGGTCTATTTTGAACTGTGAAAAGGGGTCTTGTTTCAGCTGTCTATTAAAATGTGTTGCGTAGTGACGCTTGGGAGGGGCTGCTGGGCTTGGAGAAAAGTTGACGGAAAGTGTGTCCTAAAAGTACAAGATAGCCTGGTTCTGATCCCTGCTTGTATTTGAAGGTGGGGGTGGCAGTTGACTTTCACTTATGAGCCAATTCTTTTCTGGTTCTGCTTCTGCTTCCAATAGCAAAGGTACTGGGACATTTTATTCCTAAGCAGTATAAACTGCCAGCCCTACACCTTTTCCAGTGTGGATAGGCAGAACTTTCTAAATAAGAAGACATGACTGTACCTGGCATAAATGCAGACTGAGCTATGTGATCACAGCCTGTGGCCTCGAGGTATCTCCCTCCTGCCCCACTCAGCCCATGCCAGGAAGAGTGGGGGCTGCACAGAATCGCACTTGCCTGCGTGGTGCATGATGAGGCTGGCAGAGCAGCTGGGAGGCTGGCAAACAGCTCCCAGCCTGGCTGCCTCCCCATGAGAGCTGTGTCTGCAGAACATCCTCTCCAGAGGGCTGCTGCTGCTCAGTCCCTCCCTCTACCAGTGCCTCAGGCTGGTCCAACTTTATACGAGGGGAGCAGTGTCCTTTCACACTAGTGAGCCAGCAGAATCTCTCCCAGGGGTTATTGTAACCTCTCAGCAGCGATTTGCAAACAGGCATTTGGAGATAAAGTCTTGCTGCCGAGCTCAGGGCCAGTAGGCCAGATAAGAAATGCGGCAGGTTTATGAAAGGGAAGGTGTATGAAATGCAGCCTGCATCTCCCATTTCACTGCACTATGCCAAAACACACAGTTTCTTATTTCAGTCACTGTGATCTTTCAAGGAGGTTAATTTCCATGACGAACTCTGGGCCACGTGCTTGGAGGATTTATCTAATTAGACTGACACTTTTCTTTTTTAAAAAAGAAAATTAAGCTGCACCTTGGAGGACTTAAGTATTTTAAACTGTGGTAGCAGCAGTAGGTAGTGTGATCCCTGCTCACAGAGCAGGGAGAGAGGAAATTTCCCCTTTTCCAGTCTCCTGTTTAAGACTTCACCAAACGTCCCCATTTACCTCATTTTCTTACTTGGTGGCTGGGTGCTAAAGAGTATTTTATCCTGCCTGAGTCCCTAAAGCTTCAGCTGGCTCTTTAACTCATGTAAACTATTGGTGTTCTGGCGTGTTACGTGTTCAGGATGGAGCAGAGGGTAAAGGAGAGAACTACTTATGCTGCTTAGCCATGTCCTAGAAAAACCGCATACTCCTAGGACAGAGAATGGTGTGCCTGCAGCCATGGAATGACTGAGGGAGGTGTATGTACCTCTCACCATGCTTGGGCACTTCATGCTCCTGAATGTGTGTGTTGTGGAAGCTGGTGTGACTGTCCTTGTCTTGTCTGTGATCACAAAGAATAGTGAGTCCCAGGAGAACCCCAGCCCTTCATGCAGCCTTGCTACAGTCAGATCATGTTTGGTCTTCCTGCTAAAAATGCCATTCAGACAAGAACAAGGACCGGGACCATGCTGTAATGAAAATAGGGGATCTTAGGTTGAGGCAGTTACATGCAGACAAGTCACGAGCTTCCCTTGGACTGGTTATCTTTCACACTTGCAGGCACAGTGGATGATACTGGTTTTGTTCCCATCAGAGGGGTCCTGGAGTCCCACTCACTCTCTGCCTGCTGCTTTCCCATTATTTGGTAGCTCCTTGTGTTGCTGTGTGTGAATCCAGGTTCAAATCACTTCAGGTCTGGTACTGCTCCAGCTGTTTATCCTTGTAAAAGAGATGGAAGGAAACATCTTCTCAGGGCACCATATTTGTTGCACTAAAACCCAACAATTCAGACTACATTTTCTTGCAGCCCAGGCTGGAGCAGAGCAGCACCTGCGGGGAGGGAAGTGTCCACGCAAAAGGGGCAGCCTAAGAGTAGCCTTGTGAACTCTGGTGATAATACATTGAATCCTGTTGAGCTGTTGATGGTGCAAGACTCTGCACAGGGTGAGAAAAATGCAGCAGCCTCATCCAAGGAGATGGTCATTGGGAATGCCGCAGTCCCCAGCTGATACAGTGAGGAATCTGTAGTGGATTGAACCTGAGATTTCCTTTTAATTAGTGTTTGGTGAGTAAAGGAACAAAAGTAGATATTTCCTCTCCTACCCCCTACCTAAGCAAAAGAAAAAGGGAAAGAAAAATAATAAAACCTACCAGGCACTCAGAGGGCTAACCATAGAAGCTCTGTTGGCTGGGGAGCAATCGTTCTGGCTTGGTCAGCCATCCCTGACAAGTTACGGGTTGTATGAACTCCCAGCTTAGAGCTGTAAATTTACTCAGTTTTGAATACAGCCACAAGCTGGCTCAGCAGGATCTGAAACTGCTCCAGTAGTCCTGCTATGCTCAAAAATCACATTTGGGGGGCCCCAGCTTTAGAACTGTGGAGGGCCAGATCATGGGCTGCATCCCACACAGCTCCAGACTGAAAGGAACCTCCCCAATATAAACCATGGTGTTAATTTATCCTTTCCTGGCTTTTAGCTTCCTTGCCTTGGGTGAATGCCTCTTCATCTCCATAGCTGCAGGCCCACTGCCCCCATGCCTTTTCTGTCCCTCACCTTGAGATAGGGAGCTTGGTCCAAGATAGATTCCCTTGCAGAGAGTTTGCAAAAACACTGCCTGGAACAGCATCTCTGTTGGATGCTATAGTAGGTGGGCAGGATTTTGTCCATACACAGCCCTAGGTCCTTCCTGCAGTGTCTGCTCAGTCCTTGCTGAGGTGGAGTCAGTGTGTATTTGAGTGACTGAGAGCAAAGGAGAGCTCTGACTCCAGGGTTTGTTGCTGCAGAAGTGACTGATCTCTCTGAACGCCTGTAGTGTTGCAACATTGGATACTCCTAGATAGCTGAACTTTTGGCTTACACTTGCGGCACTGAATCCTGCCACAAACAGCAGCATGTTACTTAAATTGAAAGAGAATTTAGCCCAGTCACACAGTTAACTTTGGCCACCTCATACATGTTCAGAAATGGGACAGTTTACAGCAATATAGGGAAAGAGTGACATATGCACCTGAGCCCACCTGTCCTCTTACTGCTGACTACATTTCCTCATGTTTCTAATGGGGAAGCATTTTGGAATGAGACATCAAGTATTGTCATGTTACTCTCACTGACACCTTGGTATTCAGCAAAAATGATGTGATGTTTTCTGTTACCTGTAGTGGGTTTGGAAGGTAGAGATGGCTTGAGGGATGACTAACCCCAGACCTCCTCAACATGCATCTGGCAGCCTCTGCCCTAGGGTGCTGCCTGGTTCTGTGGACCAGCTTACAACCATCTTCACTGGAGCAGAATGATGATGTCAGAGGTTGTGGGGATAGTGTGTTCCAAACACAGCAAGTGTTTGCTCCTGAATTAAACTCCCTACAAATAAATGAAAAGGAGTGATTGCAAATAAAAGGTCCAGGAGAGGTTTCCTCTTCTCTCTTCCTCTTCTGCCCTGTGGAGTTGTGTTGGCTCTGCCTCTGGCTCCCGAAGGGTTAAGGTGACTCATGCCCCTCTCACCAGATATGCTGGCAGGAAAGATTCATCCCAGCCACTAATTGGTGGTGTTTGCTCTGCACTTTCTCACTCTGGTTTTGATGAACACATTTAACCGGGAGCTTAGGGTGCAGAGGCTCCCAGCTGACAGCAATGGGCTGGCTTTGCCCAGTTGTCCTTGCTGTGTGTAAATTCAGCAGCTGGGCTGAGAGGTGGCAGGGGAGCACAAGCATGCCTAGCATCACAGGTCCTGGCCCTTTGGTTTCACTCTTCAGAATGCTCTTACCAATGGGACTCTTTGGGCTCCAGCCCCGTATCTGCTCTAGTCTGCAGGGGCCTTTTCTCTGCCTAGACAGCTGTTGGCACTGGAAGCCAGTTCAGAGCCTTGGGACAAGGCTGCAGGGATGGGAAGAGAGGTCCTGGTAGGTTCCATAGGGCCTGGTCATACCTGAGAGCAGGGGTATGACTTGCTAGAGCTTGGGAGATCTAGAATGTTCCTAAGACTGGCTGCAACCCTGGGGGATTCTTCCCCAGAAAACAGGCTCTGACAGGCCCTGTGCCACGGAGTGGTAAAGCTGCTGGTTCTGTTACGTGCAGATGACCTAATCATTCTTTCCTCTGCTACTTGGAAGCTTGTGCAGGACTTCCCCAGCACAGTCTTTTACTGGACTTGTTTCAGGTAATAATAACCTGCTCATCTATAGGTTCTTCTAAGGGGCTTCACATGAAGAAGTCTGAGATAGTTTTAATTTTTGCCATGCAAGTGGTAGAGAAGTTGCCATGTCCTTACGGAGTCAGTCTTGAGAGTGGGCATGTCCAAGCGCCTCGGTTCCTGCTTCACAGAACCCGTAGGCAGCAGCAGAAACTAAAACATTCCCCAGGGGAAATGCCAGTTTATCTGTGTTGCTGCTGGAAAATGCATTCAAATTTCTGCCCAAACAGGAGATTGTGACATGCAAGAAATTAATCTGAGCCCATCAGGGCTGCCACTACTCTGATATTTCTTTACTTTTCTCTCCTTATCTCTGGTGATCTACCCTATGAACAACAAAACAAATCCAGATGGGAAAATTTATAAACCAGAAAATCTGGATTCCCGTTCCTGGAAAAGCATGATCCCTACTTCTCAGCCGCCTCCGTGTGTCATGGGGTCTGCCATGAAGAGATGCCAGAACTGTTGCAAGAGGCCAGGCCGAGTCTGCCTTAAGGAAACGCAGCAGCAGTGTAACGCCCTGCATGAGTGTGGGTTTCCAAAGGAGATGTGCTGCTCTGGGGAAGCAGGATTTGCCCTGGTGAGAGTTGTTCAACAAAGGCATTTGTTCTCTTTATGTCCATTTCAGGACCTTGCTCCACATCACTGCTGAACTGCTTGTGCCTATTGAGGGAAATTTTCAGCCTCTTCCCTCTCCCTGACTATTGATAGTCTGGAACGAAATACATATGTCTCAGTAAACATAAAAAGGGCCAGGCCAGGCCCCCCTGCACAACATGCTGCCTGTTATCAGCCTGGAGAAACAGGTGTAGGCTAACAGTGCAACTGAGAGAGACCAAAGTGCATCATAAAATAAACAAACAGCCAGTGCTCCAGCTCCCCCAAATGCACTGTGTAGTTCCAAGGGTCTGCAGTGTGCTTTAGAACGTGCTCTGAGCAAGCACCCACTTGGGGCACCGTTTAATTTGCAGCCAGAAATGGGCTGATGATTTTCTACATTGTAGGGGTGGCTGGAAGCCTTCGGTCTTTCTTGGGGCTGCAGGAGCAGTGGAAGCTCCCTGCCTCCAGAGCTTACAATGGTGGGCAAAGAGGCCACTTACACGATTGACCAGCTGTGAGTCTGACTTGGGTCATGATATCAAAAAAGTAGGCCTGGATGAAGAACTTCAGAAGGCATCTGAGCCTTCCCTTATCATAAGTAAAGCTGTAACTTTTTACTATGACCTTCACAACCTTTACTATTTCCAAGGAAAAGCCCCATCTCTGTGGTGTGACAATATTTCCTCATAAGCTTTCTTAAGTGAGGATATTTTTACCAGGATTTTATTTAATTTCTTTGCACCTCTTCGTGCTATATGAATCTTCTGTTGCCCCTTGTGCTTTGGGGCTGGCAGAGCTTGCAGTGGTGCTTCTGGCATTTTTGTTGCACTTAGTGAAGCAGTGGCTTGGCTTACTGTACCCCAGCAGCAGCCAGCGCTTTAGTGACTCAGCCCCTGGAATTATGCTTACCCAACAATACCTTTTGTCCTTTGCCCAAAACTTCTGGCCAAGAAAAAGGGAAAAAGGAGGAGGGAGAAAAGAAAGAAAAGATAAAATTCTGCATTTAGTTGTCCTTTCATCACAGGTGGTGCCAGCTGGTTTTTGTTTTATTTGTACAGGGTGGGGAAAAGAGAAAAAGAAAACAAGGTGGAACTCGGACAAGGCCCAGGAAATGTTTGAACCTGACAACAAACTTCCATTGTTCAGGGGAGCAGGGGAAAGAGAACAGAAAAAAGGAACAGAAGACCAGCTGAAACCAACCAACCTGCTCTTGAGCAGGTTTCTTTTTCCTACTCTTTATTGTTTGGGGTCTTTGTATTGCTTGGTATCTTGTGATAATTTTATTTGCACAAGGGCTTTTGTGTACTGCCTTCTAGAATGTGGACAGATGAAAGGTTTCCTGGGGACACATTTGTTATTTGGATGGGGAGGACTTGTCAGTTGTTCTATCATTTATCTATCATTATCTATCATTTATTCATGCTTTGCATGATCCTTCTCCTCCAGCCATGAAGATCAAGATGGCTAGAGGGAAAGCATGAAGGACCATGCTTCTCAGGAGGAGAGACAGATGAGCAATTTAGGGGCTAGGCAGACAAATCCTGATTAAAATGCAGAAACCAGAGGGTTTTATTGAGGAGAAAAGGAAGATAACCATGAGGGCAGCTGTTAGGGATACTGCCTAGAGGACTCCTGAGTACCACCAAGTGCCACAACACAGACCGCCCTTTTTTTCAGGTTGGCACAAAATCTCTTGGTGAATCATCTTGAAATGCTATTCTTCAAAAAGAAGAATTGGGAATTGTGAGGTAGCTGCCCAAGGGGCACTGGAAATTAGAGTAATCTGCTGCTGTGTGGGTCAAAATGGATTCTGGTGGGGTTAGGTTTCAGCGGGGACATTACAGCCAGTTTACTGGTGCCTACTGTAGGTATTATCAGGGCCATGCAGCAGTCTTGCAACTCTTGGAACTTGGTTGGAGCACCTGGAAGTGTTTTTCCATCCAAACAGGTGATGACAGCTCTCTCTGTCAGGCACCTGCAGTCCACATGTGTTACAGCTGGCTTGGGCTGGGGTAACACTCAAGGGATCTGTTTCTCTCAGGAGATGCTCTTCCCTAGAAGGCTGCCTGGTACCTTCCCAAATTACCCTGTACTTCTTAGCTGTTGGCTCTGTGTGGTGTTGTAGTAGTCTGGTAATGCTGGAATAGCTGGGTAGCAAGGAGACTGGGATGAAGTGCTGTTCAGTCCTTTCTTGCAGAGCTTAGAAATATGTTACACAATGCTCATTTAATCTCTGTTATCTCATTTGGGTATCACAAAACATTGTGTGAAAATGAGTGAGCAAAGTTGTGGATATCACTTGTATTGCAGATGCTGGCCATGCTCTCCAAAGAAGGGTTAAATATTTTGACTTGGCTTAAAGTGGGAGGTGTCCAACTTCCAGTACACGAAAAGGAAGAAAGAGGAGCCAAGAATGAAAGTCTCTCTCTGCTGCTGGACTGATGCAGGACTTTCCTGTGGTGTCCAGTGGAAGCCTTTCCATTCTTTTGGTAACAGCAAATCACTGCTGTGCCTACTGTATTAAAGCATCAAGAGATGCTGTCAAATAAAAGCTTGCCTTGATTCCCTGGATTGTATTAGTAGGAATATGGGCCTTTCTTTCCAGTGCAGGTTCCCTCTGAGTTTCATCAGACAGCCCTGGAGCTGCTCATTTCCTGACTTCAGCTCTAAGCCTGGGCTGCAGGACACAATTCCAGTTAACTTGAAAGCAGAGTCTCAATTCAGTGAGCCCTAGGTGAAAGCTGGAATACTTCCACTACAAAATAGACTATTCCAGTTTTACACCAAGAGCTGCATTCTGACTCTGGTCCTAGTCTTTGCCTAAGTTATCTATGCAGTGGAGATAATAAAACTTGCCTGCAACATGGCTTGTAGCTGAAGAATTAAGGAACAGTTTCCAGAGCCAGATTGAAGGCAGCTGTAGAACACAGGCTGTATTTTTGATGCTAGTGTATTTGTCTGGAGTTTACAAATTAGGGCCTGAGTGAGACTAAGAAAGGCAGGTGAACACACTTTCTGTGTTTTCTCTTCAGAGATGTTCCAGGGAAACTTGCCCAGGGGTCTCAAGGGAAGAGGCTGGTACTGGGGTGCTGGCAGCAGGAGCAGTAGTGGTGAGTGAGCAGCTTTTCTGCTGTCCATTCCAAGCACAGGAGGGACTGTGGGGAATGATTTCAAAGCCACCACTATGGAGATTAAGGGGATGAGAATGTAAATCTCAAGTAAAAAGGTAATTGAATGTAATAGCAAACACTGCTCGGTCTATGTTAATTTTAGCTCTTCCCCTGGATACAAGGCGCTGTATTAGTGTTTTATTACCATTTTGTTTGCACTAATAAAATAGTAAAATTTATTTCAAGGAAGTTGAAGGATGGTTTTACAATGCAAATTTGAAGAAATTGGACTTTTCATTTACACCACTGCTATTTTAAACCCTGAAGGGTGTAAATTAGCCTTCTGTGCCTGGGTGAAATCCACTGCTTCCACAAGCAGGGGGAGGATTTGATGTGGGGGAGAAGAGAACAAAACCAAATCATATGAATATTTCAGAGAGACAGAGATATCTGATGAGGAGAGAGAGAGAAAAAAAATCTGACTGCCTGTGCCCACTGATTGGAAGGGCTGGAGCAGAGTGGGAAGAGCTGATGAGAAGCAGGTTTATGCTGGTGAGCTTCAGCTGCCATAAGCATCAGGAAAGGGCAGAACAGGGCAGAGCAGGGCATGGAGGTTCCAGTGGAGGTGGTGTGCCCTGCCCTGTGCTGGCCGTGTGCTTCCTCCTGGTGAAGGAGGTGCAGCAGCTGTGGCTCAGCTGATTACCAGATGCTGTCAATGACAGTTCCTAGAAGTGTAAAAGCCTAGGGCAGGTTTTGCCTTCTGGCCCAGGGGACCCACACTTCCCATGTTGCCTGTTGTTCTCTCTTGCCTTGCTGTCTTCATCTGGCTGCCACAGCCCAGCCCGTGTGGCTGCCAGGCACTGCCTGGCACTGCCAGGGAAGGCTGCTTCAGTGACCTCCTCCTTCACCCAGAACTCCTCTGTGGCATGAAACAGAAAGGGATGGGCTGATTATCTGGTCCCTTTCACCTTTTTAAAGTTGTTTATAACAGTGCTGTTCTCATCACACTTTTGCCAGTTCTTGGCCTTGACATAAATGACGCTGTAAAGGCTGAGCCATACAGAATCCAGTCCAAAGAGCCTTGTTTGGTTCCAAAGGTCCTGCACTGAGCTGACCATACATCTCTTGGAGGGGGGTGTCTCAGGGTGTAGGAGCACCCAAACACAGCAGCTTTCTTGGACTTGAGTTTCTGCAACAGATCTGAAAATCTCATGGGGTAACTCTGAGGCCTTAATTCTCCTTGTGCAAAGGCAGGTGTGGAACAGGAGCTATAACATCCCTTTATTCAAATCCCAGAGGTTCCATTCCCCTGCCGGGGAAGGCTTTGAGTTCCTGCTTTCTAATCATGTTCACCTTGCATATACCTCAGTCTTCACACAATACTAGCATTGAAGGGAGCCATGCTGAGTTTCTCCTGTATGGGAGAATTAAGATATCTTTTCTTAATCCTGAGTGAAGTTGCACATTTGTTCATCATCCTGAGATGCTTGTTTGAAGCAAGTCTATGTGTGGTATTATGTACCTCCTCAACCCACATAAGTTTTTTTACAGTGACAGAGTACTGATTTGGATATGAAGCCCTCAGAGAACCCTTTTCCTTCTGCTATGGGGCAGACTGATGGGCACCTCAAACACTTCTTGTTTCTAGGCAGTTTCTCTTCAGCAGTATTAGCGATTTTGCTGTTAGCCCAGTCACACTGCTGCTTCTGTGGGATTAGTTGCTCAGGTACCCCTTGGAGTCTGGCTGTCCGGTCTAGCTGTTCCCCTGCATTCTTGGCCAAATGGTACCGAGTGAACTGGAGAAGAACCTGCTCCAGTGATCTGGTTCTGCAGAGAGGTAGATCTCGCAGCCCTCCTTTGGACTATGAATATAATCTATTAATTTTATCCTTGGGAGGCTTTTCAGGACAGAAACCACTGTTCACCCCATGTCACAGCAGGATAGGCTTTGACTCGTTACTATTTATGGTCTGGGTAGCAGCAAATCTACTGGGAAAGTTGAGGCCAGGCTCCAGGTCCTTTGTCTTTACAGCTGTGCCACCTCTTCTAGGGTCTGGACATTAAAGAAAGCTTTCAAAAGTCTCTTGCAGGTTCAGCTTACAGCGCAGTCCCCAGCTATGGGTGGTATCAGGCAGCCCTCTTAAACTCCCTGCCCTGCTTCTTTGGTGGGTGTAGCAGAGGCTGAGCCAAGACTGAGGGCGTTACCAAAGAAAGAAAAGACTTATTTTTGGCATTGAAATGGTTTCCTATTCCAGGCGAGTCTGGGGAGCAGCGTGGTTGTGTACCCAAGGATTTAAACAGTGCATTAAGCAGAGGGGTTACACTCCGGGTGGATTTCAATCAAAAACCATAATTACATCAAATAGCAAACGGAAATGGAAAAAGGGGATTACTGACTCGACCCTGAATGCTGTTGGCTGCTGAACCTGCTCCATTATTTACACCTCCATTGCCTGAGGTGGGGTGTGTATGTGTGTAGGCAGTAAGGCCCCTCCTCCTTTTTTCCATTTCCTTCATGCATCTGATGAAGTCAGAGTCCCTATACTGGTATCAGTGCTTGGAGGAAGATTGGAATTTGCATGACTTGGATTTGGGACTTTGCAGGGCAGGTTTGTTCTCCCTGGGCAGGAAGAACTGCCCAGCTCAGGCAGTCGTGGGAACCCCCAGGCCTACAAGCTTTCTCTCTTTTTCTGTTTTGCTATCAGACTAGTGTTTTGGACTCATAACTGCTCATCCTCAAGGCAACTGGAAAGCTCCAGAGTGCAAACAGGAAGTTTTTTCTAACCTAGAGAGCTGGTAGTGTTTAAAACTGCCCTTGAGGTAGTAGAACTGTTCTGTGCCTGTGTTCAGACTCTGGAAGAGTCTGTCTTGTTTGGTATGGCCAAGCCAGTCCTACCTAGCTGGGGAATTCACTGCACACCTGCACTCACAGCTCAGGCTTCCAGGCTTCTGGTTCGAGCTGCTTCCTGCAAATAAAATACTTCAAAATACTTTGTGGATTCCAGTTTGTCACTTCTGCTTCTGGCACCACTGCACCTGTCACCTACCTTCTGGTCTTTATCTGCTTCATTTCATTTGTCCTGTTCTCCCAGTTCCTTCTTGTGTCTCCCTTCCTTCTTGTCATCGACAAGTTGTGTCTCTACACGTCTGTTGGACACCTGAGTTTGGGAGGATGTGTGATGAGTGTGCTGAGATGGCTGGAACTGTTTACCAGACAGGGAGGATGAGGAATGCAATCCCCCACTGCCTTCCCAAGTCTGCTTTCTCAGGTGGTTTTCCAGATGTCTAATCCCAGGTTTCATAGCCCAGCCCAGCTCCTGTTGGATGAATCTCTTCTCTGCTCATCCTGAGTGGATGAGATGTGCTGAAACGAAGCCTTCATTTATGCTTGGAAAGAGCCTTGCTTGGTGCTGTGCCCTTACAGCGTCTGCTACACCTTACAGCATCTACACACCAAATGTGTTGCCCCTTTTTCATCTGTGGCATGTTCAGAGCTGGAGGACGTGATATGGTGTGTAGAGAGAAACCCCAGTACATTCATGGTTGATTTACACATGATTTGAGAAGCACTGGAAAAGGACACTCCTCTTTCCCTACTCTGGATAGTGGCAAATCCATACAGATTGGGACTTTGGCAGTGCTGGCTGCACTTTCATGGCACTGACCTCACCCTATCATGAACACTGGGGGAGGAAAGGTACTTTGTAAATGTAAGAAAATACTCTCGTCTTATAGACAGATGTTTGATTTTGTAATACAATACAGTGACCTGAAAAAAAAAACCCTCAAACTCTATCCAAATGTAGATTTCATTGAAAATAATTTAAGTACAGTAAGGAAACTCCGATCAAAACTGAAATCCCTTTTGGCAGTACGGGAAAGAGTAATGTTATTGATTAGACCAAACTCCTCTTTGTTATACAAACAGGAAAAAAAATCTTCAAGACAAAAGTATGATCTAAGACGCATTTCCAATTCATTTTTTTCTTCAGCATTTTGCTGACTTTAAATTTATTTTGTGCTTTCTCTGCAGTATTTAGAGTTTAGCTACAGTGGTCTAGGGGCCTTCCTTTTTGCCTTTCCTAACTGTATTTTGGAAATGACAGCCCATTTCTGTTCCCTTGTCCTTGTGTAAACCCCAGTTACCTTTCATCAAATGATGTGATCTGAGCAGATGCTAAATAAAAGGTTTGATTTAAAAGGGATATCATTTGCAGGTGTGGAAATATACGAGCAGAGGGTGAGGTCGAAAGAGAGGAGCAGATTCAGGCACCCGTTGTGGAGGGGTGTTTAACACTTACAGCTCCAGCTCTAGCTTTCCCAAGGTGCAGGGGCTGAGAAATTTGGAGGACTCGAGTGTGTACGTTTTACAAGGCAGATGTGTGTGAGCTCTTCGGGCTGCCGTGCCAGTCTCTGTTTGCTCACAGGGGCTCTGCTGCTCTCGATGCAGCACCCAGGGTCCTGTGCTGTCCCTGGCTCAGCTGCCAGGGAGGTGCTGCCCCAGGACTCCTGGCAGCAGGCATCCCACCGCAGTCATGGGTTACTGGTTTTATCAGCAGTCCATCCTTTTCACAGAGAAGGAGGAGAGGAGAGAAATTCCATCTGGCTCTGCTGATTGAGTGGAGTAAAGAGGTGGAATTCATTAGGAAAAAATTGTTTACGGCACAGCTTTAGCCAGAGGATCTTCCATTTTAACGTCCTGCCTTTTTATGATAGATTGTGTGAAAGACAAAGCAAGCACTAGGGGTTGCTTGGTGTTTCTGTTTTTATGTTTTCATTAAAGTTTAATTGCGTGACTCGTGTGATGTAACTTCTGGAAATGCCTGTTGGAGTTGGTGGCAAAATGTTTTTTGATTCATGTGTTTGAATCAGGTGCAGGAGTGTTAAAGCTCAAAGAGGTATTCAGACACGCATGTAGAGAGAAAATATATTTATCTATAGAATAGCTTTTGATAAATGAAAGAAAGGAACTGAAACTGCTGAGAGAGAAGAATCTCCTTTATTTGAAACCTCTTCTCTTGAAACCATCACTAGAACAGAGAGTAGGGGTCTTTAAAATTAGTATAATTTATATCCACCATAAGGAGACTCTTTGCCTCTTGATCAGTAATGGAGCCTTAAATATAAATGGATCCTTATCTTACAAGCGCTCAAATATTTTCTTTACTCACATGAGGTGTCAAAGCAAAAATTTCTATAAGGAAAATGGGGCATTTGCATAAGTACCCACAGCATCAACAACAGAAAATTTGTATTGCATAAACAACAACAACCACATTAAAATCGTACTGCTTTAATAGTTTAGAAAAAAATACAACAAAAACATTGAAACTGTAGTAGATGTTGCTCTGTGTATCGGTATCGATTTCATAATTTGTGTTGCCTTAATCTTGGGTGGGTGAAGATTAAGAATCTCCACGTAGAGTTATGTGTGTGCAATAAGTGGGAACATCGTTAAGCAGCTTTTCTTTGCCTGGAGATGATTTAGGGCAGAGTGTTTTCTCCATAAAATCTGGGGTTTAGAAAAACAAGAGGATCTTAGTGAATAAAAATCTTGAAAGGAAAATATCCAAAAACCAATGAACTGGAGGAGAAAGCACTTACTTTAAACAAGTTTCCCAAACTTCATGTTGTAGGCATGAGAGCAAAGTGACCTCTACATGCACATGTGAAACACTTTTTTTTCACACTGTCCAGCACATCAATTCCCAAAGGAAATTTGGAGCATAAGTGCTGAAAAGGAGGAGAAAGAAGGTAGAAGTTCTGTTTGTGTTTTATAATCTAGAGCCTTTTATCTATATAACATTTATACCTGTTTAATTTGAGGTGTGGTAGTTAAACTGATAATCTGCACTGAAACAGCTTTTTTAGCTCAGTTCAAATTAATTGGTAACAACCTTATTTTTATGTGGATTTTGTAGAAAAGAGAGCTCTGTATTAAACCATTACAAGTTTGTATGAGGTGTCTTCTTATACACATTTTTAGAAATCTATGTTTTTGAAACACCATTAATCAAGGATGAAAAAAAGAATAGAAGGAAGTTCACTCTGTAGAGCATTTGTGAGTGAAGGTTAACATGCTTGTAAAATGATGATAAAAAAATTAGCAATGGTCACCTTCAGCTTTGGTTTCTTTGAAACAGAGCTGAGCTTCATCAAAGTAGGAAGCAGTTCACTCAGACTTGGAGAAAGGAGTCTCACCTAAAACTTCACCAGCAAACAGTAGGGCTGAACTGCTTTTGCCTAGAAAGAAGTAGGGCTTTCTTGCTCCCCATTGGGTTTCTGCTCAACAGCAAGAACTTGTTTTCCCAGAAACTGCACCTAGAACTTATGGCTGCTTCCTGATCCAGGTAAGTACAGGTTACTAAAAAGACATGCACTTTTTTCCTCTAGTTATCATCCCTGAAAAATTCCCTCTGTATTAATTTCTTCTTAGTTGCTCTATTTTTTTAAACAGAGATTATTTTATTATTTTATTTTATTTTATTTTATTTTATTTTATTTTATTTTATTTTATTTTATTTTATTTTATTTTATTTTATTTTCTAAGTGTACATACTTTGTACATTTGTTTTGTGTGTAAGTGGTTTGTTCTGGTCTGTAAGTGACTATGCAGCCTGTACAGGTCTAGACCTGGACACTGCTGCTTCACAGGGATCTGAACTCATGGGTCTGTGTGTTGGGGTGGCACACTCGAACTGTCTTGCTGTTTCAGGTGGCAGAAAACTGTTTCTTTTCTTGCAGGTCTTTCTTTCAGTTCAGAGTCTTTCTCTGAACCAAATACTCACCAAAGCTGGTCCTGGATCCTGCTAAGCAGCTAAGCCTGTTGTAGGGTGTCATCTTTAAAAAAAAATCATAAATTAACCTCCCTCACAAAATACTCGTCATTAAGGGGCAATAGCACCTTCCCCTTAGACTGGGAAATTTATTTAGCAAAGAAGGGGATAGCCTAGTGGTTAGAGCACAGACGGAAATCTTGTAACTTGGACTAAATTGTTGTTTGAGTTTGGTCTGGTTACTTTAACTCCTTGTTTTCCCACTTTCACTGTGAAGTGAAGAATTCCCCTGTGGCATGCCATGCAGTAAGGCTGGAATTTTGTCTGGGCAACAAATACATCTGCATATATGGGGATTTTATGTCAGAAATCAGGATGTCTCTGAGTTCACATGCACTTGCTCTTTTCTCTTTTTCAGTGAAATAACTCTGGCTTTTACAACTCGCAAAAGCAATTAGTTCAGTCCAGGGAACAATAGGTGGAAACATGTCATTTTCAAAAATGGATTCGGGTATGGGGATCTCTGGGGCTTTGTATTAGTCTGGAATATCAGTGCTGCAAGTGCTGTCTGTAGGCACCGGGTTTGTTCTCCGAGCACACCAGGGCTGGCTCAGCCCTGGGCTCCCTGTGCATTGGTCTGGCAGCAGAAAGCTCTGCTGCACCTCACTCCAGCACCAGCACATGGGTGAAATGCACTTGGAATGCAGAATTGTAACAAGTTACTAGAATACTACCTAGGCACTTCCAAAATTGGCTGGGTTAATAAAAAAACGTGTTGATTGTTCCCTGAGGATATCAAGGGACTGAATGATATTGGCGAGGGTCACCAGTTCAGATCTGGGGCAAGTTAGCAATGGTCACAGCGCAGCAGCCACGTTACAGCCCCTGTGTGTCCCCCGAGTCCTCGCAGGCAGGTACCTCTGTCACTGTCGCTGCTGTGTTGGCAGATGGACTGAAAATGGAGGATGGCTCTGCGTGGTGCTGACACAGGGCTTCAGAGACGGCAGTGCTTTCCCAGTTCTGCTTGGGATTTCAGTCCCCTTTCCAGTGTAAGCTGCTTATCCATGTTCTCTGGATTCACAGTCCTTAAGTCCCACATCTCACAAGTCTGTCACCTCATTTGTGTAGTGGAAACAACAAATAGTTTGATTATTGTGTTCCATTTTTTAAACAAAGATGGTGGATTCCCAAGTTTACATGAGAAAGGAAAGGTGGGAATATTCAGCTGTTGCTGTTACTGGTTGTGGGGATTCAGTCTGTCCATCCAGGACAGAGGGCATTTCTGTCTTGGGAGGTAAATTACCATCACTATACCTGCACAGTGCTACATCATTGTTAAAGTAATGTCTTGAGCAGTCACACGCTACAAGGTTCCCACCTGCACTTCTGGGTAAGCAGAGGTTTCCTGGATTTGCAGCCTATGCCTCCAGGTTGATGCTGTGCAGGAGTCCAGTCAGGGTGTCAGTATGCTCCTGGGAGTAGGAAATTGGTGGCTTCTGGCTAGGTGCTCTGCAATATCCTGCCCCTTCAAGACTCAAGGGAAGCTGAACAGCTTGACATGCTGAGAAGGAGGGCAGCTTCTGGTCAGGCGCTTGTATTTTTGCTGCCTTAGCTGCTGTTATAAATTCCTCACTCTGGCCTTTCACTTCTGATATTTTTCCCTTGGCCAAATCAAAGACGGTTTTGTTACCTCCGGCTCCCTGCAGATGCGGCAGCTTCAGGCAGTGAAATATGCTCCAGCCTTTAAAGGGAGGACAGGGAACCTGCTGCTGGGAATCTGAGATGGAGAAGGGTTCCGGGAACAGGACCAAGGCTTTTGCCTTTGTTCAGCCCTGGCTGCATCCATGTGCATGTGCAAGACCAACAAGCCTGCTAGTTGTGTGCCGGGAGGATAGATCAAGGTGCTCTGCAGTGCTGTAGGATTTACAGTGTGGATTGAAAAACACACAGCAGTGTGTGTAGGTGGCACTGAGACATGATTGCCTCTTTTTGCCACTCCCTGCTTGGGCAAGCCAGGTCAGCAGGGCTCCTAAATTAATACATTCTATAATAAAACGGATATATTTGGGAGCAATGTAGTATTTGTGCCTAAAAGGGAAGTAGCTGGGTTTGTCTGAGCTTCCCCTAGATACAGAGGAGAACAGTTCTAGTGACTGGACATGGATTTTTATGGTAGATGTGAGAATGTGCCTTAGGTTCCTGCAACGTTTTTCTCCTTGTTTTTAGTGGTGATCAGCAAAGCTGGGATTTCAGATTCCTGTTTTCAAACCATTCAAAAACTTGAATGTATCTGTAGGACTGAGAACCAGATGACAGTGCACAGGAGGGAGAAGAGATGCTGGAGTGATTCTATGGAGTATGTTCCTGTACTTGCTAATGTTCATGTCTGGAATTGGACAGTACTGAGCTTACCATGAGCCCTCACTTGCAACCATGTGGCTGCTCATGAAACAGGGAGCCCAGAGGTGCTTCTTTGGTCTTTAATGTCGGTGGTAGGAGCACTGAAGGGCTGCAGTGCAGCATGGCAGGCTCTGGACTCAGGCAGTTCCCGGGGGAATATCTCTTCTTCCCCCATTAGTGATTGCCCTCATGTTTGGGAGAAGAGGAGCATAAAGCCCAGCTTGACTGAGAAGGCAGTGCCAGGGATTATGGAATTACTGTGAAGGGTTGAAGTAATTCTTCATGTCCTGCTAAATGATCGTCATATCCCCATGGACCTGGTAGAGGTCATAGGACTTGTTTGGGAGATGAGAATCTGAGGGATGATCTGGAGGCTCCTGAGAGCTGCTGGGTCAGGGCCCTTTGCACTCTGTAGAAAACTCCCTTACCCCCTCATGTATGTCTACAACTGGATCCAGCGGCAGCTGTTTGAAGTTGGAGGAACAGGTGGAAGTTTCTCTTGGAGGGCCTGTGGCTGTCCGCAGCGTGGAGGGGGAGTCTGGGCAGCGAGCAGGTGAATGCACACAGGAATGATGCTGGAAGCCAAGGCTAGTCCTGCTGATGTGGCCCTTTCTCCTGCAGCGGATCATAAAATATGGCTCAAATTTTCATTACGGCCTCTATTGATTATCTTTTGGGACAGATGAATTATAGAGAACATTAAATTTAAAAAAAAAGGGAAATATTAGAATGAGTTTGGGAGGTCGATGCCAGAAAGGCTGACGCACCAAGCCTTACCAGCATTTTCCTGCTTTGTGGAGCTGCTGGGCCCTTCCCATGGTCCCCCCTGGGGGAACCTGCCCAGGGAGCTCCCTTGTTCCTTTCAGCTGCCCTTGGGGAACAGCAGGTTCTTCAGTGGCCATGGGCTAGACCAGTGGATGGCCCAGAGATGCAGAGAGTGGCTGGAAGACTTGACTGCTCTTCCAGGGTCCTGCCCCATGCCACAAGTTCTGCCTGCTCTGGGAGGTGACCCCAAGGACCTTCTAGTTAAACAGTAATTCAAAAGTGTCTGTCTGGCACCTACTTTGGGATTCTTGATCAAAAGGGGAGAATGAGGGGCTGGGAAATGGCCAGGGAATTAATAGGGGAAAGCCTGGTCATTGCATTTGGTGACACAGTTGGATCTGGTGTAAATATATGTATGAAGGCCAACAGTGAATCATAAAAGTAGTGATGGGCTTTGCAAGGTTTCCCTTCTCTGCGCTTCGTTCCTGGATTGTTTTCTGTCAGGCAGGCCAGCAGCCAGTGCTCCTGAGGAATTCTCTGTTTTCTTTTCTAAGACTGAGAAGAATGCAGCCAGGGTTCCCCTCCAGCCATCCACAAGACAAACATCCCCCTCCCAAATGCTCATCTGTGTCTGGACACAGGGTCCTGTGTGGCACAGTCCTCATACTCCACTGCTGCAGAGAACTGTGGGGGGACACCCCTTGTCCCCTTTACCATCCCCTGACTGCCAGCACCACCAGCTGCTCTCCTGCAGGTCAGATCAAGCACCTAAAGCACGATCCCTGCTTTTGAGATACTTTCTTGTGCTATAGGGGTGCCCCTTTTTTCACCTCTGTGTGCAGATTGCCAGTTACCTGGTCACACAGCCATTTGGGTGAGTTTTGGCAAAGCACCCTGTGTGTGCTGCTGGCCAGCACTGCCTCTGCCAGAGCCCCTGCCGCCCTGGAGGAGCGCAGGTGCTCCAGGTATGCTTGGAACACCTTGTGCACTCACTGGTGTGTCTGTGTGACCCGTGAGATAAACCAGCTGTGCTAAGGTGTGAACATTCCCCTTGCTTGTGGGAGACTTTGGTGCTGGTGAACAGGGCCACCGTTCTGAGTGCTGAATGCACAGTTGTGTGTATGTGTTTCACTTCCTTGCTGATCCCTGCTGATTTCGCAAGACATCCACCAAGCTTTGGCTTCACCTGGGCAAATTCAAAAGGTGGTGGTTTCCATGGCTCCACAGCCTCACTCGGGCGACACACCCTTTTTGTGTAAGCTGGCTCCCTGGAGTCAATTGTTTTTTGGCAAACAGCTTCATAAACTCCTCCAACAACTAAACTGGAAAGAAAAAAATAACCAAACCAAACACAACAAAACCCATGCATTACAGAGTGAGACTGCAAACAGGTTGGAGCAATTCCCCCACCAGCTCTATCCCCACGAGCTCTGTCCCCTCAAGCCCCCGGAGCCAGGCAGGGGAGCAGCCCCAGCTGCACTGGATGGACTTCGTTTGGGAGTGTCTGGGCTGCCCCAACTCACCAAGCTGCAGTGAGCTAACAAACACGAAGGAAAAGGTCATGTTATTCACTTTTATTTTTTCAAAGCTGCAAACATCCCTCTCTCTGGGAGGGGAGGCTGCACAGATGCCAGCTCAGATTAATTTAAATATTTACCAATCCCATTTTTTTTTTTTAATTGTGTGTTTGTGTTCTGTTTGTGTCCCATAAAATACCTGGTGTTTTGGGCGTACCCCGTTTGCAGGGTGCATGAGATCACACTGAAAAAATGCAGTGAAAAACATTTTCATGCCACGACACATCAAATAGGATTTTGAATTAAGATGTAGATTTTTTTCCCTCTCTTTTTATCTCTGAAGTTTGGGTGAAAGGGTCTTCTTTTTCTGTTTCTTTTTAAAATTCTTTTACTTAACTGTGAAGCAAAAATGTCATGGAAATCCTTTAAAAGTTACTTTTGCTTTATCTCACCATGCCAAACATCAAAGGCAGCTGTTGGTGCTGGTCAGAGCCCCCATTAGTGTGTGTTTCTGTGCTGTTGGCTGGATGGTGGTGTGTTCCAGCAGGTAGGCAGTGAGCAGGGGAGAAATCCAGAGCCTAGAAGCCAGAGACAGCTCTGAACTCCTGAGTGTGCGACTGTGGCTCCACTCCTTTCCCTGCCTGTCATTCATATCTGTCATACTTGCTTTGGGGTGAGTTCTGTCTTTGCTGTTTGTGCAACCCTGGCATAGGAGTCTCGTCCTGTTCAGAGTGCTGGGCTTCTGCTGTAACACTCCCAGGTGAGTTTCCCACTGAGCTTTTCAGGGCAGTGACACTTTGGTGGGTGTTCCACCCCTGGGCACAGATGCTCCTGTGTTTGTGTGCCCCAAGGGCTGAGCATGGCCCAGGACCCAGTCTGGGCACTGGCATGTTGTCCTCTTTGGTATGGGATTTTCTATATGCTTTTGGCCATGGAAACTTAATGCTCCCCTGGGAGGGAATTTTCTTTGTGGATTCAAGCAATGAAAGCACTACTGGCATTCACCTGACCTCCTTTTAATTGCTTTCCATGCCCATTGGGTCATAATCTGATCCTTTCTACTTATGGGAAAGTACAGAGCCGTTCTGTGGAAAAATGGAGCATCTCCAAACAGAACAGTCTGCTGGGATCAGAATCTGGCCACCTCTCTAGTGAGCCAGGCTGGGCTTGGCCCAAAACACAAGTCTTCTGCAGGGGCTTTTGGTTTTACTGCACCTGTAAAGGATCACAGCTCGAGCCTCCCTGCTATGAGCAACAGGTCAGGAGAGACCTGGGGGCAAGGGGCAGAGGCAGTGACATCCCTGTGAGCTCGTGGACCATTGGGAAGTTGGCACAAAGCTGGATGTCAGTGCTGGCACATTGGGCACAGCTGCTTTGTTAAAAGCCTCGAGGCTCTCACTGGTGCAGGGTAGGATATTCGTATGTGTATCTCTGTGCAAGGGGGCATCAGCACTGCTGGAATGTGAATCCTGTATTCCTGCTCTGCTCTGGGGAAGGGAGAAAAGAAGGGGAAGAATCAGGGTGGATGTGCAGGGAGGACAACAATTGGCTTACCTGAGCCATTAGCCGGAATTTGAAATTAGACCTGTTACTTTTGAGGAATGTAAGGCAGTGGAGGAGAGATGTTGTGTGAGTGTGAACACAGCTCTTGCCTCAGTGTCCTAGGAAAATGCCAGAGCACAGGATGGCAAAGAGCAGTACTTGCCCCACAGCTTCAACTCCCCCACTGCACTGTTTGATCACTTATTACTTTGCTGTTCCTTCTGCTTCTTGCTGTAATTGTTACAAAATCTCTGTGCTTTGGGAGGGGTCCAGGACTCCAGGGCCCAATTGCATCTGCCCTGATTCAGAAAGTGGGTCATGCTGATTGGTCTGGGAAGAAGATACTCATCTTGCTTAGCATGATATTTATTAGGAGATAGAGAAGGGAATGCAACCACACTGTTGCCTAGAAGATTGCTCTGGGGGGATAGCAAAGGACTTGTGAGGGCAGAGCATGTAAAGTTGTTGCACATCCAGTGCCTGCTGAAGCCTTGCCGTGTTCCCTGTGCCTGTATTGCCTGCTGCCCTCATGTCAAGACGTGGTGGGGATGGCAGGACAACAGTGGAACTGGGGATGAGGAAGGGATTTGTAGCTGCCCACTCAGCAGCTGCCAGGCAGTGATGGGTTCTTTACATTTCTTGGAGCAGAGACTGGTGAGAGGGGAGAGAGGGGAAAACAGTATTTCTAGTTTTTCATAAAGATGTGCTGTTTCACAGTCAGCCTAAACTGGTTGGGGTTTGCTGCCGAGTGACCAGCACCCTCTCCAAATACTTGGCAAGGTATAACATAGTGCCCTGTAAAGGCAACAACTCTTGCTGCAAAGAGCAAGTAGAAAGCCTTGATCCAAAGCCCAGAGTAATTTACTCTGTGCTGTATCTCTCATTAAGCAATAGAGAAAAGGAAACTGAGTACACAAAGCAGATGATGATGGGTCCAGAACTGCTGCAGCAGGGTCTCACAGCAGGACTGCCTGACTTGGGACAGGGAGGTTGGAGGGGTGGAGGGGTGATAGGAAAGCACAGCTGATCCTGCCAGGCTGGCTGGGCCTGTGCTGCTGCTTGCTGTGAAATCACCCTCAGGATTATCCAAAGGAAGAACTGGCAACTCAAGTAACTTGGAGGGCTGGATCCTCAACTCATTTAAATTGGCATGACTTTGCCAAACTCACTGAAACTGTACTGATTTTACACCAGGCAAGCATCTGGTGCAGAATCTGCTGAAAGAATAAGACAAACAATAAGACAACAAGATTTGGTTGAGCCCACTTACAAGCCTGGGGGACTCTTGAGCTGCCCTGAGTGGAGGGTAGGTCAGCATATCATTTCCAAATGTCTTGAATAGCTTGGAAGGGCTCTGAATTCTCAAGAGGGAGGTGGACCTGCCTCTTTGCCTGCACTTTGGAGAACATGTTTTCAGGGATTGGTGAGAGTGTCACCAGTGTCACCCTGCCAGAGTTTCCTGCTCATGGCATTTTCGTGGCAGCATGATGAGAGGAGTCAGAGACACTGGCACCTGTTTACCTGGCCTGCAGTGGACCCTGGGCACATTCTCATGGGTGCTCTAAACCTGGTGCATCTTTTCCTGTATATTCAACATCACTTGTATCCCTTGAAGCATGTAATGCTCCTGACAAAGGCTGATCAGCAGCTGTGGCTTCAGCCTCACCACTGCCACCAAAGTTTTAAGTTTGCCAAGCCTGTGAGATGGGGGGAGGATAGTTCTTGCTCCAGCAAAGGACAGAAGTCAGTGTCCATGTCCCAGGTCCTGGCCAGCGTGAAGCACATGAGTGCAGAAGTTGTTGGTTCCTGGTGTGGTAGGGCAGTTGCTTTCCCAACTCTGCACCTTGTTCTCAGGTGGGGGTGTTACGGGATGTACACAAGAAGGTATGCTGTCACATGTTTTTAGAGGTTGTTTGCTGAAACACTGGTCTCTTGGGACCTGTTGGGATGCACAGAATTCCCTCCATGCACTCATGTCCGGGGTGGATCTGGGCAGAGTTTTAGCAACTCCCATTGAAGCAGCTCAGAGCCGGAAGTGAAGAAGGGATAAAATATCCAGCTGAAACTCCTGTAGGATGTAATTACCTGAGCTGGAAGCTGGCCAGGACAGCAGGCATTGTGCATCATCTGCTGCTGGTATCAAAAGCACCCAACATTGCAGGAAAGGTGGTGAGGCCCGAGGATTGGTGTTGGTGAGGATAGGACTGCTCCCAGGAGGCTGCCTCTGTGGGCATTCAGCAGAGCAGCTTTTGAAGTCACTTGGTGTTTGTTTCCATGGCTGTTCTGTGCAGGTACCATGGAGCCCATAAAATGCACTTGGGAAGTTACAGCCCATGGATGGGTAGCCTTATCCTGATGCCCATTCAAATGCTCCTACTTTTCAATTTAAAAGAGGAAAAAACCTTGAACAAAAAAAAAATTAAAAAACCAAACGAAAACAAAACAAAAAAAAAAAAAAACCACTCCAACAACAAAACAAACAAAAAGCCAAACCAAACCAAAACAAAAAAACACCAAAGGAAATTGACTTCCCAAAAATTACACTAAGCTAACATTGGAGGCCTGGCACAAATCCATTGCAGCCAGGAAACTCAGAATTAACCAGTGCACTCCCATGGCTGCTAGGAAGGGCTGTATTCCATCAGGACAGGCCAAAGCTTTTGGGCTTGGGGACTTGGGGATGAAAGCCCTTATCATGTCTCTTAATGTGTTTTCATGCACCTTCATGCATGCCAAAACCCCCAACCCAACATGAGATGCAGGGGCAGCTTTATTCTCTGGGGAGAGGGTTAACAGCAGGCTCCTGATGCCCAGATGTGACAAGTGATACCAGCACCTGACTAGGGCTCCTTCCCCAGGACTTTTCCCCATGGGCTCTGTGTTGGTGGAGCAGGGATAGAGCAGTGCAGCAGGGACCTGCAGGCTGCTGCTGAGGATGCTGGGGAATTTACACCCTAGCCCAGGTTGCAAGTGAGGACAAAGTTGGCTCTTCATTCTCACTTGCACATGACACAGCATCCCATAAATCAGTGTGGCTGACAGCCCCAGTTCAGCTCAGGTAGAAGGGAAGGTCAGGGCAGGGGACAGCGCTGGGGCTGTGTGAGCACCCGGCCCCGCGCGGGGCACAGGAAGAGCCTCCTAGCAGAAATTGCATCTGGAGTGGCAACTCGGAGGCAGCCTGAGCTGGCAGAGTGGAATGGAAGGAGCCTGGCAAGATACCTGCTGCCTGCTGCTCGCCTTGAGCTGATGCTATCAGTGCTGAGTGCTTGCAATGGCTCTTCTCACTCGTCAGTTTTGGAAAAGTGTGGAACGGGATCCTGTACCTACAGCTGTGGGGCTGGCACCGAGAGTGTGTCAAAGGGCCAGCCAAGCCTCTGCTGTCCCCAGCTGTCCTGGCTTGCCAACCTGCCTTTGCCATGAATTTTCACAGCTTTGGGTACTGCAGACGGCAGACTGCACGACAGAGCATTGATAATATCTGATTTCAGAGGCTGGGGGAGGTCGGGATGTGTTAAGGCTGAAAATATTTACAGGTTTTGAAGTTGAAACACAAACAGGAAAAGCCCTTTAAAAAGTGAGTGTAGTGGATATTCAAAACAGGGATTGCCATGGAAACGCCACAATATTTGCTTAAATTGACACAAAGGTTGCTGGTTGCAGGGTTCTGACTTCTTTGGCTCCATTTTCTTTGGCCCGACACCTATCACAAGTTGATCTCAACAACCCTCTTTTGTTTTGCTTCTTTTATTTTTGTCTGATGGAAATTTAAAAAAATCCACCAACAACAGAACTCTCCAATCCCAGCTCATAGAAGAGCCTGAAGCTTCTGAGCTTCTGACAAAGGCTGGAGCTAAGACATTTTATAATTTTGGAAGTAAGGTAAAAGTTTTTTTATTTTAATCTGTGTATTTGTTGATTTCCTTCAGTGCAGGAGTAGAAAGGAATTGTCTTAACTGTCTAGGGAGAGCAGGGAGAAGGGTGAAACCTGTTGCAAAGGTAGCAGTATGTACTCAAGGAGCACAGGACCTTTGCAGTCCAGCTCTTAAAGCAAAATTTGAGAGATTTAGCTGTAGGTCCCAGTTCTGCCTCAGATTTGCCAAGTGAGCTTTGACAAGTCCCTTAATTACTGTGGGCCTCACTAAACTGCAAATAATAATTCTCCTTTGTCTCATCTAGTTGTATGTGTAACATTTTTGGGCATGAGATTTGATGTGGGGGTGGACAAGGAGTTCTGTGCTGCTGGATTCCCCCCAAAGGAGGGATGGCAGCGCAGCTCACGTGGGCAGGAACGCTCAGCTGGCTACAGGTGGAAGCTCTTTGCTGTAAGTGGCTTAGTACTGTAGGCTGCTTCTGCCACTGACTGACCTGGATTTTCTTCTGGGGAAAGCTGGAGTGTATGGCCCACCAAATAGACACCTGGGTGGTTTGTACCTTGGCTTTTGAGTTGCTAGTGCCACACACGGCAGACAAGGGGATGGGGATGTAGTGTGTTCAGCAGGGCATGACATGCCTTGCCTTGCTGGCCTGCTGTGTGTGACCAAGTGCTCGGGTCTGTGGGTGGCTGCAGCATTGGAGGCTGGCGTCACTGCTTGTGCTCATGATTCACCTGAGCTTTGGTACTACTCAGGAGGGAATATTCATTTCCTTTTGAAACTCTCCTCAGGAAAAGAGACTTCACCAAGTGAAGGGAGGCCATCTAATTCACACTGTCTTCACCTGAGATCACCTCCAAAACAAAGAACCTGACTTCTCTCCTGGCTTTGTACACTGGAATGGACCTTGAAGCCTGTGACTTCTCAATGCAAGGTACTAGCTTTTGTTCTGTGATCAAGCTGCTCTGAAGTAGGACTGGAGTGAGTGATTTTGGCTCTCCAGAGCCTTCATTCCAGTTCCTGGAAAATCTCTAGTCTTATGGAGTTTGAAAGAGCAGCAGGAAGTCAGTGGCTTAGGTGGTAAATGCATAGTGGGATGTTGGTTTCTCTTGGACTGGCTTACAAGTAGGACCGGGTTTACCCCTGCCATCACTGCCCACCTCTGTACAGACACCCAGCTGACACAGCAGAGTGCTGGTTTGAGCAGCTCTTTCTCTTCCTTCTTCCTAATGAGCTGCTGTGCAGTATTAACAGTAGGCTAAGTAGTATGCACAGGAGTCCCCTGGGTAAGTATTGTGTGGGACAGTTTCTGATTGACTTGTTTTACAAAAGGAGTTTGAGAATGTCTGTGGTCACGGTGGGTAACTCAGAGAGTTTGTGAGGGTGTGGGACTCTGTGTTTCTGAAAGCTGTTTTACTTTCTTCTCTGCTTGGCTGCCGTCACAGCTTCTCTGCAAAGAAAGGTATGACACAACAGTGGGATAATACATTTCTTTTCAATGGGTTGGGGATTTGGGAGGTACCTGGTGGCACTGCCATACTGCTGCAGGTAGAAGGGGCTGAGGATCCTCGCTGTATCTGGCCTTTGCATGACATCACACATGCTCTGTAGGGCAGAGAGGTATTGTCAGGGGCTATCTCCATACTGTGCTGACATCATTAAATGCTGGTGATGCCTGAATGAAGATCAGCAACTGATGTGTCTGAGAGGATTCTGTATCATCATGTTCCTCAATTTTTTGCTGCTGTGCCATAAATGACACCTGGGCAAAGCAGTGTGTCCTAAGCTGTTGTGAGTCACAAGTGCAGCTGAGACCTGAACTGGAAGGGTCTAGGTGGAGGGACTGTATTGGCTTAGCAAGAGGGGAGATTAGAAAAGTCACAGGGCTCAGATGTTGTTCTGGGGCTTCAGCAATCCCTCTCCATTGCTGGCTGTGTGTGGCACAGAGGAATTTACTCATGTTCTGAGTGCCCTAGCCCTACCTGAAAGAGCAACAGCTGTGATACTCTAAGGCTCAGTAGGTCTTAGTTCTTGCCGTGTGTTCAGAGCCTACAGACCAGAGTGCTTTCAGGAAGTCTGCCAGTGAAGAAGTGTGCTTCAGATAGGGGTGAGCTGTGCCTTCCCACACCTTCCTGGTGCTGAAACACCTCCAGGGTCTGGCATGCTTTATTTGGAAAGCCTGGTTTTGAACTATTAATGTAGCGAACTCTGGCCTTTATCCCTGTGTAAGCTGCTCTTGTGCTTGTGTTCCCTTTTAGAGCAATGCTTTCCCAGGCCTCCAGAGGCAAGAGGGCTTCCCAGATAGGAGCTCTGCCTGAGGGAATAAGGTAAAGGAACATGAAAAGCCTTGAGGTTTTACAAAATAAGACACAAATTCTCAAGATTTGACTGCAGCCAGGTGAATTTTCCACCAAAAACCCTTATGTGCCTCTCCAGAGAGGTCCAACATCCAGGGGGAAAAAACTCTGCTGAGGAAGCTGCCTCATAGGTTCTAGGTGATTTTTTTCATCACAAGGAGCTTTTCCTGTGACTCCTGTCACAGGTTTCTGCTTGTGTAGCTCCTGATACTGAAAACACTGCGATGTCTATCTGACCTGGACCTGGGATGAGCAGATCCTCTGGGACAAGAAGGTAAGAGGAGGAGACTGATACATCAGGAATTCTTTAAGTGCTGAAGTGATCCTTGAGGTTCAGCTTCTTGCAAATCAGATCCTGTTCCATGTTTGTCTCTCCCAATACCTACTGGATGCATTGCTGAGTGTCCTTCAGGGGCTGCTTCCTGAGGGACAGTAGCTCATTAGAGACAATAGAAATATTTCCCTGGACTCCAGCTGTTTTCTGAGGTCCCCTAGTTCTACAAACATCACTGCAGTGAGGGAGATGCATTTAGCCTTTCAGGCATGTGGCTTTGTGATCTCTCATGCTCAGGACTAGAAATCCCTGTGTTCCAGTCTTCAGCCCTAGAGCAAGTTGTATGGCTTCTACTTTCAAAACAAGCTCAATTTACTTTGGGCTACAGAGGCTGTTTGCATGTTCTCCAGAGCCCATCCCTAGGCTGTGATTGCTTTTTCACTGTTTATAAGCACAAGCTGGCTATTTAGTCCTGGAGCTATAAGGGTTGGAGGGAGTTTTCTTGTTCAGTTAATGAAGGTAGACTTTTATGCAGGGGGAAGCAAAGCTAAAAAAAGGTGTAGGAAAGGGATTAGAAATATCTGCTCTGTCTGTGTTTGAATTTGCAAAATATTCCCCCCTGTTTAAATCCTAAAGTAAAGCTAAAATTGGGGCTTAGCTTTGACTGATAGCATTATTTTTGCTGGGATCGTTGGGATTACTGTACGGGCACAGCTGTGAAGGGAATGAGATGGGAACACTGCCTTCCACAGAAGTGCAGCTGGGCCAGCCCAGCCAGCCCCAATGGCTCAGATCCTGAGCTGGGCTGGGGAGTATGAAACAGCCTTGCAAAATCATTGTGGAAATTTACCCACCTGTGTATGAAATCGACTTGCCTACCTTTGCCAGGAGGAGTTTAACTTGCCCATTAAAATACACATCTATTTATGTATTACATGTTCTGTGAGAGAAATTTTTCCCAGGCAGTTACAAAACTCAGTCTAGACTGTAAAGTGTGGCATCTGGTGGTAACATGCCATATACATATATCTGAATACAGTATCTCCTGTATCACCCTGCTTGGGAGTTAATAGTACGTATCTGGATTACGGCGAGGCTTTTCCGTTTGCAGCACACTATCCTCGGATAAACGCTTGGCCTGGTTCCTGCCAGCACTGAGTGGGGCTCCACGCTGTTTGCTTCCACCAGGTACAGCCAGGCAGGTGTTTCCATGCTGCTTGTCCTGACCTGTGGCCCCACAGTTCAGGTAGGCTGGAGGCAACAGTTCCTAGGCAGAGCTCTCCAGCAGGGATGAGTAGAGAGAAGGGAAGATGTTAAAAGCCTGTCTGGGTAAGAACAGGGTTGTCACATCCATCTGCTCAGACCCTGACGAGCAGCTGATCCATATTGTTAACATATTGCCTGCCATATGGGCTAGCTCAGCTCTCCAGGAACGCTTGGGAGACCTGACCTCTAGTGTGACAAGATGTGAGCATGAAGGACAGGTTGACAGCAGCCCTTGGGTCTTGGAGTGTAAAACCATGTTTCAGCCACTTCCGCTGCCTTCCCCTGCACTTGCTCCTGCGCTGCCTCTGCCTGCCTCACTCCCTCTCTTCTGTCTCTCTGAGGGTTTTTTCCCTCCCTCCCCTGTTTTCTGCATCCCTGGTCTGCGCTAGATCAATGACCTTCACTCATAACCAGACTGGACAGTTCTGACTCCCTCCCCGGGCCTTCGATCAGATGTTTAGTTGGCGGCTGTGGAAAGCTGAATGGGGGGAAGTCAAAGGAGGGGAAAGAGGATCATATGCTTGGCAGGCCTTGTGACTGTCCTTACTGTGTCTGGTCTGGGGATGGGACTGGAGACTGATCCACTAAGGTCCTTGGCACCTCCCGCTCACTTGGGTGACAGTGGACGCTCATATGAATAACCTTTTGATGGAGGGTGAAGTCCACCAATGGGGTCTAAGCAGGTTGAAAGGTCTCAGATGTTCAGGAAAGAGCCTTGATGCCAGAGTTCAAGGAGGGAACACTTAAAAGGCTCTTGAGAGACGTGGATTGAGTCAGTTTCAAAATAAAAGTAAGGGCAGCCGAAAGCCCTTCCAGAAGCCCTGCAGGGCCAGAAGCTGGTGATTTTGCACCTACTCATGAGGGGGAATAGTTGTTCAATGGGCAAAAGCTGAAGAGGTGTTCTGACAGTGAGGAAGTCAGCTGAACAGGATCCCTCCCAGTGCAGAATAAGGCCTGGCTACAGAGCCTGTGGTGCAGTTAGGTGCAAGCACATGTGTGGATATGTGGAGCAGCTTAGCCCTAAAGAAGCCCAGGGCTTCAGTGGAGGCTGGAAGTTGCCTGAGTGACTGTCACACTGGTGACCAGCCTGCCTCAAAAACTCAGATGGATAAAGGGATGTTCAGATGGATAAAGGGATGTAAAGAGGAGACAGGACTGGGCCAGGCCTTCATGGGTCTGGACCTTGCTTGCCCTGTCATCTTCAGTCATTCTTTTGAATTTGTGATGTCCTCAGTTTCCTGGAACTGCTGCTTATGAAGTTGGCTATCTCCTTCCTAAGGTTTCTATCTTCACAGTTGAAATTTATGAAGGTTAAATCCTGGTGCTAGGGAAGCAAGCACCAGTTTTACTGTAAACTTCAGTGGCATTGGGATTTCAGCCTTGGGACCTCAGAAGGGGATGGGGGTGTTTCCCAATATTTTTTACCCATCAGCTCTGTCAGACCTGCAGGCATGACTCATTTGTCTTTTAGTGTCCGTGAATAAGGGTTGCCATTTTTTTTTACATGCCTGTCCATAATGTGAAAATCATTATCCTCCAAAAAGCTGAGATTTTGCCCTGCTCTTCATAAGGGTTTTAAACCAGTTTAGATGCTTTCATTTCTCTCCTTCCCCATATACCTGCAATTGCACTGATCTTTAATAGCGTTTATTTGTAGAGAGGAGCCCACTAAAATATTGCAAAATAAAACAGTGATGAGTTGTGGTTTATTTACTCAAGCTTCACTGATGTAGCAAACCTGATTTTATGTTGATAATGACTCAGAAGCAGAGTTGGGAGGAGAAGCCAGATCTCCTGATTCCTTTATCCAACAGTATTTCTTCCCGTCCTTAGATCCAGCAGCAGTTCTCTGAGCTGGGATACAGGCAGTAGCTCTGTGGCACCCTGATGAAACAGCTGGCTGAAAAAATAATAATAGTGCTTTGCGAGTTTGCAGGGTTCTATGTGTTTAGGAGCACACTCAGCTCTGCCAGGCACTGTGTACACACCGTCTGTCTGTCTGACAGGCAGCTCTCCAGCCAGCAGGATGCTGGCCTGCAGAGTTCCTCAAGGAAAACCAGTTGGGAAGCACTTGGAGCAATCAGTGCTTAGCATGCACATGAGTGTTTGAGGGAAATGCATGTTCAAAATGTAGATTGTATAAATCTGTTGATAAAACAAAAAAATTTTAAAAATTAACAAATAGTGTAAAGTGAATGGTAGCAGTTCTCTGATGTCTTCTGCTGGGGGCTCATTCCAGGGCTGGTGCTCAGCCCATGGGCAGTGCTGGAGGTGAGGCTTATCTCACTACTTGAGCTGAATATGGAAAGGCTGTTTTAGCATATTGCCTCTGACAAATTATGTGGTAATGCTGAGGCTCTTTTTTGCTATTAGTGCAGTTATATATTAACTATTAAGAGCTACAGGTAAGCCATCTGCTGATGTGCCAGAGCTGCATTTCTCGTCAGCAGAACTATCCTGATTTTTGCCAGGGCAGTTTACAATCTGTCCCATTGTCTTTCTTGTGTTTTTTGCTGAGTTTGTCTAAACTGCACATTGATAGAACATACAAGAGAAAAGGGGAGAGGACAAACTAAGGTGAGTTTGAAAGTAAAATGAGCAAACAATATTGCTAGCCTTGTCCTTTCAGAAGTCAAAAGCTACTCCTCTCCTCCCTGCAATTATAAGACTTAATAATACCAAGGTTTCTATGGTTCAGCATGCACACAGATCGCATTTCAGGTTGCTGTGCCCTGAAAGTGGGAGAACAGAGTGAGCAAAGGGAGGGATAGCACTGTACACACATTGTTGTACAAAACAAAAATCTTACGTAACTTGCAAGATCTCAGACTGTAAGAAAAACATGAAGATTTACAATGTGGACAAGGGTTGTCATATAGGAGCAATTTCTACTTGATTACCGTGCCCCTGAAGTATGCTGACCTAGAGAACAGCCTACTCAGGAACCTGGTTGCCATCCTCCCTTGCCAGGGCTAGTTAAAACAGAAGCTGAAGCCAGTTGCCCCGAAAGCCAGGAATTATTTTTTGGTAGACTTGTTTTACCTGGGGCTGTGAGACTTTTGTATCCCTGGATTTCCCAGCTCAGAGGGAGCTGCTGGGCCATGAGGGGTGCTCCCCACACCTGTCCCTGACTTCCTAGCACTCCTAACCTGTGGGAGACTAGCCAGGGGGAAAGAACAGGTATCCTTCCCTGGAACTGGATATCCAGGCAGAGTCTGAACAAGGAACAGGGACCATTTCACATGCATTTGGAGAGCACTGAGCTCTCAGACTTTTGGTCCAAATTTTGAAAACCAACACAGCGTTCCTCTAGCAGAGTTGCCTCTCCTTTCTCAGCTGCAGGGAAAGGTGAAGGTGCTTCCCAGGACCCCACCAAGTCAATCACCTACCAACTTCTGTCCTTGCTCTTTGAACCCTGCCACACTGGCTGTCCTCCCATTATCCTCTTGTGCCTGCTTCTTCCTCATTCCCCTGTGCCACTTTTTATGGGTTCACTAGAAAGGAGGGGACATTTTTCTTCCCCTTGTTTGCTTCACACCATTACTCCCATCTGTTCATCCAGGCTCTTAGTTCCTTTGTTTTTCAGAGTCATGTGGATTTGGGTGCAATTTACACTCTCTGGGATGCTCTTCTCGACAGTGCTGGTGTGGGAAGGTGGTCTGGTTCACAGGCCAGCACCGGGGGTGGGGGAAATGTACATCTTCAAATTAATCAAAGTTTTCTCCTCCAGAAATGCTAATGGGGGAAAAGCAATTAAAGCAGCCTGTTTTTATTAAGTAATCTGTGTTAAGAGCTTGTAATGAAGTTTAGTGCCGTTGTGAGTCAATATTTCAGCTTCATCGGTTTGAGTCAAAACAATCCAAAGTGGGAAGGGAGCAAGGAGGTGAGCTGCTCCCCAGCATCTGTAGTGCTGATCCTTGTTCCAGCTCATTCTTGCAGATTTCCAGTGTAATGCATTGGAGACCACTACTCTTTATCCTGCCCAGGATGAGAAAAGGAGCTTTAAAATCTGCCGCACAAACTGGATGGCTTCTTGTTTAAAATGCCTGTTCTCAATGTGAGGATGGCCATGGCCCCTTGGAACAGACTTCACCTTATTTTATGGGGTAGAAAAAAACACCAAGTTTTCCATAGGGAGCAGTGAGAGGACAAGGGACAGCAGAAGTGAGGTGACACTGAGGAGCAGTGAGAACCCCCAGCTGAGTGCTGCATGCCTCTGAACAGATTCATAAACCTTTTCTAACATCTGGAAAAGTTTTAGCTGCCACAGAATGAGGATGGGAATGATACCTGACATTCCTGTCCTCTGCACCTCCAGGCCTGTGCTCTCTGAACAGCACAGACGTGTTACCAGGGTGACAAAGTGCTGGGGGCTGTGAGCAGCTGTGGAAGCAGTCCCATCTCCTTCTCCTCTCTTTTCCCCCACTCCCAGAGAGGGCAAAAGAAAAAAAGGGACAAAGTCCCTTTAAAGAACTACATGCCAAGCCTCTGCCATCCTGTTTTATCTGAAGTCCAACCGCATGTTGTTCCAGGGCCGATCCGCTTTAGCTAATTAATAATCTGACAGGAGCCACCCAAGGGATTAGCTGCTGAGACAAGCTAGCCCAAACCCCCAGCAAATGAGCCCCATGCTCCCTGGGGACTCAGAGGTGACTTTGGGGGGCAGGGGGTTGCACCACATGCAGAAGGGTGTCAGAGCCCTGAAGGGGATTTATGGCATCTGGGAGGGTGAAGGGGGAGGTGAGGGGTTACAATTTATGAGATGTAAACTAATAAATCAGTTAGTTGAAGAGGGGAAAGAGGGAAGCACCAAATTAAAAGATAACATCTTAAAGGAACAGTAAAAATTGATGGTGCTCCCTGTGGCAGGGGACACTAAGAGAGTTCCCAGTGCAGACCAGTTGTAGCTTCCTGTGCACTGACTGCCTGGGAGAGAGGACGAGAGAGACTGCAAAGCAGAAGAAAAAGGGGTGTTGGTGAGGACAGGGAGGAAGAGAGATGCATCTTTTTGCAGTTTATGCAAACAGTTGATGGTTTGGCTTTTGTGGCAGAAGCCACCTCTCTTGATCTCGGAACACAGGGGCTGTGGTGCCCCTGGCCTGGGAGGCTTGGTCATCCTCCGCACTTGGTCGTCCCATTCAGTTAGGCTTTCTGTGGGGGAACACTTCTTAAATGGGATTAGTGGAGAGGGTCAACTTGGAGCAAGACAAAATTAGTATCTGGAAAGCTGTCTCAAGACAGTGTGATACATTTTTTCTCAAAATTTCTCACCTGAGTCTTCAGGAGATTGCAAAGTTTGGAGTTTGCTCCTGAAGAAAGTGCTTGTTCTGGAGCCTTGTAGGAGCTTGTAGGCTTGTAGAAACTTCCTGGTGGTGAAGGTCCATTTCAGATTCTCTTCTGATTTCAGGAGAAATTTCTGTTGTTCTTGCTGGGCAGGGCAGTGGCCTTGGGCACAGGCTTCCTCCTGCCTCTTCCACTGCTGAGTCCCAAAGTTGGTTTGCCTTTCCATACCAGTCTCTTCAGGTATTGAAACCTCTCCTTGCCCACAGTTCTTTCTGAGAGTGTGCCCAGGCCTCAGCTCTCTCTAGGGTCTGCTGTAATGCAAATGGTAATGCAAGATGGGATTTCCAAAAGCCGCCTTAGGGGGATTTGTAATCCCTGCCCCATGACGGTGCTAGACACAAGCTAGTGGAGAGGGGCCTGTGTGAGCCCTCTCTGCAGAGCCAGAGCAAACCTCTGAGTCCTTGCCAAAGGCCAAGCTTTTGGCATTGTTCCTTGCAAGGGCAGGAGACTCCTTTATTTCCTCCTAGCCTGCAGCAGACCCAGGGCAGCACAGGCGCAGGGAGTGAGGCAGTGGCTGTGGAGTGGCCGGCTGTGCCAGGAGCCAGGTGAGCTCACCACACCTCACCCCACCCCATGGCCTGCAGCCAGCCCAGGGCCCCACATCTGGTCTGGTGTGAGCCACCAGCAGCCCTGAGGTGGTCGCTGCGAGTGCCTCTTTGCTGGAGAGGAGTTGGGATCATGTGGATGTTGCCCTGAGGGAGTGAAGCGCAGAGCCTGCAGATTGCTCTTCCAGTGGGGCAACTGTTTTGTTGGAGCCAACAAAACTCCTCTGACTACTTCGACATATTTCCATCTAGAGAGCTACCTTGCAGCTTGCAGGGTCCTCCACACAGACATGTTGAGCTCAGGTGGTTGCTTCTTGTGATCACAAAAGGTCTCAGATGGAGAGGGAGCAATCCCATGCCATGCTGGAGCTGAACTGTGAGCGGGAGACACCTTTCTGAGGGGCACTAGCTTGGGCCTGGGCTGCCAGAGTGCTCTGAAAATCTGCCAGCAATGGCATCCCATCCCATTCTGTCCCATCCCATCCCTCATCCTGCTGTACTTGGGCAGTGTCATGGTGGGAGCCTGTGGGGAAGCTCCTCTGGAGGCTGGGCTGGCAGTCACACCATTGCAGCCTCTCACATACACAGCCGTGGTTTGGCCTCCCTCCTGCAGAGCTGCTGGTAGCCCACACTGCTCCTGACCAACATCATTAGTGTGGGTATTTATATTTCATTAACAACATTAAACCAAAATGGCATTAAAAGCAACACCAGTGATAAATAGCTTATTAATAAACAGGGAATGGGCTGTGCCATGCACAAATTCAATCCCTTCCTAAATATGTCTCTAACATTAAAACCAGCCTTTTAACTCCTGCTAATCTGGAAAAATTTAAAGGATGTTTTGGGGGTGAATGGTACTTAGATGAAGGCAGGGGGTGGGGGCATACAGTGTCATATAGTTTGGTTCTTCCTAAGGTAGCTAATTGGGATGGGAAGATGTAGATTTCTCAGAGTGCTTTTGTATTTCCATTGTTGTGTGGGACTCATTCAGTTGTGTTTCTAGTGTAATTTTGATTGTGTTGAAACAGCAGTAGTATAGAAAGCATGAAACAAACAAAAAAATAAAAAACAGACTGAAGGTTCAAGTGAGCATCTGCCTTTGATTTTAGTGTCCTCTGTTTCCCCTACATCCTTTCAAATACCTCTGCTGGCTTGGACAGGACCATCCACAACAGCCACCAGCACAAAATCTCTTGCTTGCACTAGACCCAGTCTCCTCAGCCAGCCAGCCCTGTCCTCCCTATGTGTTTATTCTAGGTATTAAGAATGTTAAAAATGTGGCTTTTCTTGTAAGGTTGTCAATCAGCTTATTATTTTTATTTTCTGTTTTTGTTTGCCCCCAACTCCTTATTCTGCAAAATCACTTCCTGTGCTTCTGTTCCACCCTAAGTACAAAGGCTCTTTTCTTGCTCTTCCTCCTCCCTCTTTCCACGGTAAATTAATTAACTCAGAAACTTGGATGAATCTGAAGGCCCCCCTCAAACCACCTCCAGGTTTCTCAGCGAAGTTCCTCTCTCCATATACCTCTTGGGCACTTTTCCCAAAGTGGGGAGGACAAGGTATAGGGCTTTGCCTTCCTTCATCATGCTCCTGCATGCAGCACAAACTGCTGCCTCCTTTGCATCCTGTGTCCAGTTCTGGGCCCCTCAGTTCAGGAAGGATGCTTGAGTGTATCCAGAGGAGGGCACCGAGGCTGGTGAGGGTCACACAAGCCCTGTGAGGAACAGCTGTGGGAACTGGGGATGTTTAGCCTGGAGAAAAGGAGGCTGAGGGGTGACCTTATCACTCTCAAGAGCTACCTGGAAGGTGGTTGTGGTCAGGTGGGGGTTGGTCTCTTTCACCAGGCAACAAGTGACAGAATGAGAGGACACAGTCTTAAGGGTTCCTCTTCAGCTGTGCCAAGGGAAATTTAGGTTGGCTGTTAGGAAAAAGTTTTTTACAGAAAGAGTGATAAAGTACTGGAGTTATCCGCCTGGGGAGGTGGTGGAGACAGGGATGGTGACATCCCTGGATGTGTTTAAAAAAAGATAGGATGTGGCTCTCGGTGCCATGGTTTAGTTTAGTTGAGGTGCTAGGGCATGAGTTCAACTCGATGATCTTAAAGGTCTCTTCCAACTTAGTGATTCTGTGATCCAGTCACACTCCCTTGCTCCCAGGGCATTTGGGTCCCTCCACTCTCCTACATGCAGTGTGCTCAGCAGCATGTGCACCCTCCATCCCAGACACGTTATCTCTAGAGGCAGCAGGGCAGCATCAGGTCCTGGGCACGCTCCTGTACCACGCTGCCTGCATAGGCATGCCTTGATGCAGCTTCCACAGACTGGGCAGCTCTTGAGTTAGTCATGCTCATCTGCATTGCTCTGCCTGAAGGTACCTTACTGCCTTAGGCTGCAGTGTTTGCAGGTTTTTAACTTTGTAGACTCCCTGCTTTGGACTGATATACTGACCTCTCAGCATGCATCATTGACGGGCTGTTTTTGGAGAATGAGCCCTCTTCCCCAGCCTGATCGTGTCCGAGTTGGCATCAAACATTATTTTCTGCACTTCTGTCCTAAGGACAGTGCTAGTCCTGAATGCAGGATTTGAGGTGCAGCTGGCATCTTTCTTCTTTCTCCTCATGCTTAGGTCCTTGTGACACAGGCCAGGCACGGGTTGGATGGGGAGCATAAAAAGATTGCAGAACTGCCTGGAGTCATCTCCATGACCTGTGTCTTCCATATGATGGAGAGCAACCAGAACACAAGACAAGGTGTTTTATCATTGGTTTGCCTGCAAACATAGGCAGTATCATGGGTCATATGCCTCCTGGTTCGCTGAACTGTGAAGCGTGTGCCCTGGCAGAGGCATGTAAGCGAGGAAGCTCTCCAGAACCTGCCTGTTCCCACTCAGCTGATTGTCTCAGGGTCTGTCCCTTAAATGACTTGAGCACTAAGATACTTGGATATTCAGAGCAGGGAGAGGAGGGGAAGAGAAGGGAAAGAAACCAGTCATCAAGATAGTAATAATTTCCCCAGAGCCATGAAGGGAACTCAAAGGCTGATATCCACCAGCATCTCTTCATCTCACTCTTGCCACTGCACCGGGCATAAATAAAAAGCACCTGATGCTGCTTACCTTCCATGGTCCCTGATCCTGGAGCATCCCTTCCTGCAGAGAACTTGGCAGAGCAGGGTCAGGGTCAGCAGGGAGAATTGACTGTACTCAAACCCTTTCTTCTAGGGGCTTAGAAGGACTCAGAGAGTGGGAGATGTAGTGTGGGAGTTGGCAATAGTACTGGATGAACAGCTTGACTGTGGATGGACAAAGAACACAGAAAGAACACAGGAACTGAGATCTGCTTAGCTGTAGGCAATAGAGATTCCTACAGCCAGCAGAAAGGGGAATGGATCAGACAGAAATGCCCGGCACAAATAGTAACCATGAGTTGGCAAAGGGAGGGTATCTGAGCCTTTGAGCTTTCCACCCTGAAACCACTCCTGGAAGTATCCCTGAGGAAACTTCAATAAACTGTCCTGTCCTGGGAAGACCACCCCTGCCCATTGATAGCTGGTGCCAGTAAGGATGGTGTAAAGGCTGCTTAGGATTGAAGGTGACAAAAGTGGCCTCTTCTCTTAGTCCTTCTCTATTACTGTGCTTCCTTTTCATTCTTTCAGAAGGATCTCTGTTAGACATGAATTACTGTCACCTGCCAGATCTTGTGCTTTCTCTCCCCTGAATAACCAAACATGGATGTGATGTCTTGAGCCTTGCTGTCCACTATGGAGAATAGCCCCTGTGTAAGGGACTCCTGGGTGGGGGGAAGCATAAGCCTCCCCCATCTGCTGAGGCATATGTTTCATAGGAAATTGTTACATGCTCCTGGGAGGACCCTCTCTGCCACTTTGGAAGGTTATTGTGGCAGCTGTCTCACATCATCTCTGTGTCTGATGGCTAAGGGAGCTGTGTCCCGTTTCATACAGACAGTATGAGAACAAGCAGATCTGAACTGGTGCTCTGTGTCCAAAGGGTGGCTTCCCACAGGGCATGGAGCCATGCTGAGGGGGAAGCTGATCCATATCCATCTCCCAAACTACTGCTATTAGTGCCCATCCCAGCAATTCTGCAAACTCCACAAGCTTCCTGTTCCATTGCAGCTCTCTCTATGGAGTGTCTTCCCTTGGAAGGAATTTTAATCAAACTTGACTGAGGAGTGCTGAAAAACATGAGGAAGTAATTACAAATATGAATTTACAGCCTCCTGGAGTACCTCCCTCCTTCTCTCTCTTTACATAACGCCTGTGTTTACCCTGTTTCCTGCCGTTACCAGTCTCATTCCTCAAGCCCTCCTCCACTTCACTACCTCTGTCCAAACCCCACGTGTCAGATTTGTGACCCTCAGTGCTGCCTCAAAGAGAGGCAAAGGTAGAGCCAGTTCTGGGAAAGACTGTGGCCCTCACTTTTTTCTGTGAGGCAATAATAAGGCAGAAGGAGGACAGTCCCAGGAGGAAGTTGCAGGTTCCCTGAAGGAAATTGGCTGGAACAGCCTCCCTGATTGTCTGCGATTTCCCAGCTAGATAGGCCCCAGGAGAGGGGTTAGGCTAGAGGAGGGTGGAATCAGCCTGGAAATCAGGATGGGCTGGATGCTTCCTCCATAAGGTGTTATTTTCTCATGTGTGCTGTTCTTAAGAGTCTTTCTTTTCTTTTTATTTATTTTCACGCATGCAGTCATTATTCTGGGAAGGCTCTTAGCTTGGCTGACTGCAGGATCCATAACCAGTGCCTAGGGATGGTCACATATTCCAGTGCCATTCACAGGTTATGTACTGGTGGTGTTGGCTCTTGCTCCCAGATTTCAGGTTGTGTTCTTGTTTTGTTCCATGTGGCATAGAGTGAGTCTGTGTGTTGCATGTATGGAATGGAGAACTTTCACTCCAGAGACTCCAAGCCTTTCGCAGAAGGGAGAGTGAGGAGAATTGTGTGGGTGAGATGCCAAGCCCAGTCCAGTTGCCTTGGGCAGGAATTAAGGGGCAAGGTGTAAACTGTGTGTGGGGGTAGCAGAAGAGATAAACCACTCAGTCACTTCTCTCATCTTTACTTTGCTTTCTTCTTAAAGCAGTAGAAGAAATGGCTGGCAAGTTACTGGGCACTTGGAATTTCATGTGACTCTTCAGACCAGCTTGTGTAGGGATTAGGAAGAAATGTGAAATTTCTGGTGGAGTTTAGAAGAAATGGGTAAATTTGGTATGGATGATCCTTTACTTCCAAGCTGCTTTTTTGGGTTTTTGAGGGTTATGCCCCAGGGGTAATTTAGTTTACTTGGCCCTAATGGGCTAGAGAACCAGCTGTCCCAGTGCAAATAGGGGAAGGCATTCTCTGCCTTTCTGGCAGCCACTGGTGTGGGGTTGAACAGAAGGCTCTGGAACCCCTGGGCTTACTGGATGAGTGATTCAAATCTGAGTTTGACTGGCTGGGACTCTCATATTCTGGACAGTCAAAAGAAACCAACCCCCAATGCTTTTCCCAAATCTGCTGTCAAAGAGGCTGCTACCATGGCCCTACATTGGGCTGTTTGGTGATGAAGGAGAGAAGGGGGAGTAGCATAAGCACTCCCTTGGGATCCCCTCTTACACTTTCATTTTCCTGTAACCACTTTAATTTTTTTGGCTAATTAAAGACTCTGAGCAGTTTTCAGCCTGTGGGGTTTCTTTTATTTGGTTCCTCAGCAATTAACTTTTTTACTGAACAAAGTTTTGATTGAGCTGGGGCCCTTGTCTTGGTTTAAA
>CM063301.1:5950000-6314950 GCA_032173965.1 Sitta carolinensis | reverse complement strand
TTGTGGCGCGGCGCCTGCGCGTTCTTCACCAGCGAGATCTCCATGTCCTCCCGCACCCTGTCGAACTGCTTCTTGGTCTCCTTGAACTTCCTCACGTCCCTGCGGGGGAAAACCGGGAAAAACCGGGAGAAATCACTGTTGGAGGGAGGGAAAATCAACGGCAGCTGCTCCAGGTGACAGCAGCAGCTGAAGTTTGGGATGTTCGCCCTGTAGGAGCTGAATTTTGGGATGGGTTCATCCTGCAATATCTGAATTTTGGGATGGGTTCATCCTGCAATATCTGAATTTTGGGATGGGTTCATCCAGCAGGATCAGCCCTGCAGGAGCTGAATTTTGGGATGTTCATCCTGCAATATCTGAATTTTGGAATGGGTTCATCCAGTGATATCTGAATTTTGGGATGGGTTCATCCAGCAGGAGCTGAATTTTGGGATGGGTTCATCCAGCAGGAGCTGAATTTTGGGATGGGTTCACCCTGCAATATCTGAATTTTGGGATGTTCATCCTGCAGGATCAGCCCTACAGGAGCTGAATTTTGGGATGTTCACCAGCAGGAGCTGAATTTTGGGATGTTCATCCTGCAATATCTGAATTTTGGGATGGGTTCATCCTGCAGGAGCTGAATTTTGGGATGGGTTCATCCTGCAGGAGCTGAATTTTGGGATGGGTTCACCCTGCAATATCTGAATTTTGGGATGGGTTCATCCTGCAGGAGCTGAAGTTTGGGATGGTTCATCCAGCAAGAGCTGAATTTTGGGATGGGTTCACCCTGCAATATCTGAATTTTGGGATGGGTTCACCCTGCAATATCTGAAGTTTGGGATGGGTTCATCCTGCAATATCTGAAGTTTGGGATGGGTTCATCCAGCAAGAGCTGAATTTTGGATGGGTTCACCCTGCAATATCTGAATTTTGGGATGGGTTCACCCTGCAATATCTGAAGTTTGGATGGTTCATCCTGCAATATCTGAAGTTTGGGATGGGTTCATCCTGCAATATCCGAATTTGGGATGGGTTCATCCTGCAATATCTGAAGTTTGGGATAGGTTCATCCAGCAGGAGCTGAATTTTAGGATGTTCACGCTGCAATATCCGAATTTTGGGATGGGTTCATCCTGCAAGAGCTGAAGTTTGGGATGGGTTCATCCAGCAGGAGCTGAATTTTGGGATGGGTTCACCCTGCAATATCTGAATTTTGGGATGGGTTCATCCTGCAGGAGCTGAATTTTGGGATGGGTTCACCCTGCAATATCTGAATTTTGGGATGTTCATCCAAAATCCAACAGAAAAGACAAACTCTAAATACTCACTCTTTGACAAAATTGTGCAGCTGCTGCCGGACCGACCTCTGGGCCTGGTCAAACAGGATCTGGAAGAGAAAAAAAAGGGGAAAAAAATATCAATTATTTAGAAAAAAATGGGAAATTCCTGGTTTTGCAGTGTCAATCCCATCCCCAATTCCTGGCTTTTCCAGAGGAGGGCACTGGAACCTCAGCGCTGCACCCAGGGAAGGAGGGAAGAGCCACAGAGAGGAGGAGAGGGAATCCCAGCAGCATCCAAAAACCAGGAGCTGGAAACAAAATCTGGCTGGGAATTGCAGCCCAGGATGTTATTCCTGGAATTCCAGTCTAAAAATCAGGATGGGAAATAATCAGAGGGATGGGAATCCCAGCAGGATCCCAAAATCAGGAGCTAGAAAGAAGAAAATTCTGCCTGGGAATTGCAGCCCAGGATGTTATTCCTGGAATTCTGAGCCTAAAACCAGGATAAGAAATGATCAGAAGGATGGGGATCCTACAGATCCATAAGATCCCAGCAGGATCCCAAAATCAGGAGCTGGAAAGAAGAAAATTCTGCCTGGGAATTGCAGCCCAGGTTGTTATTCCTGGAATTCTGAGCCTAAAATCAGGATGGGAAATGATCAGAGGGATGGGGATCCTACAGCTCCATGAGGAGTGGAGATCCCAGCAGGATCCAAAAAGCAGGAGTTGAAAAGAAAAATCTGGGAATTGCTTCTCCCAACAGCCCAGGATGTTATTCCTGGAATTCTGAGCCTAAAATCAGGATGGGAAATAATCAAAGGGATGGGGATCTCAGCAGGATCCAAAAGCAGGAGCTGGAAAGAAGAAAAATCTGCCTGGGAATTGCAGCCCAGGATGTTATTCTGGAATTCCAGTCTAAATCAGGATGGGAAATGATCAGAGGGATGGGAATCCCAGCAGCATCAAAAACAGGAGCTGGAAAGAAAATCTGGCTGGGAATTGAAGCCCAGGATGTTATTCCTGGAATTCTGAGCCTAAATCAGGATGGGAAATGGTCAGAGGGATGGGGATCCTGCAGCTCATGAGATCCAGCAGGAGCCAAAAAGCAAGATTTGAAAGAAAAATCTGGGAATTGCTTCTCCAACAGCCAGGATGTTATTCCTGGATTCCAGTCTAAAATCAGGATGGGAAATGGTCAGAGGATGGGAATCCCAGCAGCATCCAAAAACCAGGAGCTGGAAAGAAAATCTGGCTGGGAATTGCAGCCCAGGATGTTATTCCTGGAATTCCAGTCTAAAAATCAGGATGGGAAATGGTCAGAGATGCAGAGGGGAAAAAAAAAAAAACAAACCAACACCTTTCCACCTGCCTCCTGAAATAATGGAAGAGACTCTGAGCAGCTTCTCCTGGTTTTATTTTTATTTTTTGTTGCATTCCAGAGCCTAATGGGCTCTGACAGAGCCCTCGTGGTCCAAAGTGGGTCAGGCAGAGCTGCCACCCTGCAGCTCCTGCACTCCAAATAAATCCCAAATGGAAAGAAAGAAACCCTGCCTCAGCCTCTCGTGCCAGCCAGGCTCCAAACCTGCACTTTAAATTAAATTAATTCTGATTTGAAATAAATTCTGCCTCAGCCTCTCCTGCCAGCCAGACTCCAAACCTGCACTTTAAAAAAATTTGATTTGAAATAAATTCTGCCTCAGCCTCTCCTGCAGCAGCTCAAACCTGCACTTTAAAAAAATTCTAATTTGAAATAAATTCTGCCTCAGCCTCTCGTGCCAGCCAGGCTCCAAACCTGCACTTTAAATTAAATTAATTCTAATTTGAAATAAATTCTGCCACAGCCTCTCGTGCCAGCCAGGCTCCAAACCTGCACTTTAAAAAATCTGATTTGAAATAAATTCTGCCTCAGCCTCTCGTGCAGCCAGACTCCAAACCTGCACTTTAAAAATTTCCAATTTGAAATAAATTTTGCTTCAGCCTCTCGTGCCAGCCAGACTCCAAACCTGCACTTTAAATCCATTTTAATTTGAAATAAATTCTGCTTCAGACCCCAAACTGCAGCTCTGGAATGCCCAGAGGGAGGCACCTGCCTTTTTATTTTTCCAGGAAAAAGGAATTTCCTGCAGTTTTTGGGGTGCAAATTTGAGCTCTGCTGTGTGGGAATTTCCCCTGCTTTGATCTCAAGGGCAGGATTAACAAATCCTGGTTTTAAAATCCTCCCCTGAGCAGTGCTGGGCTCCTCCACCCTTGGATTTGGATGCCAGGCTCCAGAATTTATCCCCAACCAAAAAATAACAACCAAAATCCTCCTCAGGGCTCAAGAAAACAACACCAAAAAAAAAAAAAAATAAAATAAAACAAAAAAAAAAAAAAATGCTGGAGTGCAGGGCTCTGGTGAATTCTCCTGTTCCTCTGTGGGTTTTTGTCACCTTTCCAGGACCTCAAAAAATTCAGCAGGCAGCTCCTTACCATGTGATAATTGATCATTTCCTGCAGGCTGTCCCCGAATTTATCCAGGCACTCCTGCAAAAAACAACAAAAAAAACACAAAATAAAAAGGGAAAAAGTGAAGAGAAGCTCACTGCTGCTTGGCAGGGAGATTTTATTTTTTTTTAAATTTTGGTTTTGAGATGTTTGAGCTTTTTTTTTTTCCACGTGTGCCTGGGTGGTTACCTCCCGAATTTGGGTGGATTGGTTGTTTCCCAAATCAATCCCTGCTGTTTGCTGACCTACATTGCAGAGAGCTCACCAGCACTGGGCCACCCTCAAAGAGCTGGGTCTGCCTCAAAATCACGGATAACTCTGAATTCCCAGCCTGCAGTTATCAGTTCTGCACCATCCAAACAGAAATTCTCATTTTAGTGGATCTCAACTCTGAATTTCCAGCCTGGAGTTATCAGTTCTGCACCATCCAAACAGAAATTCCCATTTTAGTGGATCTCACTCTGAATTCTCAGCCTGGTGTTGTCAGATGGTTCTGAATCCATCCAAACAGAAAATCCCATTTTAGTGGATCTCTGAATTTCCAGCCTGGAGTTATCAGATGGTTCTGAATCCATCCAAATAGAAAATCTCATTTTAGTGGATCTCACTCTGAATTCCCAGCATGCAGTTATCAGATGGTTCTGCACCATCCAAACAGAAAATCTCATTTTAGTGGATCTCACTCTGAATTCCCAGCCTGGTGCTGTCAGTTCTGCACCATCCAAACCCAAAATCTCATTTTAGTGGATTTTTGAATTTCCAGCCTGGTGTTGTCAGATGGTTCTGAATCCATCCAAACAGAAAATCTCATTTTAGTGGATCTCACTCTGAATTCCCAGCCTGCAGTTATCAGTTTCTGCACCATCCAAATAGAAAAATCTCATTTTAGTGGATCTCACTCTGAATTTCCAGCCTGGAGTTATCAGTTCTGCACCATCCAAACAGAAATTCCCATTTTAGTGGATCTCACTCTGAATTCCCAGCCTGCAGTTATCAGTTCTGCACCCATCCAAACAGAAAATCTCATTTTAGTGGATCTCACTCTGAATTCCCAGCCTGCAGTTATCAGTTCTGCACCATCCAAACAGAAAATCTCATTTTAGTGGATCTCACTCTGAATTCCCAGCCTGGAGTTATCAGATGGTTCTGCACCCATCCAAATAGAAATTCCCATTTTAGTGGATCTCACTCTGAATTCCCAGCCTGGTGTTGTCAGTTCTGCACCATCCAAACCCAAAATCTCCTTTTAGGCGGCTGCTTAAGCAGCGTTGAGGGGTTGGATTTGTGATCATTCCCAGCAGCAGGGAGATGAGGAGCCCCCAGACCCCCCAGAACAGCCCCCAGACCCCCAGAACAGCCCCCAGACCCCCCAGAACAGCCCCAGACCCCTTAGAACAGACCCCAGACCCCCCAGAACAGACCCCAGACCCCCCAGAACAGACCCCAAACCCCCCAGAACACACCCCAGACCCCCCTGAGCATCCTCCAGACCCCCCAGAACAGACCCCAGACCCCTTAGAACAGACCCCAGATCCCCCAGAACAGACCCCAGACCCCCTGAGCATCCTCCAGACCCCCCAGAACAGACCCCAGACCCCCCAGAACAGACCCCAGACCCCCCAGAACAGCCCCCAGACCCCCTGAGCATCCTCCAGACCCCCCAGAACAGCCCCAGACCCCCCAGAACAGACCCCAGACCCCCAGAACAGACCCCAGATCCCCCAGCCCCCAGCCCCCTGAGCCCCTCTGAGACGAATCCCCCAGCCCACCCCCGAGCCCCCCCCAAGAGCCCCCCCGAGCCCTCGAGCAATCCCAGCCCCCTGAGCATCCCCCAGCCGCCCTGAACATACCCACACACCCCAAACCCCCCGAGCCCCCCGAGCCCCCCAGCCCCCGAGCCCCCGAGCCTCTGAGCAATCCCCGCCCCTGAGCACCCCCGACCCCCGAGCACCCCCCGAGCCCCTCGAACATCCCCAACCCCCGAGCACCCCGCCCCCAGCCCCCCGAGCCCCCCACCCGAGCCCCTCGAGCAATCCCCAGCCCCCCAGCCCCCAGCCCCGAACGAACCAGCCAGCCCGAGCCCCCCGAACCCCCCGAACCCCGAGCCACCCCCCGAGCCCCCGAAACCCCCGAGCCCCAGCCCCCCGAACCCCCGAACCCCCGAGCCCCCCGAACCCCCCCCCAGCCCCCCGAGCCCCCCCAGCCCCGACAACCGACCCCCGAACCCGAACCCCCCGAGCCACCCCCGAGCCCCCCGAGCCCCCCACCCCCGACCCGACCCCCCATGAGCAACCCCAGACCCCCCGAGCCCCCCACACGAACCGACCGCCCCCCAGCCCCCCCCGAGCCCCCCGACCCCCCGAGCCCTCAGCCATCCGAGCCCCCGAAACCCCCCGAACCCCCCCGACCCCGACCCCCCGAACCCCACCACCCCCGAAGACCCCCCGAGCCCCCCGAGCCCCTCCCAGCCCTCGACACCCCCACCACCCCCCGAACACCCCCCAGCCCCACCCCGACCCCCCCGACCCCCGACCCCCCACCCCGCTCACCCCACGTAGCCCCCTGCCCCCCCCCACGAGCTCCCGGCCCCGCTGACACCGCTGAACCACGAACCCCAGCCCTAGCTTGTTCAACGGCAATTAGCTTCCTGTCCAACCTAGCCCCGCCACCTCTTCACTTCATAAGTGCCCCAGCTTTGTTCAACGCTTACACTTCATGGTAAGCGCCCACTTTCAACTGCCCTTGCCCACACACTTGGCAGTTTATTTTTTTTTTTTTTAATTAATTTTATTTTTTTAATTAATTTTTTTAATTAATTTTATTTTTTAATTAATTTTTATTTTTAATTAATTTTTTAAATTAATTTAATTTTTTAATTATTTTTAATTAATTTTTTTTAAAATTAATTTTATTTTTAAATTAATTTTATTTTTTAAATTAATTTTTTAATTAATTTTAATTATTTTAATTAATTTTTAATTAATTTTATTTTTATTAATTTAATATTTTAATTTTTAAATTAATTTTATTTTATTAATTAATTTATTTTTTAAATTAATTTTAAATTAATTTTATTTTTTAATTAATTATTTTAATTAATTTATAATTAATTTTTTAAAATTAATTTTATTTTTTAAAATTATTTTATTTTTATTAAATTTTATTTTTTAATTTAATTTATTTTTAAATTATTTTTAATTTTTTATATTTTTTAAAATTAATTTTATTTTTTTTTAATTTTAAATTTCTTAAATTTCGTTTTAAATGCGATTTATTTAATTTAAAAAAAAAAAAAAAGTTTTGCTTTAAATGCGATTTATTTAATTAAAAAAAAAAAAAAAAGTTTTGGCTTAGAATTTTAATTTTATAAATGCTGGGGGGTTTGGGGTTTATTCTGTTTCTACAGCCCCAAGTCTTTGGGGTCTGTTTTGGGGTTTGGGGTCTGTTTTGGGGTTTGGGGTTTATTCTGTTCCTACAGCCCTGAGTCTTTGGGGTCTGTTTTGGGGTTTGGGGTCTCTTTTGGGGTTTGGGGTCTGTTTTGGGGTTTGGGGTTTATTCTGTTCCTACAGCCCCGAGCCTTTGGGGTCTGTTTTGGGGTTTGGGGTCTGTTTTGGGGTTTGGGGTTTATTCTGTTCCTACAGCCTGAGTCTTTGGGGTCTGTTTTGGGGTTTGGGGTTTATTTTGGGGTTTGGGGTCTGTTTTGGGGTTTGGGGTTTATTCTGTTCCTACAGCCCCGAGTCTTTGGGGTTTATTTTGGGGTTTGGGGTTTATTCTGTTCCTACAGCCCTGAGCCTTTGGGGTCTGTTTTGGGGTTTGGGGTCTGTTTTGGGGTTTGGGGTTTATTCTGTTCCTACAGCCCCGAGCCTTTGGGGTCTGTTTTGGGGTCTGTTTTGGGGTTTGGGGTCTGTTTTGGGGTTTGGGGTCTCTTTTGGGGTTTGGGGTCTCTTTTGGGGGCTGCTCTGCCTGCCCTGCAGAAGGAGCTCTGTAAAAAGCTCTAAAGGATCCGAGTGCATAATTAACAATATCTGGGGTCGCCCTCCCTGCCCCTAAAACTCCAAGATCCCCTAAAAGAAGAAGAAAAGCAAACAGCTGCAGCCCCTGCCACATCTGGAGCCCAGACTGCCTCTGGAAAACAATTCCAGCCTCTCCTGCAACGTGGCAGCTTCCAGAGCACCTCTGCAAACAAAGCCCCGATCCCCAATCCCGATCCTAAAAGAGCAGAGGAAAGGGGATAAAATGTGGGAATTTTGGCAGAATCTTTGCCACAGTTTTCCCGCCAGATAAACGGGTGAGAAAAGATAATAATTCAGAAAACAAAGAGGAAAAGGCAGAGTAAAGCCAGGCTTTGCCAGGGAGAATTTTGGGATCAACATTCCCACCTAGAAGAGGTGGGATGGGCTGGGCTGATTTATTAGGAATTTATTAGGAATTTATTAGAATGGGAATGATTTGGGCTGGTTTAGTTCTTAGAGGAATTAATTGGAATTGAGTTGGAACCGATGGTTCTCCAGCTGCAAATTCCAGCTGCAAATTCCAGCTGCAAATTCCAGCCCCTGGCCTGGGGCTGCTGGTGACTCCTGAATTTCCAGCTCCAGGATTGATCCTGGAACTCCAAACCCCATCCCTGTGGGTTCTGTGCCACAATCCCAGCACTTTTCACCCTCCTAACCCCATCCCTGTGGGTTCTGTGCTAAAATCCCAGCACTTTTCACCCTCCAAACCCCATCCCTGTGTGTCCTGTGCTAAAATCCCAGCACTTTTCACCCTCCTAACCCCATCCCTGTGGGTTCTGTGCCACAATCCCAGCACTTTTCACCCTCCTAACCCCATCCCTGTGTGTCCTGTGCTAAAATCCCAGCACTTTTCACCCTCCTAACCCCATCCCTGTGGGTTCTGTGCCACAATCCCAGCACTTTTCACCCTCCTAACCCCATCCCTGTGGGTTCTGTGCCACAATCCCAGCACTTTTCACCTCCTAACCCATCCCTGTGTGTCCTGTGCTAAAATCCCAGCACTTTTCACCCTCCTAACCCCATCCCTGTGGGTTCTGTGCCACAATCCCAGCACTTTTCACCCTCCTAACCCCATCCCTGTGTGTCCTGTGCTAAAATCCCAGAGTTTTCACCCTCCTAACCCCATCCCTGTGTGTCCTGTGCCACAATCCCAGCACTTTTCACCCTCCTAACCCCATCCCTGTGTGTCCTGTGCAAATCCCAGCACTTTTCACCCTCCTAACCCCATCCCTGTGGGTTCTGTGCTAAAATCCCAGCACTTTTCACCCTCCTAACCCCATCCCTGTGTGTTCTGTGCCACAATCCCAGCACTTTTCACCCTCCTAACCCCATCCCTGTGTGTCTGTGCTACAATCCCAGCACTTTTCACCCTCCTAACCCCATCCCTGTGTGGTTCTGTGCCACAATCCCAGCACTTTTCACCCTCCAAACCCCATCCCTGTGGGTTCTGTGCCAAATCCCAGACTTTTCACCCTCCAAACCCCATCCCTGTGGGTTCTGTGCCACAATCCCAGCACTTTTCACCCTCCTAACCCCATCCCTCTGTGGGTTCTGTGCTAAAATCCCAGCATTTTCACCCTCCTAAACCCCATCCCTGTGGGTTCTGTGCCACAATCCCAGCACTTTTCACCCTCCAACCCCATCCCTGTGGGTTCTGTGCCACAATCCCAGCACTTTTCACCCTCCTAACCCCATCCCTGTGTGTTCTGTGCCACAATCCCAGCACTTTTCACCCTCCACATCCCATCCTTTTGGGCTCAGTGCTAAAATCCCAGCACTTTTCACCCCCTGCTCTGTTCCCAGCCCCAAATCCCTCTGCCAGTGCCACCAGAGCAGACAAAGCCCTCCCAGCAGCTCGATGAAAAATGTTTTTTTTTTTTAGGACACAGCCTTGCCCAGGGCTCGTGGCTCCTCTCTCCCTCAGACACTGGATTTTATCCCTGCCTGCCCCGGGGGGAATCTCACAGATAAAAATCCAGCAGCTCTTCCAGCTCCTCTCATTCGTTTCTTTCTATTTTTGTTTAGAAGAAAAAAAACAACCTCTCAGAGGAGGAGGAGGAGGAGCAGGGGTGGAAAAGCCAATTTCCATCAGGAGCTCAGAGCTAAACTAAAAACTGGATCTGGAGAATCCCCAGCCTGATGCCAAATGGCCAAAGTGCTCCCTGGGAGGGAATTTCCAGTGCCACAATCCAGAGCTGCCTGGGGGGATAAATATCAATTTAATCCATTTATTAATTTTAAACATCAACGAAACAGGGGCAGATTTTAGGGGACACTTGGAGGGAACCCAATTCCTGAGCAGGAACATTCCCAGCCCTAAACTGCCCTCACCTTGCCAAGCTTTGTCACTCCCCCCACACCTGCCAGGTGTCAGGTCTAGGGACAAAGGTGAGGTTCTAAATATCAATTAAAAGCTGGAAAAGGGCTCAGATTTTAGGGGATCCTTGGAGAGACCCAATTCCTGAGCAGGACATTCCCAATCCCCAAAGTGCCCTCACCTTGCCAAGCTTTGCCACCATCCCCACCACTCCTGCCCAGCCCCAGGCTTGGGGACAAGCCTAAAAATGAATTTAAGGGCTGGAAAGGGCTCAGATTTTAGGGGATCCTTGGAGAGACCCAATTCCTGAGCAGGAACATCCCAGACCCAAGAGCAGCAGGTCAATATTCACCAGCAGGACCTGGCCCAGCTCAGACATGGGGACAAGCCTAAAAATGAATTTAAGGGCTGGAAAAGGGCTCAGATTTTAGGGGATCCTTGGAGAGACCCAATTCCTCAGCAGGAACATTCCCAATCCCAAAGTGCCCTCACCTTGCCAAGCTTTGCCACCATCCCCACCACTCCTGCCAGCCCCAGGCTTGGGGACAAGCCTAAAAATGAATTTAAGGGCGGGAAAAGGGCTCAGATTTTAGGGGATCCTTGGAGAGACCCAATTCCTAGCAGGAACATTCCCAATCCCCAAATTGCCCTCACCTTGTCAAGCTTTGCCTCGATCTCCACCACATCCGTTTCCACCTCATCGATGGTTGCCCTGCAAGGAGGGATCGTTAATTAGCGTCGTTAATTAGCATTAAGGAATTGTTAATTGACTGCTCGTGCTGATTGGGGGAGCGGGGAGCAGGCACTCGTTATTCCCACTCGGATTTTTCCTGAATTGTTCAGGATTCCGGCTCAGGAATGAATTCCAGAGCTGGAGGTGATCCCACCATGGAGAAATTCGGGTGGGACAAGGAGACACCGCCAGGAAATTCATTTGGGAGCTTCACTCTTAATTAACAGCAGTGCTAATTGATATAGGGATAACCATTCCCAAAAGGCACGAATTCCTTGTTCCAGCAGCACCAAACCCATTTCCAGACTCTCCCTGTCCCTGAAATTCTGAATTATCACCTTTAAATCTCATTAAGCACCACTCAGGAATGAATTCCAGAGTGCCTCATCCCAGGGATTTCTCCAGTAAAAAATAAAATAAAAAAATCCGGGTTGTCCCTTCTTTTCCCTCCAGCATCCTCCAGAATCCCAGCAGAGCCCTAAACTCCCTGAAAAATAAAATACTCCCTGGAAAAAATAAAATATTCCCTGGAAAAATAAAATATTCCCTGAAAAAAAAAAATACTCTCTGAAAAAAATTAGAATATTCCCTGGATAATAAAATACTCCCTGAAAAAAATAAATATTCCCTGGAAAAAATAAAATATTCCCTGAAAAAAAATACTCTCTGAAAAAAATAGAATATTCCCTGGATAAAAAATACTCACTGGAAAAAATAAAATACTCCCTGAAAAAAAAATATTCCCTGAAAATAAAATATTCCCTGAAAAAAAAATAAAATATTCACTGGAAAATAAAATACTCCCTGAAAAAAATAAATATTCCCTGAAAAAAAAAATATTCCCTGGAAAATAAAATACTCCCTGAAAAAAAAAAAAAAAAAAAAACTTCCTGGAAAAATAAAATCCAGGCTGGAACTGTGTGCTCAAAGCTTTGGCCACCATTGATCTGCCACCAGCAGCCTTTGAAAAACAGCCAAAAAATTAAAAATAAAGGAGTTTTTCCACGGAATAACACAGCTCTGCTGCCTCCTGCACGGCTGTGCCCGGAGGCAAAGCTTTTGGAAAGAAAAGGAATCATTAAAAAATCTCTTTTCAGGCTTTTTTTCCCCCTCTCCCAATTATTTTTGTATTTTTGTTCCCCGGGTTTGGGACTCGTGTGCTGCCACATTTAATTTTTCCACTCGGATTGCCCTTGCTGCTAGCTGGACACAAAACAAGCAGCTTGGAAAAAGGGAAAAGCTGATTTCTTTTTTTAATTTTTTCCCTTTTTTTTTTTGTTTATTTGTTCCTGGGAGAAGCTTTTCTTTCCAGGGAAAAAAAGGAGCAGCCGTGGTGGAATCCCTGCAAGGCAGATTTCCTGCCAGGAGAGGGAGAGAGCATCAATAATTCCTATAAATCCATCATTCCCTCCTCATTTTTAGCCATTGGATAAGTTTGGACTCTGTGGAGGTTTTATTTTTAATTGGATAAATTTGGATTCTGTGGAATTTTTTGGGATCTGCTGGGGGTGTGAACACGAGGGGCTTGTGGTTGAGAGGGCAAAAAATTGGAGATTTTTATTTGAGGGAAAAGATTCCCAAGGGTTTGAATCCAAGGGCAGAGATCCCAGGGATTTATTTGGCTGTACCAGAGTTCCAGGAAGGAAAAGGGGGGACATTTATCCATCATTTTAAGGATGATTTTTATCAGGTTTTTCAGGTTTTAAATCCCAAGGAACTTCTGGAGGAGAGGAATTCTGAGGCTGAGGTGGGGCTGGGGCAGCCCAGCCTGATTTGGGAGAAGCTGGAAGGCAAAAGGATCCCAATATTTCCATATTTTATATAGAAACACCCCAATATTTCAATATTTTACATAGAAACACCCAATATTTTAATATTTTATATAGGAACACCCCAATATTTCAATATTTTACATAGAAACACCCCAATATTTTAATATTTTATATAGGAACACCCCAATATTTCAATATTTTATACAGAAACACCCCAATATTTTAATATTTTATATAGAAACACCCCAATATTTCAATATTTTACATAGAAACACCCCAATATTTTAATATTTTATATAGAAACACCCCAATATTTCAATATTTTACATAGAAACACCCCAATATTTTATATTTTATATAGGAACACCCCAATATTTCAATATTTTATACAGAAACACCCCAATATTTCAATATTTTATATAGGAACACCCCAATATTTCAATATTTTACATAGAAACACCCCAATATTTTAATATTTTATATAGAAACACCCCAATATTTCAATATTTTATATAGGAACACCCCAATATTTCAATATTTTATATAGAAACACCCCAATATTTCAATATTTTACATAGAAACACCCCAATATTTTAATATTTTATATAGAAACACCCCAATATTTCAATATTTTATATAGGAACACCCCAATATTTCAGTATTTTATACAGAAACACCCCAATATTTCAGTATTTTATATAGAAACACCCCAATATTTCAATATTTTATATAGGAACACCCCAATATTTCACCCCAACTCCTCCCACACGCCTGGTCCTGCTGCTCAGGGATTTTTCTTTCTGCATCTCAGGGCTCAGCACTGGATTTCCCACCCTCCAAGGCCACGTCCATCCCTGAATTTTGGGATATAAAATTCCTTTTCCAGCTCACTGGTGCAATTCCACAATATTTTACTCTCTGGATCTCAGTGCCACTGTTCAAAACCTCATTCCCAACCCTCCAAGGCCACGTCCATCCCTGTTTTCTGGGATATAAAATTTCTTTTCCAGCTCACTGATGCAATTCCAGAGCATTTTTTTTTTTCCTGCAGCGCTCAGCACCTGATTCCCAACCCTCCAAGGCCACGTCCATCCCTGAATTTTGGGATATAAAAGATCCTTTTCCTCTTACTGATGCAATTCCAGAGCATTTTTCTTTCTGCAGGGCTCAACACTGGATTTCCCACCCTCCAAGGCCACGTCCCTCCCTCTTTTCTGGGATATAAAATTTCTTTTCCAGCTCACTGATGCAATTCCAGAGCATTTTTTTTTCTTTCTGCAGGGCTCAACACTGGATTCCCCACCCTCCAAGGCCACGTCCCTCCCTCTTTTCTGGGATATAAACTTTCTTTTCCAGCTCACTGATGCAATTCCCGCTCTCCTCATGGAATAACAATTCCCCCCCCAAGCCCCATTCCCAAACCGGGATCCTCCCAGCGGGGCAGAGCTGGAAGGCAGAGCCCCTGAGTTCCCCTGGAACGACTCCTCAGGGATGAGCCAGCAGCAGCCCAGCAGGAAATCACGGACTGGGAATTCCATTCATCCCATCCAGGCAAACCCCAGCTCAGCCCAGCTGCAGGAATCCCAGCCCTGCCAAGGATGGAATCTTTTCACCCCGAATAAAATCAAAAGGAGCCTTGTCCCCGTGGCTGGGCAGCCCTGGCCCCACGCCCTGCGCCTTTCCTCATGTTCTGCTCTTCCTGCTGAAGCTCTGCCAGGCTTTTTTTTCCGGAAAAACAATCCCTGGCTTCATCCCAAGCCCTTCCTGCTGCAGGGATGAGGCTGCAGGCAGTGATTCCCCACAGCCCAGAGGGCTCTGCTTGGTGCTCTTGGCTTGGTGCTGCAGAGAGGACGCTTGGAAATGGGAAAAATCCAACAAAGATGGCCCAAAAAAATAAAAATAAAATTAAAAAATAATCTCGTTTTTGTATCCCGTGGGGAGGGGGATGATGAGCTCGAAAATGCAATTGGATTTGTGCCTCGTCTGATGTGATCCCTGCCAGGAGCCTGAGCTGGTGCATCCCAGGAACGGAGCAGGTTGGGGTTCCTAAATGGAGCAGATTTGGATCCCTAAATGGATCAGATTTGATCCCTAAACTGAGCAGATTGGATCCATAATGGATCGTTCGATCATAAATGGAGCAGATTTGGATCCATAAATAGATCAGATTTGAACATAAATGAGCATATTTGGATCCATAAACTGAGCAGATTTGGATCCATTAATGAGCAGATTTGGATCCATAAATGGATCAGATTTGATCCCTAAACTGAGCAGATTTGGATCCATAAATGGATCAGATTCAGATCCATAAATTTGGAGCAGATTTGGATCCCTAAATGGAGCAGATTTGGATCCTAAATGGATCAGATTTGATCCATAAATGAGCAGATTTGGATCCCTAAATGGATCAGATTTGGATTCCTAAGTGGAGCAGATTTGATCCATAAACTGAGCAGATTTGGATCCCTAAATGGATCAGATTTGGATATCTAAACGGGTCAGATTTGGGATCCCTAAAATGGATCAGATTTGGATCTAAATGGTCAGATTTGGATCCTAAAGGGAATCAGATTTGGATCCCTAAATGGATCAGATTTGGATCTAAAACTGGTCAGATTTGGTTCCTAAATGGATCAGATTTGGATCCCTAACTGATCAAATTTAGATCCCTAAACTGACCCAAATCAGATCCCCAAACTGCTCAGATTCAGATCCCAAACTGCTCAAATTTAGATCCCTAAATTGATCAGATTCAGATCCCAAACTGCTCAAATTCAGATCCCTAAACTGCTCAGATTCAGATCCCTAACTGATCAAATTTAGATCCCTAAATTGATCAGATTTGGATCCCCAAACTGCTCAAATTCAGATCCCTAACTGATCAAATTCAGATCCCTAAATTGATCAGATTCAGATCCCTAAACTGATCAAATTCAGATCCCTAAACTGCTCAAATTTAGATCCCTAAATTGATCAGATTTGGATCCCCAAACTGCTCAAATTCAGATCCCTAAACTGATCAGATTCAGATCCCTAACTGATCAAATTCAGATCCCTAAACTGCTCAGATTTGGATCCCAAACTGCTCAAATTCAGATCCCTAAATTGATCAGATTTAGGTCCCCAAACTGCTCAGATTCAGATCCCCAAACTGCTCAAATTCAGATCCCTAAACCGATTCAAAATCCCGCTGTGACCTGCAGTGATCAGCAGATTCCCAGAGAGCCCTGGCTGCATTTTCCTGCTTTTCCTCCAGCCTGGAATAACAACCCTGCTTTGCTTGGCATCTCTTTGTTCCCTGACAGCAGAAACCCCCAAAAATAGAGATTAAAACCCAACAAAAGCCGCCCAAAATCGCTCGGTTTCCTCTGGCAACCACCAGGAGATGGGAAGCAAAAGCCTAAAAATTGTAATTCCAAACGTGGCCGCTCATCCTCCCAGCTGCCCAAGCTGATTCAAAGAAGCAAATTCATTTTCCTCACTTTTTCTAGCAGGGAAATTCCAGCCAAATAATGTAAAAAAGGAGGGGGTTTCTGGTCAGGAGGAAACAAGGGGGGTTCTGCAGGTGAGAGGGGGTGAAATGTGAGCAAAATGAGCATTTAGACAGAAAAGGGGACAGAAAATTATACAGAATGTGGGAATTACATAGAAAATTATATAGAAAATTGTACAGGAAATGATACAGAAAAATCGGGCGGAAAATAATTATGAAGAAAATTTGGCAGAAAAACAGAATGTTAGGCAGACAATTAGACAAAAAGTGATAAGTAAAACCTCTGAAATGATAAATAAAACCTCTAATGACACATAAACCTCTAAAAGGATAAATAAAACCTCTAAAATGACACATAAACCTCAAAATTTTAAATAAACCTCTAAAATGACACATAAAACCTCCAAAATTTTAAATAACTCTAAATGACACATAACCTCTAAATTTTAAATAAAACCTCTAAATGACACATAAACCTCCAAAATTTTAATAAAACCTCTAAATGACACATAAAACCTCCAAAATTTTAAATAAAACCTCTGAAATGACACATAAAACCTCCAAAATTTTAAATAAACCCTCTAAATGACACATAAAACCTCCTAAAATTTTAAATAAACCCTCTAAAATGACACATAAAACCTCCAAAATTTTAAATAAAACCTCTGAAATGACACATAAAACCTCCAAAATTTTAAATAAAACCTCTGAAATGACACATAAAACCTCCAAAATTTTAAATAAACCTCTAAAATGACACATAAAACCTCCAAAATTTTAAATAAAACTCTAAAATGAACATAACCTCCAAAATTTTAAATAAACCTCTGAAATGACACATAAACCTCCAAAATTTTAAGTAAAACCTCTAAAATGACACATAAAACCTCCAAAATTTTAAATAAACCTCTAAAATGTAAATAACCAGCCAAAAAGCATCTCAGAGATTTTTTTCCTGCCCCAAATTCCCCCCAGTGCAGCCCCAGCTCGCAGTGAGCTCATCCCAGTGGGATCCCAGCCAGCTCCCAGGGCAGGGAATGGGAAGAAATCCCTGCAGCAGGAGCAGGAATTTCCTCCTCTTCCCTCCTCTTCCTGCCCCTTCTGGCTCATTTGTGAAATCCAGCCCTACAAATTCCTGTGTTCCCATAAAAGCCTGGAATGGAGAAGGGGTTTGGAGCTCCCCGGAGCTGTTCCAGCTGTTCCCAGCTGTTCCCAGCTGTTCCCAGCTGCCAAACCTCTCCCCATTTTGGGGTGGATCATAAATCAGGAGTGCCACAGTCAGAGCAGAGCTTTGGGATTTTATCCTGTCAGCTCCTGGGGGAGGAATTCCTAAAAATCCCGGAATAAACCCCACGGGCTGAGCAGAGCTTTGGGATTTCAAGCTGTAAATTCCTGAGAGAGGAATTCCTAAAAATCCCAGGATAAACCCCACGGGCTGAGCAGAGCTTTGGGATTTCAAGCTGTAAATTCCTGAGAGAGGAATTCCTAAAAATCCCAGGATAAACCCCACGGGGTGAGCAGAGCTTTGGGATTTCAAGCTGTAAATTCCTGAGAGAGGAATTCCTAAAAATCCCAGGATAAACCCCACGGGGTGAGCAGAGCTTTGGGATTTCAAGCTGTAAATTCCTGAGAGAGGAATTCCTAAAAATCCCAGGGTAAACCCCACGGGGTGAGCAGAGCTTTGGGATTTCAAGCTGTAAATTCCTGAGAGAGGAATTCCTAAAAATCCCAGGATAAACCCCACGGGGTGAGCAGAGCTTTGGGATTTCAAGCTGTAAATTCCTGAGAGAGGAATTCCTAAAAATCCCAGGATAAACCCCACGGGGTGAGCAGAGCTTTGGGATTTCAAGCTGTAAATTCCTGAGACAGGAATTCCTAAAAATCCGGAATAAACCCCACGGGGTGAGCAGAGCTTTGGGATTTCAAGCTGTAAATTCCTGAGAGAGGAATTCCTAAAAATCCCAGGATAAACCCCACGGGGTGAGCAGAGCTTTGGGATTTCAAGCTGTAAATTCCTGAGAGAGGAATTCCTAAAAATCCCAGGATAAACCCCACGGGGTGAGCAGAGCTTTGGGATTTCAAGCTGTAAATTCCTGAGAGAGGAATTCCTAAAAATCCCAGGATAAACCCCACGGGGTGAGCAGAGCTTTGGGATTTCAAGCTGTAAATTCCTGAGAGAGGAATTCCTAAAAATCCCAGGATAAACCCCACGGGGTGAGCAGAGCTTTGGGATTTCATGCTGTAAATTCCTGAGAGAGGAATTCCTAAAAATCCCAGGATAAACCCCACGGGGTGAGCAGAGCTTTGGGATTTCAAGCTGTAAATTCCTGAGAGAGGAATTCCTAAAAATCCCAGAATAAACCCCACGGGCTGAGCAGAGCTTTGGGATTTCAAGCTGTAAATTCCTGAGAGAGGAATTCCTAAAAATCCCGGAATAAACCCCACGGGGTGAGCAGAGCTTTGGGATTTTAATGCTGTAAATTCCTGAGAGAGGAATTCCTAAAAATCCCAGGATAAACCCCACGGGGTGAGCAGAGCTTTGGGATTTTATGCTGTAAATTCCTGAGAGAGGAATTCCTAAAAATCCCAGGATAAACCCCACGGGGTGAGCAGAGCTTTGGGATTTCAAGCTGTAAATTCCTGAGAGAGGAATTCCTAAAAATCCCAGGATAAACCCCACGGGGTGAGCAGAGCTTTGGGATTTTATGCTGTAAATTCCTGAGAGAGGAATTCCTAAAAATCCCCTTCCAGCAGGAATTAGAGGGAAATAAACCTACTGGTACTGGTGCTTAGCAAGGAATTCCTAAAAAAACCTGGAATAAACTCCATGGGGTGAGCAGAGCTTTGGGGCTGTCAACTCCTGGGGGAGGAATTCCTAAAAATCCCCCTTCCAGCAGAAATCCAGAGGGGAATAAACCCCACAGCCACCTCATGCTAAGGAATTCCTAAAAATCCTCTTCCAGCAGGAATTAGAGGAGAATAAAACCCCACTGGTACCTGGTGCTGAGTAAGGAATTCCCAAAAAAACCTGGAATAAAGTCCATAGGGTGAGCAGAGCTTTGGGATTTTATCCTGTCAACTCCTGGGGGAGGAATTCCTAAAAAAACCTGGAATAAAGTCCATGGGGTGAGCAGAGCTTTGGGATTTTATGCTGTAAATTCCTGAGAGAGGATCAAAATCCTCAGGAATACAGGATAACCATGTACTGGTGCGAGAAGAATTTCAAAAAACCTGGAATAAAGTCCACGGGTGAGCAGAGCTTTGGGATTTTATGCTGTAATTCCTGAGTAAGGATAATAATAATAATAATAATAATAATAATAATAATAATAATATAATAATAATAATAATAATATAATAATAATAATTATAATAATAATATAATTATTTATTATTTTATATTATTATATATTATTATTATTTATTATCATCATTAATTATTATTATTATTATTTTTTCTGACTGATTTCTGCTTCAAACAAAGCAGAACCAACGTTTCTGCCTCGGTGGGGACGAGCCCCGCCTGAAACAAATAACTAAAATAAATTTTAAAAAAAATAGAAATAAATAAATTATAGAAATAAATTAAAAATATATTAAAAAAAAATAATCAAAGTGAGGTTTGGCACAAACCCAAAGCTTTTCTCCTCCTCCAAACCCATCAGGAGCCTGACAAGGGCACTGACAGCTGCCCCAGCTTCCTCCAGAAATTCAAATTAAAGTGCTCCTTTAAGGAAAAGGCGAGGAATTTGGGGGATTTTCAGCTCCACCTCCGTATCCTGGTTTTCTGCCAGGAGCTGTTTGCCGAGGTGAAACGAGGGGAAAGCCACCCGTGGGATTTTTAGGTGGCTTCTTTTAGGTTTTGAGGTAGTTTGGGATCATTCCTGAAGCTCCCTGAGCTCTCAGAATCCACAATTTTATTTTTTTTTTTCCTTTTTTTTAATTTTCCTTCCATCCCCACCCACGGCAGCATCACCATGGCAACGGTGATGGTCTCCATGGCAACCCCATCCTGCCGTGGTGAATTCCAGGGATTTTTCTCTCCTGGGAATGAGCCACAGGTGTGTGAGTGGGAATTGGGGAGAAGGAGGTGGGAATTGCAGGGAATTTCAGGGAATTTCAGGGAATTTCAGGGAAAAAAAAGAAACTGGGAGTTGCTGCTAAACAGCAGCTCAGCCTTCCCAGCTCACCTGGAAAAAGAGGATTTGGGAAGGGGATGAAGGGAAACTCTGGAGCAGAGGCTTCTCCTGAATTCCTGCTCCTGAGGAAATCCCAGTTTCCCTGAATTCCTGCACACACAGCTCGTGGCTCGGGGTGGAATTGAAGCAGGAAAATGGGGCTCGACTTGAGCAGCAAAGAGGAAAAAAAAATCCCCTGAGCTTGGTTGGAACTTGGATTCCTGGAAATCAGGGGTTCCCGGATCCATCCTTGCCACATTCCTGAGCAGGCTCACATCCCTCGTCCCCAAATCCTTCATTCCCTTTATCCCCAGCTGGGGATCAAGGGTTTCCTGCATCTGCATTTAGCACCAGGAGGGCAAATCAATATCAAATATCAAATTCAATATCAAATTCTGTATCAAATTCTATATCAAATACAATATTCAATTCAATATCAAATTCAATATCAAATTCTGTATCAAATTCTATATCAAATACAATATTCAATTCAATATCAAATTCAATATTCAATTCAATATTCAATTCAATATTCAATTCAATATCAATTTAATATTAAATTCAATATCAATTCAATATTAAATTCAATATCAAATTCAATATCAAATTCAACATTCAATTCAATATCAAATTCAATATTCAATTCAACATTCAATATTCAATTCAATGTCAAATTCAATATCAAATTCAACATTAAATTCAATATTCAATTCAATACTCAATATTAATTCAATATTCAATTCAATATCCAATTCAACATCAAATTCAACATTAAATTCAACATTAAATTCAATATTAAATTCAATATTAAATTCAACATTAAATTCAATATTAAATTCAACATTAAATTCAACATTAAATTCAATATTAGATTCAATACCAAATTCAATATCAAATTCAATATCAAATTCAATATCAAATTCAATATCCAATTCAATATTCAATTCAATATAAATTCAATATTCAATTCAATATTCAATTCAATATTCAATTCAATATCAAATTCAATATCAATTCAATATTCAATTCAATATCAAATTCAATATCAAATTCAACATTAAATTCAACATTAAATTCAATATTAAATTTAACATTAAATTCAACATTCAATTCAACATTAAATTCAACATTAAATTCAACATTAAATTCAATATTCAATTCAATATCAAATTCAACATTAAATTCAATATCAAATTCAATATTCAATTCAATATCAAATTCAATATTAAATTCAATATCAAATTCAATATCAAATTCAATATCAATTCAATATTCAATTCAATATCAAATTCAATATCAAATTCAACATTAAATTCAATATTAAATTCAATATTAAATTCAACATTAAATCCAACATTAAATTCAATATCAAATTCAATATTCAATTCAACATTAAATTCAATATCAAATTCAATATTCAATTCAATATCAAATTCAATATTCAATTCAATATCAAATTCAATATCAAATTCAACATTAAATTCAATATTAAATTCAACATTAAATTCAACATTAAATTCAATATTAAATTCAACATTAAATTCAACATTAAATTCAACATTAAATTCAACATCAAATTCAATATCAAATTCAATATCCAATTCAATATCAAATTCAACATTCAATTCAATATTCAATTCAATGCTCAAATCCCCAGCACTGCCTCCTCCTCCTGCCTCCCTTCCCTGCTGATTTCCTCCCCAAAATTTTCCTTGTGTTTGGAAAAAAGTGGAGAAAAACCCAGGTAAAATCAGCTCAGAAAAATAACCTGAAATTTAAATCATTAAAAATCATTAAATCACTTTAAATCATGTTTAAATCATTAAAAAAAAATTAAATTGAATTGTTTTATCACCTTACCTGAGGTTCATGTTAGGTTTTGGAAAGGTTAATTAATAATAATTTGTTGAGGTTTTATAAAGAATAATTAATTTAATGCCCTCTTTGAGAGCTAAGCAGTGTGGATTATTAAATTATCATTATTAAAATATCCCTACCCTTGGGATAAAAGATTTTTTTTTCCCTCCCACCAATTCCTTAATGGAATAACGGAATAAACTGGATTTTTAATCTGGATTAAAATCTCCTGCAGGAAAAACCCAGGGGGAAAAAAACCCAGAAAATCAGAGGTTGGGACACCAAAATCTCCTCTCTGTTATTTTATCCTCACTCCAGGGGTTTTTAAAGAAAAAAAAATCTCTTCTTCATCCCAGATATTGCTCAAAAAATCTGAATTCCCGGTGTTTATTCTCATTCTGTCCTGATTTCAACAATCAGAAATTGGAATTTAATTAAATATTTGAGATTCCTGAGTGTTTTTCTCCCAAGCTCCTGCAGCACCAAGGTGATAAGGATTTATTTTTCATGCACACAAAATTCCCAGTGATTCTTCTCCATTTTAACCATCAGGAATTGGAATTTAATTTGATTTCCTGAGTGTTTTTCTTCACAAAATTCCCAGTGTTTCTCCTCCATTTTAACCATCAGAATTTGGAATTTAATTTGATTTCCTGAGTGTTTTTCTCCCAAGCTCCTGCAGCATCAAGGTGGATTTTTCAGGCACACAAAATTCCCAAGTTTCCTTCCCATTCTGTCCCTGATTTCAACCATCAGAAATTGGAATTTAATCAAATATTTGAGATTCCTGAGTGTTTTTCTCCCAAGCTCCTGCAGCACCAAGGTGATAAGGATTTATTTTTCATGCACACAAAATTCCCAGTGATTCTTCTCCATTGTAACCATCAGGAATTGGAATTTAATTTGAGTTTCCTGCAGCATCAAGGTGAGAAGGATTTATTTTTCATGCACACAAAATTCCCAATTTTTCTTCTCATTCTGTCCCTGATTTCAACAATCAAAAAATTGGAATTTAATCAAATATTTGAGTTTCCTGAGTGTTTTTCTCCCAAGCTCCTGCAGCATCAAGGTGGATTTTTCAGGCACACAAAATTCCCAAGTTTCCTTCCCATTCTGTCCCTGATTTCAACCATCAGAAACTGGAATTTAATTAAATATTTGAGTTTCCTGAGTGTTTTTCTCTTTTTTTTTTCCCCCAGGAGCTGCCTGGGCAAGGTCACTGGATTTGGTGACCTCCCCAGGGCTCCTCCAGCCTCAATTCCTGCAGGATTTAATGGATTAAAAATGAAATCCTTCCGGAGCCCTCCTAATGCACTCCTTCTGTCATGGAGCTGATGAGAAGGCATCCTCGTGGCAACTCCCAGCCTGGAGTTTAACGGGATTTTCCCAGGATTTTCCCAGGATTTTTCCAGGATTTTTGAAGGATTTTTTCCAGGATTTTTCTTGGACTTTTCCAGGATTTTTCTTGATTTTTCCAGGATTTTTCCTAGATTTTTTGTGGATTTTTTTGTGGATTTTTCTTGTATTTTTCCAGGATTTTTCTTGGATTTTTCCAGGATTTCTCCAGGATTTCTCCAGGATTTTTCTTGGATTTTTCCTGGATTTTGCCTGGATTTTTCTTGGATTTTTCTTGGATTTTCCCAGGATTTTTCTTGTATTTTTCCAGGATTTTTCTTGGATTTTGCCTGGATTTCTCCAGTATTTCTTCAGGACTTTTCCAGGATTTTTCTTGGATTTTTCCAGGATGTTGCCTGGATTTTTCCAGGATTTCTCCTGGATTTCTCCTGGATTTCCCTCTTTGGGAAGGGAAAAACTGCACTGAAGGCCTTTCAGCGTCCACCAGAGCCCAGAGGGGAAATCCTGACTGCAACTGCAGCAAATCATTTCCTAATTAATTAAGAAATCAATTAATTCTTGGGGCTTGAGCAGCTCCCTGGATTTTGGGAGAAAAGGGGAATGACAATAAAATAAAAACTCAAAAATCCGATTTGCAGAGGGCAGCTGGGTCTGGCTCCCTCCTGCCCAGAGCCCCGGGGCGGGTTCAGAAAAGCAGAAACTCAGAAAGTTCTGGGTGGTTTGGGGTAAAATCAGCAAGAAACAGGAAACTGAGAGAAAATTCCAAAAAAATGGAATTCTCAGATCACCAGCGCCGCGTCCTGTGAATCTGGAACTGAGCTCAGCAGCAGAGTGCAGCGGGAGATTTCAGGAGGAGAGGATTTTAGGAGTTGATTTTAGGAGGAGTTGATTTTAGCAGGAATTGATTTTAGGAGGAGTTAATTTTAGGAGGAATTGATTTTAGCAGGAGTTGATTTTAGCAGGAGTTGATTTTAGCAGGAATTGATTTTAGGAGGAGTTGATTTTAGCAGGAATTGATTTTAGCAGGAATTGATTTTAGGAGGAGTTAATTTTAGGAGGAATTGATTTTAGCAGGAGTTGATTTTAGCAGGAGTTGATTTTAGCAGGAGTTGATTTTAGCAGGAATTGATTTTAGGAGGAATTGATTTTAGCAGGAGTTGATTTTAGCAGGAGTTGATTTTAGCAGGAATTGATTTTAGCAGGAATTGATTTTAGCAGGAGTTGATTTCAGCAGGAGTTGATTTTAGGAGGAATTGATTTTAGGAGGAGTTAATTTTAGGAGGAATTGATTTTAGCAGGAGTTGATTTTAGCAGGAGTTGATTTTAGCAGGAATTGATTTTAGCAGGAGTTGATTTTAGCAGGAGTTGATTTTAGGAGGAGTTGATTTTAGGAGGAATTGATTTTAGCAGGAGTTGATTTTAGGAGGAGTTGATTTTAGGAGGAGTTGATTTTAGGAGGAATTGATTTTAGGAGGAATTGATTTTAGCAGGAGTTGATTTTAGCAGGAATTGATTTTAGCAGGAATTGATTTTAGGAGGAGTTGATTTTAGGAGGAGTTGATTTTAGGAGGAGTTGATTTTAGCAGGAATTGATTTTAGGAGGAGTTGATTTTAGGAGGAGATTTTAGGAGGAATTGATTTTAGGAGGAGTTGATTTTAGCAGGAATTGATTTTAGCAGGAATTGATTTTAGCAGGAATTGATTTCAGCAGGAGATTTTCAGCAGAAGATGATTTTACCAGGAGATTTTAGCAGATTTCAGCAGGAAATTTTTGTAGGAGTTGATTTCAGCAGGAGATTCCCAGCAGGAGATGATTTTAGCAGGAATTCACTTTAGGAGGAATTGATTTTAGCAGATTTTAGCAGGAGATTTTAGCAGGAGTTGACTTTACCAGGAGACTTTAGCAGGAGATTCCCAGCAGATTTCAGCAGGAGCTGATTTTAAAAGGAGATTTTTTGCAGATTTCAGCAGGAGTTGATTTTAACAGGAGATTTTCAGGAGTTTCCAGCAGGAGATTTTCAGCAGGAGTTGATTTTAACAGGAGATTTTCAGGAGTTTCCAGCAGGAGGTTTTCAGCAGGAGATGATTTTAACAGGAGATTTTCAGGAGTTTCCAGCAGGAGGTTTTCAGCAGGAGTTGATTTGAACAGGAGATTTTCAGGAGTTTCCAGCAGGAGATTTTCAGCAGGAGTTGATTTTAGCAGGAGATTTTCAGGAGTTTCCAGCCCATCTCCAAGTGCTTTCAGCCCAGCCCAGGGAGAGCCCAGCCTGCCCAGCATTCCCCCAGGAATATTTTGAATTTCTCTTCCTGAGCTGAACAAGCCTCACGTGCCACGAGGCCACGTTTGTTTGCTTTTTTTTTTTACAGCCAAAATGGATTTCTCAATTAAAAAAAAATAAACAAATTACCCTCCAACACTTCAGAATTCTGCCCAGGGCTGGAGGAGCTTTTGCTGAGACTTCCCCCACTAAATGCTCTTTATTTCTAATTTTCTTTTCCTTTTTTTCCCACTGAGCCTTGGCTTTTATTATTTCATTTTTAAATTATTTTTTTTTATTTGTATTATTATTTTTTTTAATGCTTTCAGAAATGTAATGCATTTTTGAGGGTGATTCTTGGCTAGCACAGAAAGTTTTTAAAATCTTTTGCCTTTAGGCTTTTGACAGACCAGCAATCCCTGGCCTGCTGCACTCCTGCACTCCCAAACTCAGAGATGAACACGAACTGGGGAGGGAAGAGGGAATCACCAGGCAGGAAACAGCATTAAAAAAAAAAAAAAAAAAAGAGGAAAATTAAATTATCCCCTGTGCTGAGTGGAGGCAGAACAAAGCTGGAGCTGTGGGAGCTGGGGCTGAGCAGGGGAGGAGAACTCAGAGCAGAGCGGGAGCCAGCACCCCAGATTCCAGCCCTGTGCCAAAAATCCTCCAGCCCTGCACCTAAAATCATCCAGGATTTGATTTCCTGGATCTCCTGGCACCCCACACATTCCTAAATCCACATTTTCAGGAGAGAGCTCACAGGGCTGAGCAGAGAGAACTCAGAACAGAGCAGAGCAGGAGCCAGCCCTGCAGCACCCCCAGATTCCAGCCCTGCACCAAAAATCCTCCAGCCTTGATCTCCTGGCACCCCACACATTCCTAAATCCACATTTTCAGGAGAGAGCTCACAGGGCTGAGCAGAGAGAACTCAGAACAGAGCAGAGCAGGAGCCAGCCCTGCAGCACCCACAGATTCCAGCCCTGCACCAAAAATCCTCCAGCCTTGCACCTAAAATCATCCAGGACTTGATTTCCTGGATCTCCTGGCACCCCACACATTCCTAAATCCACATTTTCAGGAGAGAGCTCAGGGGGCTGAGCAGAGGAGAACTCAGAACAGAGCAGAGCAGGAGCCAGCCCTGCAGCACCCCCAGATTCCAGCCCTGCACCAAAAATCCTCCAGCCTTGCACCTAAAATCATCCAGGACTTGATTTCTGGCACCCCACAAACTTCTGCACCTGCACAGCTCAGGTGAGAGCTCAGGGGGCTGAGGAGAACTCAGAACAGAACAGAGCAGGAGCCAGCACCCCCAGATTCCATCCTCTCACCAAAAATCCTCCAGCCTTGCACCTAAAATCCTCCAGCCTTGATCTCCTGGCACCCCACACATTCCTAAATCCACATTTTCAGGAGAGAGCTCACAGGGCTGAGCAGAGGAGAACTCAGAACAGAACAGAGCAGGAGCCAGCACCCCAGATTCCAGCCCTGTGCCAAAATCCTCCAGCCTTGATCTCCTGGCACCCCACACATTCCTAAATCCACATTTTCAGGAGAAAGCTCAGGGGGCTGAGATGTCCTGGATGTGACATTGTGCCATCCTCCCATCCCAACCCGGGGGGCTCCAGGTCCCAGCCCCATTTATTGAGGACTCCCAAACTCAGAGAAAAAGCCAAATTGTGGAGGGAAGAGGGAATCACCTGGCAGGAAACAGGGATCAGGGTCAGAGAAAAAGCCAAATTGTGGAGGGAAGAGGGAATCACCTGGCAGGAAACAGGGATCAGGGTCAGAGAAAAAGCCAAATTGTGGAGGGAAGAGGGAATCACCAGGTAGGAAACAGGGATCAGGGTCAGAGAAAAAGCCAAATTGTGGAGGGAAGAGGGAATCACCTGGCAGGAAACAGGGATCAGGGTCAGAGAAAAAGCCAAATTGTGGAGGGAAGAGGGAATCACCAGGTAGGAAACAGGGATCAGGGTCAGAGAAAAAGCCAAATTGTGGAGGGAAGAGGGAATCACCTGGCAGGAAACAGGGATCAGGGTCAGAGAAAAAGCCAAATTGTGGAGGGAAGAGGGAATCACCTGGCAGGAAACAGGGATCAGGGGCTTGGAGGAAAATCAGAGCATCCTTTGTGGAAGCATTTCTCCACCCATATTTTCAGGTGAGATGAAGCCCCCGAGTCGGGATGTGCCATCCCACAAATCCCACCCCATCCCACAAATCCCATCCCGGCGGGCTCCAGCTCCCAGCCCCCCCTGCCGAGCTGACCCCATCCCACATTTTGGGGCGGGATCTCCCCATCCCGATGAGTCAGTGGCACCTCGGGAGCTTCGCCTCCTCCCAAACCCCCCGGCTCAATCTGGCTCGGATTCCACTCTGGGAATAAAGGCAGGGTGAGAATGTGCCCGAGCTGCCAGGTGGGAAATCTGGGAATGGGGGAGGAATGGGGGAGGAATGGGGGAAAGGGGAGAGGGGGAAGGGAAAGGGAAAGGGGAAATGGGGACGGAGAAGGGGAAAGGGGAGAGGGGGAAGGAAAGGGAAAAGGGAAAGAAGGGGAAAGGGGAAAGAAAGGAGAAAGGGGAAAAGAAAAGGGGAAAGGGAAAAGGGAAAGGGAAAAGGGAAAGAAGGAAAGGGAAAGGAGAGAGAAAAGTAGGGAAAAGGGAAGGGGAAGGGGAAGGGGAAGGGAAGGGAAAGGGAAAGGGAAAGGGAAAGGGAAAGGAAAGGTCGCTCTATTCCTGCCCCAGCCGGGTTCTCGGAGCTCAGAGCCGGAGGCTCCGCACGGAACCAGCGCTGTGCCCGGAGCGGGAACAGGCGGAACAGGGAAAAAGGAACAGGGACAGGAACAGGGAAAAAGGAACAGGAACAGGAACGGGACAGGAAAAGGAACAGGAACAGGAACAGGAACAGGACAGGAACAGGGACAGGAACAGGAAAGGGACAGGGACATGGAACAGGAACAGGGACAGGAACAGGGACAGGAAAAAGGAACAGGAACAGGACATGGAATAGGGACAGGAACAGGACAGGGACAGGAACAGGGACAGGGACAGGAACAGGGACAGGGACAGGGAAAAAGGAACAGGAACAGGGAACAGGAACAGGGACAGGGACATGGAAACAGGAACAGGGACAGGAACAGGGAAGAACAGGGACAGGAACAGGGAAAAAGGAACAGGAACAGGAACAGGGACAGGAAAAAGGAACAGGAACAGGGAACAGGAACAGGACAGGAAAAAGGAACAGGAACAGGGACAGGAACAGGGAAAAGGAACAGGACAGGGAACAGGAACAGGAACAGGGACAGGAACAGGGACAGGGACAGGAACAGGGACAGGACAGGGAAAAAGGAACAGGAGGAACAGGGACAGGGAAAAAGGAACAGGGACAGGAACAGGAACAGGAACAGGACAGGAACAGGAAAACAGGGACAGGGAAAAAGGAACAGGAACAGGGACAGGAAAAAGGAACAGGAACAGGAACAGGGACAGAACAGGGACAGGAACAGGGACAGGAAAAAGGACAGGAACAGGGACATAGATAGGGACAGGGACAGGAACAGGAACAGGAACAGGAACAGGACAGGGACAGGAACAGGAACAGGGACAGGAACAGGGAACAGGGAAAAGGAACAGGAACAGGACAGGAAAGGGACAGGAACAGGACAGGAACAGACAGGAACAGGGACAGGGCAGGAACAGGGACAGGGAAGGAACAGGAACAGGCAGGGACAGGAACAGGGAAAAAGGACAGGAACAGGGACAGGGAACAGGACAGGAACAGGGCAGACAGGGAACAGGGAAAAAGGAAAAGGAACAGGAACAGGGCCGGGGCTCCAGCCCGGGCTTCATTCCCATCAAACGCCCCCGAGCTCATCCCGAGCCTGGGAACATCTCTGGGATTCCACACGGGCCGGTGCTGGGAGCAGCAGCTTCTCCAAGGGATCGGGAATGAGCCTGGGAATGATGCTGGGAATGAGCCTGGGAATGGGAATGAGCCTGGGAATGAGCTGGGAATGGGAATGAGCCTGGGAATGAGCCTGGGAATGGGAATGAGCCTGGGAATGAGCCTGGGAATGGGAATGAGCTGGGAATGAGCCTGGGAATGGGAATGAGCCTGGGAATGAGCCTGGGAATGGGAATGAGCCAGGGAATGAGCCTGGGAATGGGAATGAGCTGGGAATGAGCCTGGGAATGGGAATGAGCCTGGGAATGAGCCTGGGAATGGGAATGAGCCTGGGAATGAGCCTGGGAATGGGAATGAGCCTGGGAATGAGCCTGGGAATGGGAATGATGCTGGGAATGAGCCTGTGGAATGGGAATGAGCCTGGGAATGGGAATGATGCTGGGAATGAGCCTGGGAATGGGAATGAGCCAGGGAATGAGCCTGGGAATGGGAATGAGCCTGGGAATGAGCCTGGGAATGGGAATGATGCTGGGAATGAGCCTGGGAATGGGAATGAGCCTGGGAATGAGCCTGGGAATGGGAATGATGCTGGGAATGAGCCTGGGAATGGGAATGAGCCAGGGAATGAGCCTGGGAATGGGAATGAGCCTGGGAATGAGCCTGGGAATGGGAATGATGCTGGGAATGAGCCTGGGAATGGGAATGAGCCTGGGAATGAGCTGGAATGGGAATGAGCCTGGGAATGAGCCTGGGAATGGGAATGATGCTGGGAATGAGCCTGGAATGGGAATGAGCCTGGGAATGGATGAGCTGGAATGAGCCTGGGAATGAGAGCTGGGAATGAGCTGGGAATGGATGCCTGGGAATGGGAGATGGATACCTGGGAATGGGAATGAGCCTGGGAATGGGAATGGCCTCATGGGAATGAGCCCTGGCAATGGGAATGAGCCCTGGGAATGAGCCCTGGGAATGATCCTGGGAGTGGATTTTATTATTATAGTTTATTTAAATTTATTTATTTATTTATTTATTTATTATTATTTATTTATTTATTATTTATTTATTTACTGGAGCTAATTTTTTTTTTTTAAAACTGATTTATTTATTTGGGGTTCCAATCAAATTTTTTTTTTTTTTTTTTTTTTTTTTTAAATTGATTTCCTCATTTCCTGGTTCCAACCCCCTCCAAAATAATCAGATTTATTGATTTCAGCTCTTCCTCACAGAGGTCAAGAGAGCAAAATTAAATCCATTTTTTTTAAATAATTTTTTTTTTTTTTTTTTTTGCATCAGCTCCCTTTACAGCGGCACCAAAAAAAAAAAAAAAAAAATTAAAATAAATAAAAAATAAAATTTCCCAAGGTCCTGGTGGGTGATAAAAACCAACTTGGGGCTGCCAGAACAGGTCCTGCCAGGTGATTAAATCAAAATCTAAATTCAATTCTTCCCTGGAAGGGCGGGCACGCCTCGAGCAGAAAATCAGCTTTACCTGCCAAAGGTGAGGCTTTGAAAGGTGGGGGTGGGAAAGAGAAACGTGACATTTATCGAAAATTAAAATAGAAAAAAAAAAATTAAAATTTTGTGTGAATGTAAAAAAAAAAAAAAAAAAAAAAATAGGGGAGAAATCAGGGTGGGTTTGGTGGCAAAAATCTGGATTTTTTAAATTTATTTTTTCCTCCTCGTGTTCAGATTTCTAAATATTGGAGGTGTAAAATCTGAATAATTTAATTTAATTTTTTTAATGTCAGGATTTCTCGATATTTTAGGTGTAAAATCTGAATAATTCAATTTAATTCTTATTTAATGTCAGGATTTCTCGATATTGGAGGTGTAAAATCTGAATAATTTAATTTAATTTTTTTTTTAATGTCAGGATTTCTCGAATATTTAGGTGTAAAATCTGAATAATTCAATTTAAATTCTTTTTTAAATGTCAGGATTTCTCGATATTGGAGGTGTAAAATCTGAATAATTTAATTTAATTTTTTTTTAATGTCAGGATTTCTCGATATTTTAGGTGTAAAATCTGAATAATTCAATTTAATTCTTTTTTAATGTCAGGATTTCTCGATATTTAGGTGTAAAACTAAAAAATTCAATTTAATTATTATTTTATCCCCTAATGTCAGAATTTCTCAATTTTCAGGTGCAAAACCTAAAAAATCAATTTAATCTTTATTTTTTTCCTCCTAATATCTGGATTTCTCGATATTTTAGATGTAATTCTGAATAATTCAATTATAATTCTTTTTTTATTAACTTTTAATACCCAAATATTCCTCAACATTTAGATGTAAATTCTGAATAATCAAATTTATTCTTTTTTTTTTCCTACTAATGTCGGATTCCTTAACATTTGAGGTTAAACCTAAATAATTCAATTTATTTCTTTTTTTTTCACCTCCTAACTCCCAAATTCTCAACATTTAAGCTTAAAACCCGAATAATTCAATTTATTCTTTTTTTTTTCCCCTCCTAATGTCAGCATTCTCAATATTTTAGATGTAAACCCTAAATAATTCAATTTATTTCTTTTTTTCCCCTCCTAATACCCAAATTCCTCAACATTTAAGGCTTAAACCCTGAATAATTCAATTTATTTCTTTTTTTTTCCCTCCTAATTCCCAAATTTCTCCACATTTAAAGCACCCACACTTTAAAAATCCCCCTGAAAAATCCGATTTTTTTCCCCTTTTGTTCTCCTCTCACAGGGCAGACTCTGTCTGATCAGGGAAAGGAAATAATTCCGAATTCCAGGCTGGAATAAATTGATTTTTGATAAAGTTCCAGGAGCTCTGAGAGCTGCTTTTGTTTTTTTTTTTCTGCACAGAGCACAATGATGCTAAAAAAATCAAAAATCAAAAATCAAAAATAATTAAAAAAAAAAAATAAAAATTAAAAAATAAAAATTAAAAAATAATAAAAAATAATAAAAAAAATATTAAAAAATAAAAAATAAAAAATAAAAATAAAAAATAAATAAAAAAATAAATAATAAAAAATAATTAAAAAAAAATTAAAAATTAAAAAAAATTTAAAAATAAAAAATAAAAATTAAAAAAAAATAAATAAAAAAAAAAAATAAAAAATAAAAAATAGAAAATAAAAAATAGAAAATAAAAAATAAAAAAATAAAAAAATAAAAAAACTCAGCCTCGAGCCCACCACCACACCAGGGGCAAAAGAAATAAATAAACCTTAATAATAACTCTAAAAAAAAAAAATAAAAATAAATAAAATAAATCGATGCTGATGGCGCCAGGATGAAGAAATTAAAAATAATAATTAATAAAAAAAATCAATTAATGCTGCTGGGAGAAGTGACAGCGAATGGGATGGGAGAAAAGGCAGAAAATTAAAAATAAAAAGGGAAATAAAGTGGATTTGGGGGTTTGAGGGGTAGAAAATCGCTTTTTTCTTATTAATTGCTCTTTTTTATTATTATTTTTTTATTATTTATTTTTTTTTTTAATTACTTTTTTTTTTTTTTTCCCTCTGAGCTGCGAGATCTGAGGTCGTGGCAGAGGAGGAGGGGTTAACTTTCTGTATTAAAAAAAACTTTATAATATTATTTTCCATTATTTATTTCTATTATTTTTAATATTATATATTTATTTATTTATTATTATTTATTTATTTATTTATTTATATTATTTAATTTTATTTCTTTATTTATTTTACTTATTTAATATATTTATTTTATTTATATCTATTTATTGATATTATCTATATTATTTCTATATAAATTTATTTATAATATTTCTATTCTTTATATATATATTTCTATTATTTACAGATATTTCTATTATTTATATATATTTCTATTATTTATAGATATTTCTATTATTTCTAGATATTTCCATTATTTATAGATATTTATGTTATTATATATTTATTTCTATTACCTATATTTTATATTATTTACATATATTTATTTATTTTACCTATATTTTATATTATTTACATATATTTATTTATTACCTATATTTTTATATTATTTACATATATTTATTTATTTTACCCATATTTTTCTATTATTTACATATATTTCTTTATATTATCTACATTTTTATATTATTTATATATATTTCTTTATATTACCTACATTTTTATATTATTTATATATATTTATTTCTATTACTTATATTTTTCTATTATTTACATATATTTCTTTCAATTACCTATATTATTTATATAATTTACATATATTTATTTCTATTATTTACATATAATCACTTCTATTATTTACACTATTATTTCCTCCATAGCAATATCTACAATGTGACTTTAATTTCTATTAAAAAATTTAATGTCCATTATTAAATAATATAAATAATTGACATTAATTTCCCAATACTTATCACTTCTGTTAGCGTGTCTCTAAAATAATTAAGTGTCAAAAGAAGAATCTTCAATTTTGCTCCTTGAAAATGCTAAAATTCTGAAATTGTGAAATTGTAAAATTGTAAAATGCTAAAATTCTGAAATTGTAAAATTGTAAAATTCTAAAATTCTGAAATTCTGAAATTGTAAAATTGTAAAATTGTAAAATTGTAAAATTCTAAAATTCTGAAATTCTGAAATTGTAAAATTGTAAAATTGTAAAATTCTAAAATTCTGAAATTCTGAAATTGTAAAATTCTAAAATTCTGAAATTCTGAAATTCTAAAATTCTGAAATTCTAAAATTCTGAAATTCTGAAATTGTAAAATTCTAAAATTCTGAAATTCTAAAAATTCTAAAATTCTCCTTTTTCCCTCTGGGCCAAAGTAACTGTTATTCCACTCGAACTTTTGGGGTTTTTAAATCAAGTTGGGAATTTTTTTTCCCTAAAATTCAAGGTACAGGTGGGTTTGAGTGTGGGCCAAGGTCTGTGAGCTGCCAGGGGGGATAAAGAGAAATAAAAAAGGAAAAAAAGGGGAAAAAAGGAGGAATAGAGGAAGAAGAAATGAGGATAAAGGAGGAATAAAGGGGGAAAAAAGGGGGAAAAAAGGGGGGGAAAAGGGGGAAATAAAGGAGGAATAAAGGAGGAATAAAGGAGGAATAAAGGAGGAGTAAAGGAAAAATAAAGGAGGAATAAAGGAGGAATAAAGGAGGAATAAAATAGGAATAAAGGAGAAATAAAGGAGGAATAAAGAGGAATAAAGGAGAAATAAAGGAGGAAATAAGGAGGAAAAGGAGAAATAAAGGAGAATAAAGGAGGAAATAAAGGAGAATAAAGGAGGAATAAAGGAGGAATAAAGGAGGAATAAAGGAGGATAAAGGAGAATAAAGGAATAAAGGAAATAAAAGGAAAAGAGAAATAAAGGAGGAATAAAGGAGGAATAAAGGAGGAATAAAGGAGGAATAAAGGAGGAATAAAGGAGGAATAAAGGAAAAATTCAAAAGGAATAAAGGAGAAATAAAGGAGGAATAAAGGAGGAATAAAGGAGGAATAAAGGAGGAATAAAGGAGGAATAAAGGAGGAATAAAGGAGGGATAAAGGAAAAATTCAAAAGGAATAAAGGAGAAATAAAGGAGGAATAAAGGAGGAATAAAGGAGAAATAAAGGAGAAATAAAGGAGGAATAAAGGAGGAATAAAGGAGGAATAAAGGAGGGATAAAGGAAAAATTCAAAAGGAATAAAGGAGGAATAAAGGAGGAATAGAGGAGGAATAAAAAAGGAATAAAGGAGGAATAAAGGATGAGTAAAGAGGAATAAAGGAAGAATAAAGGATGAGTAAAGGAGGAATAAAGAGGAATAGAGGAGGAATAGAGGAATAAAGGAGGAATAGAGGATAAAATAAATAAAATAAAGGAGGAATAAAGAGGAATAGAGGAGGAATAAAGGAAGAATAAAGGATGAGTAAAGGAGGAATAGAGGAGGAATAAAGGAAGAATAAAGAGGAATAGAGGAGGACTAAAGGAGGAAGAGAGGAGCACTAAAGGAAAAATAAAGAGGAATAAAGAACTAAAGGAGGAATAAAGAGGAATAAAGGACTGCAGGAGGAATAAGGAGGAAGAGAGGAGCACTAAAGGGGGAATAAAGAGGAATAAAGAGGAATAAAGGACTGCAGGAGGAATGAGGAGGAAGAGAGGAGCACTAAAGGGGGAATAAAGAGGAATAAAGAGGAATAAAGGACTGCAGGAGGAATGAGGAGGAAGAGAGGAGCACTAAAGGGGGAATAAAGAGGAATAAAGAGGAATAAAGAGGAATAAAGAGGAATAAAGAGGAATAAAGGACTGCAGGAGGAATGAGGAGGAAGCGAGGAGCACTAAAGGGGGAATAAAGAGGAATAAAGAACTAAAGGAGGAATAAAGAGGAATAAAGAGGAATAAAGAGGAATAAAGAGGAATAAAGAGGAATAAAGGACTGCAGGAGGAATAAGGAGGAAGCGAGGAGCACTCCTCAGCAGGCTCGCTCGGCAGGCGCTCCCCAGCTCTCCATCTCCCAAATCCCCAACCCTCCCGGCCGGCCCCAGCAACGCTGCCCCATCGCACCTCAGCGACAAAAAACCAACCCCCCAAAACCCCCCCGAGCAGCCAGAGCACGAAACATCAGCCGGAAGGCGAGAACGCCCTGACAGCCCGCACACACACCCAGGGCCAGCCGGAGCCGCAGCTGCTGCCGCCTTTTGTCTGCCTTTGTGCCTCGCAGGCGGCGATCGCTGCCCCCCGAGCCCCCCGAGCCCCCCGAGCCCCCCGGGGATGCTCCGGGTACAAGGGAGCGGCTCCACCGCCGCTTCTGCAGCGGCTGCCAGCACGGCCGAGCCGCAGCCTTTGTTGTCACAGCCCAGATTCCTGCCTAGACCGCTAAAAAAAAAAATAAAAAAAAAAATCCACCCTGCTAGAGCCGGGAATGTGAGCGCATGGAAAATGAGTGTATTCCTCAGGGTTGCAGGCAGCGGCGCCCGGCTGAGCCCCGGGGGGGATGGATGAGCCCGCTGGCCCCGCTCGCATCCGGCGGCGCTGGGAGCGCCGTGAATTCCCGAGGTTTTTCATGGGCCAAGAGGCCGGCGGCAGGGCCGGGCAGGGTGGGATGGGGGCGCGGTAGGGATGCGGGGTTCGGCGGGGGGGGGGATGCTGGAGGGATGCGGGGATCGGCAGGGATGCGGGGTCTGGCAGGGGGGATGCCGGGATGCCGGAGGGATGAGGGGTCGGCAGGGGGGATGCTGGAAGGATGCGGGGTCGGCAGGGGGGATGCTGGAAGGATGAGGGGTCGGCAGGGGGGATGCTGGAAGGATGAGGGTCCGGCAGGGGGATGCTGGAAGGATGCGGGGTCGGCAGGGGGGGATGCTGGAAGGATGAGGGGTCGGCAGGGGGGATGCTGGAAGGATGAGGGGTCGGCAGGGGGGGATGCCGGAGGGATGAGGGTCCGGCAGGGGGGATGCTGGAAGGATGAGGGTCCGGCAGGGGGGATGCTGGAAGGATGAGGGTCCGGCAGGGGGGGATGCCGGAGGGATGCGGGGTCGGCAGGGGGGATGCCGGAGGGATGCGGGGTCGGCAGGGGGGATGCCGGAGGGATGCGGGGTCGGCAGGGGGGGATGCCGGAGGGATGAGGGTCCGGCAGGGGGGGATGCCGGAGGGATGAGGGGTCGGCAGGGGGGATGCTGGAAGGATGAGGGTCCGGCAGGGGGGATGCTGGAAGGATGAGGGGTCGGCAGGGGGGATGCCGGAGGGATGCGGGGTCGGCAGGGGGGACGCTGGAAGGATGCGGGGTCGGCAGGGGGACGCTGGAAGGATGCGGGGTCGGCAGGGGGACGCTGGAAGGATGCGGGGTCGGCAGGGGGACGCTGGAAGGATGCGGGCGCGGCAGGGCAGCAGGCAGCCCCGGCTGAGCGCGCTGGGCCCCGGCCCCAGCCCTGCCGCCGGCCCGGGGCTGCGGCGCCGGTGCCTGCGGCCGGGCGGAGCGCGGGGCCCTGCGCGGCCTGTCCCCCATCCCCGCACGGCCCCGGGCCGGCCCCGCCGCCTCCGCGCTTACCGGAACCGGGGCGAGTCCTTGATGCACTCCTCGAACTCCACCGTCATCCTGCCGGCTCGGCCGCGCTGCGCTCAGCGGAGGAAGCGCAGCGCCCGCCGGCCCCGAGACGGGCGGGCAGCGCCCGCCCCCCGCCCCGGCCCGCCTCCCGCGGCACGGCACCGGCACCGGCACCGGCACCGGCACCGGCACCGGCACCGGCACCGGGGATAGCCCAGCCTCCATCGGTACCGGCACCGGCACCGGCACCGGCACCGGGGATAGCCCAGCCTCCACCGGTACCGGCACCGGCACCGGGGATAGCCCAGCCTCCACCGGTACCGGCACCGGCACCGGGGATAGCCCAGCCTCCACCGGTACCGGTACCGGCACCGGGGATAGCCCAGCCTCCACCGGTACCGGCACCGGGGATAGCCCAGCCTGCACCGGTACCGGCACGGAACCGGGGATAGCCCAGCCTCCACCGGTACCGGCACCGGGGATAGCCCAGCCTCCACCGGTACCGGCACCGGGGATAGCCCAGCCTGCACCGGTACCGGCACGGAACCGGGGATAGCCCAGCCTCCACCGGTACCGGCACCGGCACCGGCACCGGCACCGGGGATAGCCCAGCCTCCACCGGTACCGGCACCGGCACCGGCACCGGGGATAGCCCAGCCTCCACCGGTACCGGCACCGGCACCGGGGATAGCCCAGCCTCCACCGGTACCGGCACCGGCACCGGCACCGGCACCGGCACCGGGGATAGCCCAGCCTCCACCGGTACCGGCACCGGCACCGGCACCGGGGATAGCCCAGCCTCCACCGGTACCGGCACCGGCACCGGGGATAGCCCAGCCTCCACCGGTACCGGCACCGGGGATAGCCCAGCCTCCACCGGTACCGGCACCGGGGATAGCCCAGCCTGCACCGGTACCGGCACGGAACCGGGGATAGCCCAGCCTCCACCGGTACCGGCACGGAACCGGGGATAGCCCAGCCTCCACCGGTACCGGCACGGAACCGGGGATAGCCCAGCCTCCACCGGTACCGGCACGGAACCGGGGATAGCCCAGCCTGCACCGGTACCGGCACGGAACCGGGGATAGCCCAGCCTGCAGCGGCACCGGGCACGGAACCAGCTAAGGCACCGGGGATAGCCCAGCCTCCACCGGCACTGGCACCGGGCACGGCACCGGGCACGGCACAGCTTCCAGCGGCACCGGCACGGAACCGGGGACAGCCCTGGCACCGGTACAAACCGGGGATCGCACCGGGTACGGCACCGGCCAGAGCCCAGCCTCGGGTACGGCACCGGCCCGCCTGCCGGGAACCGAGCCGGACCGGGAACGGCACGGACCCGCCTGCCGCTGGACCACGAACGGAACCGGAGCGGCTCCGGCACAGCGGACACGGCACCGACACGGCACTGACCTCCTCCGTCATACCGGACAGAGCACTGACCCCTGTCACACACCGGACACGGCACCGACCCCTGTCACACACCGGACACGGCACCGACCCCTGTCACACACCGGACACGGCACTGACCCCTGTCACACACCGGACACGGCACCGACCCCTGTCACACACCGGACACGGCACCGACCCCTGTCACACACCGGACACGGCACCGACCCCTGTCACACACCGGACACGGCACGGACACGGCACCGACCCCTGTCACACACCGGACACGGCACCGACCCCTGTCACACACCGGACACGGCACGGACACGGCACTGACCCCTGACAGATACCGGACAGAGCACGGACACGGCACTGACCCCTGGCACACACCGGACACGGCACGGACACGGCACTGACCCCTGTCACACACCGGACACGGCACGGACACGGCACTGACCCCTGTCACACACCGGACACGGCACGGACACGGCACTGACCCTGTCACACACCGGACACGGCACGGACACGGCACTGACCCCTGGCACACACCGGACACGGCACGGACACGGCACTGACCCCTGTCACACACCGGACACGGCACGGACACGGCACTGACCCCTGGCACACACCGGACACGGCACGGACACGGCACTGACCCCTGGCACACACCGGACACGGCACGGACACGGCACTGACCCCTGTCACACACCGGACACGGCACGGACACGGCACTGACCCCTGGCACACACCGGACACGGCACGGACACGGCACTGACCCCTGTCACACACCGGACACGGCACTGACCCCTGTCACAGACAGGACAGAGCACGGACACGGCACTGACCCCTGTCACACACCGGACACGGCACCGACCCCTGTCACCACAACACGGACACGGCACGGACACGGCACTGACCCCTGCACACACCGGACACGGCACGGACACGGCACTGACCCCTGCACACACCGGACACGGCACAGACCCCTGGCCACACACACCGGACACGGCACTGACCCCTGGCACACACCGGACACGGCACGGACCCCTGGCACACACACACGGACACGGCACGGACCCCTGGCACACACCGGACACGGCACGGACCCCTGGCACACACCGGACACGGCACGGACACGGCACGACCCCTGGCACACCACACGGACACGGCACGGACACGGCACTGACCCCTGGCACAGACAGGACAGAGCACGGACACCGCACTGACCCCTGTCACAGACAGGACAGCCCTGTCCCCTCCCTCCCCAGCCATGCCCGGTGGGTGACACGGGCGCGTCCCCGGTGGGTGACACGGGCGCGTCCCCTCTCCTCAGCCCCGGGCATTCCGCCGGGCTGGGAAGGAGCTCCCAGAACGCCAGAATCGCGGAATGCTCAGCCTTGGGAGAGCTTCCAGATCAGCTCAGCACCCCCAAAGCGCAGCACCTGCGGGGATGGGCACCCCACGCCCCCCGAGTGGGCATCCCAAAGCCGGAGCACCCCAGATTTTCCAGTATCTTTGGGAACCTCCCCCGGCTCAGCTTCCTCTCCTCCTCTCACCGGGGCTCGCCTGAAGGAGCGGGGCCCCCCTGAACCCCCTGTCCTGCCGGGATTTGGGAAGTGCTGAGCTCCCCCCGAGCCTCCTCTGCCCAAGCCTGCCCAAACCCAGCTCCCTCAGCTGCTCCTCAAAAGCCATTTTTAGCCCTTGGCCTGCCTTGGACACATTCCAGCTCCTCAATGTCCTTTTTAAAGCCACACACCATCCAACCTGTCACCCAAGTCCACCTTGTCACCCAGAGCTGGCTCCGAGTGCCACATCCAGCCTTTCCTAAAAAAAACCCTGCAGGGATGGGGCCTCCAGAGCAGCCCAGTCCTATATCCAGTCACCCTTTCCAGGAAGAAATCCCTGCCTGTTCTTCCTGTTTGGGAGAGGGTGGATGCTCAGCAAACACCCAGGCCAGGTGTGGCTCAGGGCTGTGACTCCAGCTCAGGTGGGTTGTGACAACCAGGCAGGAATTTTTTTACCATGAGGCTGTTAAAACAGTGCCAAAGATCACCCAGAGAGCTTTGGCTGGAAGTATTTTTTACCCCTGGAAACATTTAAGGTCAGGCTGAGCAAAAAAAGGGAAAGACCCTGCTGGTGGAATAGCTTTAATTTAAATTTTCCAATCCGAAGCATTCCAGGATTTCCAGGCAGGATTGCTCTGTGTGTGCACTGCAAGAAGAACAAATCCAACCCAAGGGTGCAATTCCATACCCAGCAGCAGCAGCAGGCATCAATCCTGTCCCCTCCTTAATCTCATTTTTAATTTTCCATTAAATTAAAAAAAAAAAAAAAAAAAAAATTGCCAGCAGCCCCGGGATAAATGTGGAAGGGGAAGGAGCACGTTTGGGTTTGTGGGTCCGACTCCACTGCCTTGCCACGGGACAGGCAACAAACTGTGGTGTGGTTAAATGAGAGTAATTAATGCTGATCTTCCACCCAGCGAGCACCAGAGCCACGAGAGCAGCAACCACACGGTTCAGCCAGGGGCTGGGATGAACTTGGTGTGAACTGGGAGAAGGGCCTGCAGTGGAAATCCCGAGTTTTAACAAAATCCTCATTAATACAGACCGAAATTAAAGCCAGGAGTGAAGCAGCAGGCTCAGGATCCGGGAGAGATGTCACAGGGACACTCAGCCATGGAGAGGAATAGAGGTGAAATGAGATTTAATGTCATTTTTGTACATAATTTACAGCCAAAATTCACCTCTACACCAGGCTCTTGTTCCCATAACACTTCCCAGAAAGGCCTGAAGTGTAAATCCCGTGTTTTAACAAAATCCTCATTAATACAGACCGAAATTAAAGCCAGGAGTGAAGCAGCAGGCTCAGGATCTGGGAGAGATGTCACAGGGACACTCAGCCATGGACAGGAATAGTGATTAAATGAGATTTAATGTCATTTTTGTACATAATTTACAGCCAAAATTCACCTCTACACCAGGCTCTTGTAGCCAGACCTTGATTCCTCGGCCACAGCCAAGAGTGAGAGCAAAAATCTGAGTTATTTAAACAGAGTTATCAGATGCTGGAGTGTTCTGAGGAATTCAGGAGAAGGAATTAGCCCTGGAGAATGGGTGAGATGATCTCTTGTGGCCTCTGTTTCACAGAGGTCAAACCAAGCCAAGGCTCTTTTTTTTTCTTTTTTCTGTGGTGTTTCCAGGGGTGCCTTTTTGGGCTACCTATAAATAAATAAAATAAATAAAATAAAAATAGAATTTGGAAACATACTATTATTATTATTATTATTATTATTATTATTATTATTATATTATTATTATTAATTTCATCCGAGTTGCATGCAGCACAGCTGGAGAGCTGAGGAGCATCCGAGGGGAATCACAGGGTCCCAGAGGGGTTTGGTGTTTGCACGACATCCCACGAGCACATCCTGACTGCCAGGAGTCTATCCCAGGTCCCCAGGAGCACATCCGGACTTCCAAGAGCCCATCCCAGGTCCCACCAGCCCATCCCAGGTCCCACCAGCCCATCCCAGGTCCCACCAGCCCATCCCAGGTCCCCATGAGCACATCCCAGATCCTATCCCCAGTCCCCATTAACCCATCCTGGTCTCCTCCAGCCCATCCCGGTCCCCGTTAGCCCATTCTGGTCCCCACCAGCCCATCCCAATTCCCATCCCGGTCCTCCCCAGCCCATCCCAATTCCCATCCTGGTCCCCATCAGCCCATCCCAATTCCCATCCCGGTCCTCCCCAGCCCATCCTGGTCCCCATCAGCCCATCCCAATTCCCATCCTGGTCCCCATGAGCCCATCCCAATCCCTACGAACTCATCCCAGGTCCTATTCCCGGTCCTCCCCAGCCCATCCCGGTCCCCATGAGCCCATCCCAATTCCCATCGCGGTCCCCATGAGCCCATCCTGGTCCCCATGAGCCCATCCCAATTCCCATCCCGGTCCCCATGAGCCCATCCCAATTCCCATCCCGGTCCTCCCCAGCACATCCCGGTCCCCATGAGCCCATCCCAATTCCCATCCCGGTCCTCCCCAGCCCATCCTGGTCCCCATGAGCCCATCCCAATTCCCATCCCGGTCCCCATGAGCCCATCCCAATTCCCATCGCGGTCCCCATGAGCCCATCCCAATTCCCATCGCGGTCCCCATGAGCCCATCCCAATTCCCATCGCGGTCCCCATGAGCCCATCGCGGTCCCCATGAGCCCATCCCAATTCCCATCGCGGTCCCCATGAGCCCATCCCAATTCCCATCGCGGTCCCCATGAGCCCATCGCGGTCCCCATGAGCCCATCCCAATTCCCATCCCGGTCCCTCCCATCCCGGTGCTCCCCCCACTCCGGTGGCGGCGGAAGCGGCGGTGCCGCCCGGGGGAAGGGGCGGTGCTGCCGGTCCCGTTCCGTTCCCGTTCGCTCCTTTCCCGGCCCCGCTCCGTTCCCGTGCCCGTTCCGTTCCCGGTTCGCTCCTTTCCCGGCCCCGCTCCGTTCCCGTGCCCGTTCCGTTCCCCGTTCGCTCCTTTCCGGCCCCGCTCCGTTCCCGTGCCCGTTCCGTTCCCCGTTCGCTCCTTTCCCGGCCCCGCTCCGTTCCCGGTTCGCTCGGTGCCCGTTCCTGCTCCGTGCCCGTTCCCGCTCGGTTCCCGGCCCCAGCCATGGTGTGTGCCCCTGCCCGGTACCTGGTGTACTTTCAGTACCTTGGCACCAGGTACAGGTACGTGTCCCGCTGTCCCCGAGCCACGTGCGGCAGCCGGGGAGGGATGGGAGAGAGCAGGGATGAGTTTGGGATGGCAGAGTTTGGAGAGAGCAGAGTTTGGGGAGAGCAGAGTTTGGGATGGCAGAGTTTGGGATGGCAGAGTTTGGAGAGAGCAGGGTTTGGGATGGCAGAGTTTGGGATGGCAGAGTTTGGGATGGCAGTTTGGGGAGAGCAGAGTTTGGGGAAGTGGAGCAGAGTTTGGGGAGAGCAGAGTTTGGGGAGAGCAGAGTTTGGGGAGAGCAGAGTTTGGGATGGCAGAGTTTGGGATGGCAGAGTTTGGGGAGGAATGGGTTGAGAACAGTGGGGAGAGCAGGGTTTGGGATAGCAGGGTTTGGGGAGAGCAGGGTTTGGGATGGCAGGGTTTGGAGAGAGCATGGTTTGGGATGACACAGTCTGGAGAGAGCAGGGTTTGGGATGGCAGAGTTTGGAGAGAGCAGGGTTTGGGATGGCAGAGTTTGGGAGGGCAGAGTTTGGGGAGAGCAGAGTTTGGGGAGAGCAGAGTTTGGGGGAAGCAGAGTTTGTGGATGGCAGAGTTTGGGATGGCAGAGTTTGGGGAGAGCAGAGTTTGGGGAGAGCAGAGTTTGGGATGGCAGAGTTTGGGGAGAGCAGAGTTTGGGAGAGCAGAGTTTGGGAGAGCAGGGTTTGGGATGACAGTTTGGGGAGAGCAGAGTTTGGGATGGCAGAGTTTGGGGAGAGCAGGAGTTTGGGATGGCAGAGTTTGGGGAGAGCAGAGTTTGGGATGGCAGAGTTTGGGGAGAGCAGAGTTTGGGATGACACAGTTTGGGAGAGCAGGGTTTGGGATGACACAGTTTGGGGAGAGCAGGGTTTGGGATGGCACAGTTTGGGGGAGCAGGGTTTGGGATGACAGAGTTTGGGGGAGGCAGGGTTTGGGATGGCAGAGTTTGGAGAGAGCAGGGTTTGGGATGACACAGTTTGGGGGAGCAGGGTTTGGGATGACACAGTTTGGGGAGAGCAGGGTTTGGGATGACACAGTTTGGAGAGAGCAGGGTTTGGGATGACACAGTTTGGAGAGAGCAGGGTTTGGGATGACACAGTTTGGGTGGAGAGCAGGGTTTGGGATGACACAGTTTGGAGAGGAGCAGGGTTTGGGATGGCAGAGTTTGGAGAGAGCAGGGTTTGGGATGGCAGAGTTTGGAGAGAGCAGGGTTTGGGATGGCAGAGTTTGGAGAGAGCAGGGTTTGGGATGGCAGAGTTTGGGGAGAGCAGGGTTTGGGATGGCACAGTTTGGGGGAGCAGGGTTTGGGATGACAGAGTTTGGGGGAGCAGGGTTTGGGATGGCAGAGTTTGGGAGAGAGCAGGGTTTGGGATGACACAGTTTGGGGAGAGCAGGGTTTGGGATGACACAGTTTGGGGGAGCAGGGTTTGGGATGACACAGTTTGGAGAGAGCAGGGTTTGGGATGACACAGTTTGGAGAGAGCAGGGTTTGGGATGGCAGAGTTTGGAGAGAGCAGGGTTTGGGATGGCAGAGTTTGGGGGCAGAGTTTGGGGAGAGCAGGGTTTGGGATGGCAGAGTTTGGGGAGCAGAGTTTGGGATGGCAGAGTTTGGGATGCAGAGTTTGGGGAGAGCAGGGTTTGGGATGACACAGTTTGGGGAGAGCAGGGTTTGGGATGACACAGTTTGGAGAGAGCAGGGTTTGGGATGGCAGAGTTTGGAGAGAGCAGGGTTTGGGATGGCAGAGTTTGGGATGGCAGAGTTTGGGGAGAGCAGGGTTTGGGATGACACAGTTTGATGAAGGATGGGTGAGAGCAGTGTCCAGGTGAGCTCAATCCCTTGCTGAGCAGGTGAGAGCAGGCACAGAGCCAGACTTGGCCGTGCACAGAAACGTGAGGGAAGGCATGGCTGGGGCAGGAAATACATAAAACCAGCAGGGAAAAAAAGACAGGAAAAGCCAGAAAAGAAGGGAGATTTCCCTGAGGCTGGGGCCAGGAGGCCAGAGCACTGTGCTGGCCATGCTGGGGCTGCTTCGTGGTGCCCAGAGCTGCATTTCCCCAACATCCCACGTGCACATCGGTGCCTCTCCCCTTTCCAGGAGTGAGGGAGAACTCCCAGCTGGTGGAATCGTGCCCATCCCGAGGATGTCAGCCCAGCCCCAGCCCTGCCACACCCCACAGCTCCTACCTGGGGTCACTGTAGGGTCTGACCTCAGCTCCTCTGAGTAGTGTGGGTGTCGCCCCAGGATGTTTCTCAGCAGCTTCTGTGGGTGGCAGTGACTCCTGTGGCAGAGCAGGAAGCTCATCACCAATTGTCTTCGTGGCCTTTCAGTCAGCTGATGACATTCACAAGTCCTGGCCTGCAACTGGCAACCTGGCCCTGAAGTAGTTTAATCTCAAACTGATTTAATTTATCTGCCTTATCCTCCTGTCAGCCTCTGTCTCAAGGGCCAGGCAAGAGAGGAACAGTTGAAGGATTATTTAATTTCCAGCATCACTCCTTGAAAATAACCACTTTTCATTTGACTAATTTTAGTTGGAATAAGTTTCGTAACCAACAAGGCACTTTTCCTGCCCGTTCCTCAGGGTTTTGGTCCCTGCAATTTCTGTGGGAAGATCCAGGGAGCCCCCCAGGAACTCCTGGATTTGTTGGTGGGCTCTGCCAAGTCCCTGAATGTGGACACACATCAGTAAATCTTGTTTGTTTTGCTCTGCAGTGGGGTTATGCAGACCAAGACTGATCAGGCCCTGGTTGGAGTGCAGAATTATTTGGAGGTAGGTCCCTGCTCATCCTGTTGTCACAAAAATGAAATGTTTAGGGTCACATTGTTCAGCTCCAGAAATTACCAGGGGTAATATTACTGTGAGGTGGACACTCAGTAAAACTGTCCAGAGTGCTAAACACTGTAAAGTTCAAAACAAAACACTTGAAATGATGTCAGTGTACAGATTGTGACCTTAAAAAGATGTGAACCCTCCAGTGAGGCTTAACTGAGCCCAGAACTGAGTCAGAGAGCCCCTGCTCAGGTGCTGGCCCACCTGAGCTTTGCCAGGACTGCTGGCTTTGCCTCCCCTCATCCTTAGAGCTGCCTCAGGTCTGCTTTGTGTCCAATTCCTTGCTGGATTTAGCAGCTGGATGCTGTCTCCTCCCAGGAGAGGATGTCCCTGACAGAGGTTTTCAGAACAAAGCACAGCAGGATGTCCATTGTTCCCTGCTGCTTCCATTTTTCTTCTTTTTTTTTTGGAGTTCTGTTATGCCAGGGGAAAAAAACAATGATGGTGCTGTTACCCCTGCACTGCTGCCAGGGATTCCCTTGGATCTGGGAATGGTTTGAGGACCCCAGGTGCTGTTTTTGGGCTGGCAGGAGTGTAAAAACCCCATTTTTACACCCAGGAGTAGAAAATGGGTCACCTGAGTGTCGTAGTGCAATTGTGAATTAAAACTGTACATGAATTACAAGCTGCTGTTGAGCTGCTGGGTCTGGAGCAGGGCAGGGATCAAAAGGAAGCTGGATTATTTCTCTTTGTCTTGGAGGCATGATGGAGCTCCAAACGAAGCTTGTGCCTTGCTTGGGAGATAAGAGGTTGTTGAAGAGCTGATTTCTGCAGGTCAGAGCACACCTGGGCATTAATTCTTTAATTAATTCACTCAGTTCCCATCTGTGGTCAGTCTGTCTGACCCAAATCACAAATGGCAGCACCTCGGGCTCTGCAGCAGAGCTGTCCAGGAGCAGCCTTGGTGTCCCACCAGGTGGCATGGCCAGGACAATCCACACAATTCCTGCTGCTCCAGATTCCTCACCATCCCCTCTGGGGTGCCAGAACCTTCTAGAGGCTGATCTGGGACAGAACCAGCCAGAGCAAAAGGAGAAAGCAGGGATTTGTTAAATGGGATCACCCGGACCCAAAATGCTCTCTAAATGGACACCCAGCCACGAGGGCTCACACTTGGATAAATTCTGGTCCATTGGAGTTATTTATTATTAATTAACTCCAGCAGATTGGAGTCAGGTCATGAAGCTCCATCCTCCTTGGTTTTAATTCTCACCTCCCCTTGGTTTTGTTCTTGGGCCTGAAAGTTCTCCTTGGTATCAAATTAGAGAAGGAATTGTTTTTCTGTCTGCTCTGTGAAGAGAGCTCAGCAGCACTGAATATAAACCCCAAAACTCCCCACTAAACCAGCACAGCACCTAAAAAAATATAAAAGCTAAATCTTAAATCATCCCTCTCAATGCTAAAACTCAGATAATATAAACCCCGATATAAAACCCAAATAAATACAAGACCCAATATAAACCCCAAATATAAAAATATTTGCATATAAACCCCAGAACTCCTCACTAAACCAGCACAGCACCTAAAAAAAATATAAAAGCTAAACCTTACAGCATCCCTCTCAATGCCAAAACCCAAATAATATAAACCCCGATATAAAACCCAAATAAATATAAGACCCAATATAAACCCCAAATATAAAAATATTTGCATATAAACCCCAGAACTCCTCACTAAACCAGCACAACACCTCAAAACTATAAAAGCTAAACCTTAAAGCATCACTCCCTGAAAAGGGAAGTGTGAGGAATTCTCCTGGAATCAGAGTTCTCAGGGTGTACTCGTGTGGCTTCTTGCCCGAGGCCGTGGCAGAGAAAGTGTCTAAATATCGTGCAGAGCCTGAAAGAAGAGCCCCAAAGCCTTTTCTCTCCCATTTCTCCTCTGGCTCTGCCCTTGGGCTGAGCCCAGCAGTTGTTCTGCATTATCCCAGCCACTTCTGAAGGGGCAGATGGGTCGGGTGGGTGATTAGAGGAGGGGAAGAAGAGGAGGAAAAGACGAGAAAAAAAACAAACACGAGCTCCTCTGGTGCTGCCTTTCCCCAGTGTCAGCACTCTGCAAGCCAGCTCGGTGCCTTTCATGTGGTGCTCTTGATGCTGGGCACTGCTGTGTCTGTTGGAACCACATGGGAAGCCTTAAAGCAGCTTTAATAAAAAACTTCTGGAGCCTGCAGGAATTTCTCTTCCTTCCTCCTTTTCTCTGCAGCCTTGAACTTCACTGCTTTCCCCAAAGCCAGGAAGGAGAGCGAAGGGAAGGGCAAAATTCAAGTGGTAATGAGATCCTTATTGTGTTGTGAGGATGTTCAGCCGTTTGTTTGCAGTTCCAGGCTGGCAAATAAGCTGGGAGGTGCAGGCTGGGGGGTTCAGCAGCTGGCTGCTGGAAATTGGAATGGGCTGCTGGGTTTTGTGTCACTTTGTGCTGAGGGAAGATCGCTGGGCTGGGGTTGAACTGCTCTGTTTGTCACCTCATGGCACTGCAAAGGGTTTTTAGTCCTTGGTGCTGCTCTGTGACAGAGCCCAGAGGAAATGGAGCCTTGTTTGAGCCCAGAGATGCTTGCAGGAGCTTTTCATCTCTCTTTGAGGAGGGTGAGCTTTACTGGGAACGTTTTATTTCTTGGAGACAAGTCTTGAAGCACTTGGGAACTGAGCTTGGCCCAAAGCAAATTCCAGCTTTGCTTCCCCCCATGGAGAAGTTGGAGCCCTGAGATTTCTCTCCCTCCAATTATTCATGTAGGATTTCATGCTCTGTCTCTTGTAGGAGCTTTTCCCCTCTCTTTGAGGGTAGTGAGCTTTACAGGCAACATTTTATTTCCTTGAGACAAATTTTGGAGCATTTGGAAGCCAAACTTGGGCCCAAAGCAAATTCCATCCTTTTTTCTCCCCATGGAGAAGTTGGAGCCCTGAGATTTGTCTCCCTCCAATTATTCATGTAGGATTTCACTCTCTGTCTTTCCTAGGAGCTTTTCCTTCCTCTTTGAGGAGGGTGAGCTTTACTGGGAACGTTTTATTTCTTGGAGACAAGTCTTGAAGCACTTGGGAACCCAGTTTGGCCCAAAGCAAATTCCAGCTTTGCTTCCCCACATGGAAAAGTTGGAGCCCTGAGATTTCTCTCCCTCCAATTATTCATGGGAACTTCCAACATCCAGAATTTCATGCTCTGTCTCTTTTAGGAGCTTTTCCTCTCTCTTTGAGGTACGTGAGCTTTGCTGCCAAAACTTTATTTCTTTGAGACAAATCTTGGAGCATTTGGGAACCCAGTTTGGACCCAAAGCAAATTCCAGCTTTGCTTCCCCACATGGAGAAGTTGGAGCCCTGGGATTTCTCTCCCTCCAATTATTCATGGGAACTTTTAACATCCAGAATTTAATTCTCTGCCTCCTGTAGGAGCTTTTCCTCTTTCCTTGAGGTATGTGAGCTTTACAGGCAACATTTCATTTCCTTGAGACAAATTTTGGAGCATTTGGGAACCCAGTTTGGACCCAAAGCAAATTCCATCCTTTTTCCCCCCATGGAAAAGTTGGATCCCTGAGATTTCTCTCCCTCCAATTATTCATGGGAACTTTCAACATCCAGGAGTTCATGCTCTGCCTCAATTCTTAGAAATTAATGGAAGATCTCACCTTTTGCTTGTGGTCAAAAACACCTGCTTGGGCTCTGCAGCCTTCCCTGTGAGGCCAGCCTGGATCCAGCTCCCATTCTGCTGGGAAACGCTGCCCAAACTCCTTTTTCCCCCTCACAAAACACTCTCTTGGCCAGCAGCCTCGTGCCAAGGGCTGATATTGTTCCTCATGAAAGGAAAAGGGAGGAGGAGAGGAAGGAGAAACACCAGCTCCTTGCTATGCAAGGCAGCTCTGGTGCAACCTCCTTCCCCACATCCTTTAAAATAAAAAGAGGAAGAAATTCAAGCAAAGAGAGCTGTCATCTCACCCTCTGTTTTGATAAAAATCCCAGTGATGTCGGGGATTGCTTTGGAAACCTAACAAAATCCACATCTCCAGCGTGGATTCACCTCCATTTCATCCATCCACCAAATGTTTTTTTGGATGATGAGCTGGATTTTTTAATTATTTGCAGCTGACACAGCAGCCAGTGAGTCAGGGAGGCTGTGATGACTTGCAACCAGGAGCTTGCATGTTACTAATTATTATTAGAACGCTGTAATTAATAAATTGTGCAGCTCCCTGTGTCTGAAGGATGAAACCATGACCAAGCCAGCTGCTGGGGAAGGGAAATTTCTTTTTCCAAAACATTCCCAACGCCTGTAAAAGCCGATGGAAAAATCTGGAGGATTTTTATTTTATTTATTTTTTTAATTCAGACTTCAGGAGGAGAAACTGGATGAACTTTTACAGCCCCTGCCATGGGTGATGTTCAGCAGCGAGCCTGTTCTTCCTCCAGCACCAGGGGGGGGAAAACTGAGCAGTGAAAAGCAATCTGGAATGTGGATCCATATCATTCTGGCAGCCAGCAGTGGAAATTCCAGCGTCATTCAAACTGTGGAAGCTGGGTGGACAAAGCCTTGAATTAAATGCAATTAATGCTTCCCCCCCTGCATCCCTGGCGTGTCTGGGGGATAAACTTGCACCCTGGTTGGCTGCAGGAATGTGGCTGTGTGGAAAAACTCAGGCTGGCTGAGATGTGAGAGGGCTCCAGCAGGTGCCAAAGCCCAAGGTTTTTGTTTTTATAGCACCTGCTAAAGGAAAAAATATCGATATTTCCTGTGGCTTAAGGAGAGCTGGGAACTCTGAGCTCACACAGCTCCTTTATTCCTTTATCTTCTTTTTTTTTTTAGCTGAATTCCTGCTTCAGCTCCCCCCTGGGAGCTGATCCCAGACAGGATGGGGATCTGGATTAACAGCACTGAAACCTTGGGAGTTCCTCAGATGAAAGCCCTGCCTGTTTTAGGGGCTTGTTTTTACTGCAAGAGCAGGAAAAACTGGTCCCTATCCAAGCGATTCCTGCATGTAAATAATGCACTTTTTTTGAAGTTCAGGGTGGGGGATATTAAGAGATTAAAGTGCAGGAGAAACTTGCAGTGCTCAAAGGACTTTGGATATTCAGATAGGAGATATTTGCAAAGGTGAAGGGGTTGTTTCTTAGCTGCCTGCAAAGAGAAGTTCAGGAATTCTCTCTTTCAGGAGGTTATATCCCATGCAAAAGGAATGAAATATTAAAATTGAGGGTGGAGGCAGCAGTTGGTAGAATATTACCAGTGGGTTTTTGGGTGCTGGAGGAAAAAAAAAAATCCCCCCAAGCTTTGAGCTTTACAAACTAGGGTTTATTTGGTGGTGTTGATGGTCACATTCCTCCTTTGGATGCTCAGAAAGGTGAGGAAAAAAAAAAAAAATCTGATGGAGAGGTGCAGCTGTGAAAATCCCATTTGTGGAAGGAAAATCCCCAATCCTGCCCCTTCGTGGATTTGCTGGCTGAGCTGAGCAGGGCAAAGAACCAAATTTCCTGGAGATTTCTGCTCCTCTTTTCCCCTCCAATCTGGAGAAATCCAATGTTGTGATGATCCAGCCTTGGTTCCTGAGGATCCAGATGGAGCTGGGATGCACTGGGGGATCCAAAGCACTGCTGCAGCCAAAAAAAAAGGATGTTTTTCCATGTTCTCTCCCCGTTGTCTCTCCCAACTCTCGTTTCCACTGCCTGCTTTTTGTCTGCTGAGGAAGGAGGGAGAGAAAAGGGTGGAGAGAGGCAGGGAGGAGCCTGCAAAACCCAAACATTTGCTCTTAAAAAATCAGCCCCTGCTCTCAGACAAATTGCTGAGGCACAAGCCAAGGTCTGCTGCAGGAAACCATTTCATTTCTGTCTGCTCCTCTCTGCTTGAGGGTGATAAATAAAGGGTGGGTTTGGGTTTTTTGGGGTTTTTTTTGGGTTTTTTTCCCTCTTAATTGTAACCACATGTGAACTCCCCAAATGGAAGGATTAGGAAGGGGAAAAAAATCCCTTTGGTTCTGTTTCCCAGGCCTCCCCCTGCAGCTTGGTTACATTTTTCTCTGCCTCCCCGTGCATTTTCATGGAACATTTCTGAGTGCTCAGAACCCTGGCTGCTCCAACAGGAGGCTGGAAGGTATTTTGTGAGTCAGCAACTCCAACTTTATTGACTCTTGGACCAAATTAAAATGCCATAAAAAACCCTGCTGGGTTCAGGGCTCGGGAGTGGAAGAAGGAAATTTTGAGTCATTCCCTCTGGTTTTTTGGTTTTTTTTTTTTTTTTTTTTTCTGCTGCCTTTTGTGGTTTTTCACTCTTTCTGATGTTTCACTTATTCCCTGTAGTGATTTTCACTGGATTTTTCTGTCTGGGGGGCTGGGGTTTGGGTTGAACCAGGCTGAATTTGGTGATCCTCTGTCTTTTTTTCCCCCCTCACCCAAGGACACGGAGCAGAGCTGAATATTTTCCTCTTTTTTTTTTTTTTTGGTGCACTTAAGGAAGCTCACATGACCCAAAGCAGAGGATAAAGAGATGAGCTGTTAATTTTGACTTGATTTTGCCCACCTGAGGAAGCTCTCATGGCATTCTGGACACAATTTGAGGTGATTTCAGAGGTGGAAGCTGAGATTTAGGAGAAATTCCCCCCCAACAGCTTCTTCTCCATCACTTCTTCTCAACCCAACCCCCTTCTGGGAGGAGGATGTTTGTTGGAATTGTGTTGATTTTTTTCTTTTTTTCTATTTACATATAAATATAAACAGAGCATGGGATGGGACTGCTGGAGCAGCTGTCTCAAAGCTTTTATTCCATCATAATCATCAGTCTCATTTCACAAATTTCATCAGCCCCTGCAGCAGCAGATGAAATTCTCTCAGTTACAAAGTGTTTTTAAAAACTTTTTAGCCAATAGGATAACATGAAAAGCATTTGTAAAACCCAATTAATACGCTGACACACACATCTTATTTCTAACAATTAATCAGTGTTAATAAATAATAGCACATAACACTGTTATTATTACATTTCTTATAATGGTCTAAACCAGTTACTTCATTAATACTTCATTATTATTATCCATATTTCTACTACCTTGCTTAACATATTTCCCAGCCCTATCTTCATTCAACACATAACATTCTTATTTCCCAGCCTTACTTTCTTTTCACTTCCTTACATTTTGCCATTCTAAAATTCCCTTTCCCTAACTTTCTCAGAGTTTTGGAGCTTTCTTTTCACTTCCTTACATTTCACCATTCCAGAATTTCCTTTTCTCCCAACTTTCTCAGAGTTTTGGAGCTTACTTTCTTTTAATTTCCTTCCATCTCACCATTCTAAAATTAACTTTCTCAGAGTTTTGGAGCTTTTTTTTCACTTCCTTACATTTTGCCATTCCAGAATTCCCTTTCCCTAACTTTCTGAGAGTTTTGGAGCTTACTTTCTTTTTATTTCCTTCCATCTTACCATTCTAAAATTAACTTTCTCAGAGTTTTGGAGCTTTCTTTTCACTTCCTTACATTTCACCATTCTAAAATTCCCTTTCCCTCAACTCTCTTAAGAGTTTTGGAGCTTCCTTACATTTCACCATTCCAGAATTTCCTTTCCCTAACTTTCTAAGAGTTTTGGAGCTTACTTCCTTTTAATTTCCTTCCATCTCACCATTCTAAAATTAACTTCCCCCAAGCTTACTTCTTTTTCACTTCCTTCCATTTCACCATTCCAGAATTCCCTTTCCCCCAACTCTCTTAGAGTTTTGGAGCTTCCTTTCATTTCGCCGTTCCAGAATTTCCTTTCCCCCCAGCCTTCTCAGACTTTTTGAGCTGTTCTATTTCCCACAGACGTTTTTTTGGGAGGGGATTCTTGCTGAATTATCCTTTGTGCTGGTTGCAGGAGGCAGCCCAGAAGCTGAGACCCAGTGCTCCCATCAAATTCCACATCTCCAGCCGCACGGACACCGGCGTCCACGCCCTGGCCAACACTGCCCACCTGGACATCCACAGGGCTCCAGGCAAGGCACCTTTCAGTGCCCAGCAGCTTCTCCAGGGGCTCAACCACTACCTGAGGCCAGAGCCCATCCGGTGAGTGGCTGCACAGGTGAAAATCCTTCCTTTGGGCTTTTTATTCCTGCAAAAACCCCGTCCCCATCCCAGCAATCCCTGTGCGTGGATAAAGCGTTTTTTGGAAGTTGGGTGGGGGGATATTAAGAGATTGAAGTGTACAGGAAAAGCTCAGTGCTCAAAGAATCTTCTCCTGAGCCCACAAGAAGCAGGGATGGGTGCAGGGATCAGTGCTGGGTGCTGCAAGCTGCAGGGTGCTGGCCACAGGGCTCAGTGGCTCCAGGGCACAAATTCCTGGTGGCCAGGAGTGTGGTGGGTGTTGGGATCCCACTCAGGTTTCTGCCAGGGAATTGCTCAGGGCTTTGCATCTCCTCTTGGCTTTGCCAGTGAGGATTCCACATCTCCAGAGCTTGGGGAGCCTCAAATGCAGCTCTGAACGTGCAGGGGCTGCAGCAGTTTGGGGAGGGAGGGGTGGATGAAGGTGTTGCTGTTTCCAGGAATGAGGAATTCCCTGCCCAGCTCACTCCAGACCTTCTTGGGGAGCCTCAAATGCAGCTCTGAACGTGCAGGGGCTGCAGCAGTTTGGGGGTGTGAGGAGGGAGGGAGGGGTGGATGAAGGTGTTGGAGCCTCAAATCAGCTCTGAACGTGCAGGGGCTGCAGCAGTTTGGGGAGAGAGGGAGGGGGGAGGGGTGGATGAAGGTGTTGGAGCCTCAAATCAGCTCTGAATGTGCAGGGGCTGCAGCAGTTTGGGCTCTGGGGGAGGGAGGGAGGGGTGGATGAAGGTGTTGGAACCTCAAATCAGCTCTGAACGTGCAGGGTCTGCAGCAGTTTGGGGTGGCAGGGGTGGATGAAGGTGTTGCTGTTTCCAGGAATGAGGAATTCCCTGCCCAGCTCACTCCAGACCTTCTTGGGGAGCCTCAAATCAGCTCTGAATGTGCAGGGGCTGCAGCAGTTTGGGGAGAGAGGGGTGGATGAAGGTGTTGGAGCCTCAAATCAGCTCTGAATGTGCAGGGGCTGCAGCAGTTTGGGGAGGGAGGGGTGGATGAAGGTGTTGCTGTTTCCAGGAATGAGGAATTCCCTGCCCAGCTCACTCCAGACCTTCTTGGGGAGCCTCAAATGCAGCTCTGAACGTGCAGGGGCTGCAGCAGTTTGGGGAGAGAGGGGTGGATGAAGGTGTTGGAACCTCAAATCAGCTCTGAACGTGCAGGGGCTGCAGCAGTTTGGGGTGGCAGGGGTGGATGAAGGTGTTGGAACCTCAAATCAGCTCTGAACGTGCAGGGGCTGCAGCAGTTTGGGGTGGCAGGGGTGGATGAAGGTGTTGGAACCTCAAATCAGCTCTGAACGTGCAGGGGCTGCAGCAGTTTGGGGAGAGAGGGGTGGATGAAGGTGTTGGAGCCTCAAATGCAGCTCTGAACGTGCAGGGGCTGCAGCAGTTTGGGGAGAGAGGGGTGGATGAAGTGTTGCTGTTTCCAGGAATGAGGAATTCCCTGCCCAGCTCACTCCAGACCTTCTCCTGCCCCTGTAAGAAGCAGGGATGGGTGCAGGGATCAGTGCTGGGTGCTGCAGGATCAGGTGCAGGGACTCTGCTGTGTGGTGGCCACAGGGCTCAGTGGCTCCAGGACACAAATTCCTGGTGGCCAGGAGTGTGGTGGGTGTTGGGGTGTTGGGTACCTTGATCTTGGGGTGATGCCTTCTGAGAGCTCACTTCTGAGTCCAGCTTTTCTGATTTATCCCTCCTGTTCCATCCTTTTATCCCTGCTGGATCTCACCTCCAGCTGGGAATCCCAGGGGATTATGGAATGGGATGCTGGAAGGGATTTTGGGATATTCACTTCCACCCCATCCATGGTCAGGGACATCTCCCAGGCTGCTCCAAGGACAATTGCAGGGATCCAGGTTTGTGAAACCCATCCCAGATTTGCTGCTGGAGGAAGCTCTGAGCCAGAGAGCATCTCCAAAACGAGCCAGGGGTTGGGAAAATCCTGGGACCTGTGGGCTCAGGTACCTCCTGAGAGCTCACTTCTGAGACCCTCAGCTTTTCTGAACCTTCCCAAAATTGCTTCCTCTGCTTCCCGTTAAGCAGAGAGGGTGACAAGCCTGGTCCTGCACGTCCTCATCCCTCCCTCTGGAAAAATCCCTGTGCCAGGAGAGGAGGAATTCTCTGCTCCTGCTGCAGAGAAAACCCCGAGCTTTGATGTGGCTGCTGAAGGAGAGAGGGATCTTTGGGGGGAGAGCACATTGTTGTGGATGGAGCTTGGAAGGGAAACAGAATTCCAGGCTGGCTGAGTAAAAACCCTCTCTGTGGCCTAACAGTCACTGCTCTGTCTCTTAAAGTTTAAAAACACATTTGGAAGGATCCCATCCCCCTAAAAAAAATGAGAATATTTCAGAGCTGCAGTCGTTCCAGGAGGCCTCTGCTGTCCTGGAAGTGGGAATGGCAGTGTAGGAGTCTCACACCTCCTGTTTCTGGTTTTGGAACCACCCAGGGAAAGTTGTCTGAGTGACAAGGCAGGGCTGGGATTCCTCCCACCTCCTGTAAATTCACTTTTAGGTGCTGTTGTCAGTGGAGACAGCATCATGATTTTTTGTCTCCTCCATTGCCATTTCTAGTTAAATGTCTTTGGGCTTTTTTTTTTTTTCCCCTTTAATCTCAAAATTCAGGCTCTGTTGGGAAGGTAAAAAATGCCAAGGTTTTATATTTACCATTTTCAAAAATGGGAACTCAGCAAGGGGCTGAGATGCAAGTGCAGGAGAAAATTCTGGAAAAAAAAAAACCATTCCTGGCTAAAAGAAACAATTGCAAAAAGGAAAAGCAGCCTGCACTGAGGAATTAGGTGAGCAGAACCAGGCTGCTCTGCAAGAATCTTTCTGCAAGGGTGGTTATTTAATAAAAACCACACAAGTGTTAACAGCAGAGACAGACTGGGTGCTTGTGCAGGCATGCAAACAGAGGGGGAAATAAACGTAATAATTTTTATTCTTGTGTTTAGAGGAGGCTGGAGCTGCTGGCTTCAAACCCCACTGCGGGCCTGGAGGATGGAGTTTGCATTTCTCCTGGTGGATTATAGCCGTGGAGCAATTCCTGGGCTTGTTTTTGCAACTCTTCGTGGCTCAGCTTTCCTTTCTCCCTCTGTGGTCTGAGCCAGGGGAGGGGCTGGGAGCCAGAGGCACTTGAGCTGGCAACAACAGAAAAACAAAAAAACCCAGAGCACCAACCTTCTTTCAAGTAAATAAAGACATTTGTGGTCCCAAATCTATCCTGGTTTTTTTGGCCGCCCTGGCTCCTTTCTCCTCACTAAATTCCAAAGGCAGGAAGGCAAAACAGCAGGAGAGAAAAACTCCCTTCTAAGGAGAGGTCTGCTCCAGAGCAGCACCTGCAGGCTGGGGGATCTCTGCACGGAATCCCTGCTGGATTTTTTTCCTGCAGGATGGAGAGCAGCAGAACTTTGGGATCAGGGAGAGTCACAGTCCAGGAGAGCGTTTTGGGAGAGGTGCAGGAGCTGGGGGAGGGTTTCCTTCCTTCCCAGGGAGGGTTTTGTCTCTGTGCCCTCCTTGCTGGCTGCCAGGGGCTGATGGTTCCTTTGGAGGGACAGGGAGCTGGGATGGAATTCCCAGAGGAGCTGTCCCTGGGATGGAATTCCCAGAGGAGCTGTCCTTGGGATGGAATTCCCAGAGGAGCTGTCCCTGGGATGGAATTCCCAGAGGAGCTGTCCTTGGGATGGAATTCCCAGAGGAGCTGTCCCTGGGATGGAATTCCCAGAGGAGCTGTCTTTGGGATGGAATTCCCAGAGGAGCTGTCTTTGGGATGGAATTCCCAAGAAGCTGTCCCTGGGATGGAATTCCCAGAGGAGCTGTCCCTGGGATGGAATTCCCAGAGAAGCTGTCCCTGGGATGGAATTCCCAGAGGAGCTGTCTTTGGGATGGAATTCCAGAGGAGCCATCCTTGGGATGGAATTCCAGAGGAGCTGTCCCTGGGATGGAATTCCCAGAGGAGCCGTCCTTGGGATGGAATTCCCAGAGGAGCTGTCCCTGAATCCTGGAAGTGTCCAGGGCCAGGCTGGAGCCTCCTGGGAGTCTGGAATTTCCCAGCCCATGGAGCTGGATCATCTCCACTGTCCCTTCACCCCAACACCCCCAATTCTGTGCCCCCCATCCATCCCACTCCTGCTTTCCCCCAGGACCCACCGCACATTCCAGCTGCCATCTGCCTGGGAAAAACGGGAATTTTCCCCTCCCTGTCACCTGTGCCCTCTATCCCACAGCATCCTGAGTGCCCAGAGAGTGCCCAGCACCTTCCATGCCCGTTTCTGTGCCCTCTCCAGGACCTACATCTACCGCCTGCTGCTGGGCTGTGCCCACCATTCCCAAATCCCCGTCTTCGAGCGGGATCTCTGCTGGGCTCCCGCAGGAGGGTGAGTGCAGGCACACCCAGCAAGGGAAAATCGGGGTTTGGGGGGAAAAAAAAAGGGGATTTTCTACATGGGTTTTCTTTTCTGTGGGTCGTAGAAGGGAAAAATAAATGTGAAATGTCCACAGTGTGTCTGAGTTTCAGGCTTTAGTGGAGTCCAGGCACTGCAAAATTCACATGAAGCTGCTGGAGGTGGCTGAATTTCCAGGGAGGAGCCATCAGGAGTCTGTAATTCAGGGTATTTCTCCTGAACAAGCCAGGTTATTTTTCCTGGAAAAAAAATGGAATGATGCTGGAAAATCCCATCTAGGTTTGGGTTTGTTTTTTTTTTTTGGTTTGGTTTGTTTTCTTCAGGAAATTTTGATTTTTGGCCAAACCTAAAACCCTTAAGCCAAGAGCTCAGTGTACCTCCTGAGGCTTCTCTTAGGAGGAGAGATCTGCAAAAATACACTAAAAATCAGCAAATATATTCTTGTATTTGGTTTGAGCCTGGCATAACTCAGTGTGGTTTGAGGCTGGTATAATTCCTTGTGCTTTGAGCCTGGAACAACCCAGTGTGGTTTGAGCCTGGTGTTACTCACTGGGGTTTACTCCTGGTGTAATTCCTTGGGGTTTGAGCCTGGCATAACACAGTGTGGTTTGAGCCTGGTGTAATTCCTTGGGGTTTGAGCCTGGCATAACTCAGTGTGGTTTGAGCCTGGTGTAATTCCTTGTGCTTTGAGCCTGGTATAACCCACAGTGTGTTTGAGCCTGGTGTAATTCCTGGTGCTTTGAGCCTGGCATAACCACTGTGCTTTGAGCCTGGCTAACCCACACTGGCTTTAGCCTGGCATAACTCCTTGGGTTTGAGCCTGGCATAACCCACTGTTCTTTGAGCCTGGTGTAATTCCTTGGGTTTGAACCTGGCATAACTCAGTGTGGTTTGAGCCTGGTGTAATTCCTTGTGCTTTGAGCCTGGCATAATTCACCTGTGTTTGAGCCTGGCAACACCACTGTGGCATAACTCCTTGGGTTTTGAGCCTGGCACACCCACTGGTTTGAGCCTGGCTTATCCATTGTGGTTTGAGCCTGGCATAATCCACTGTGCTTTGAGCCTGGTAATTCCCGTGCTTTGAGCCTGGTATAACTGACCGTGGTTTTGAGTCTGGATAACTCCTTGGGTTTTAGCCTGGCATAACCCACTGTGGTTTGAGCCTGGCATAATCCACTGTGGTTTGAGCCTGGCACGAACCACTCTGGTTTGAGCCTGGCATAATCCACTGTGGCATAACTCCTTGGGTTTGAGCCTGGCACGACCCACTCTGGTTTGAGCCTGGCGTTACTCATTGAGGTTTTCTCCTGCCATAACCCGCTGTGCTTTGATCCTGCTGTAACCCCCGGGGCTCTCTCCGTTTGCCCGCAGCCCCCTGGACATCCCGGCCATGCGCTCGGCCGCTCGGTTCCTGCAGGGCACCCACGACTTTCAGCACCTTCCGCTCCCCGCGCTGCGGCGGCGCCGCGCCCCGCGCCCTGCGCACCGTGCGGGGGCTGCGGCTGGAGCCAGGACCGGGGCTGCTGCAGCTCCACTGCCCGCACAGGTGAGGCACGGCTCCTGGCTGGAAACATCCTCACAGGGTGGGGTTTATTTCCTTTTCTTTTGGGAGTTGATTTCTTGGTATTTTTGGAATTGGTTTCTCGCTCGCCCCGTGCGCACCGTGCGGGGGCTGCGGCTGGAGCCGGCCCCGGTGCTGCTGCAGCTCCACTGCCCGCACAGGTGAGGCACGGCTCCTGGCTGGAAACATCCTCACAGGGTGGGGTTTTAGGGGATTATTTCTTTTTTTTTGGGAGTTGATTTCCTGGCATTTTTGGAATTGGTTTCTCGCTCGCCCTGTGCTCACCCAGCTGCAGCTGCGGCTGTGCTCGGTCCCGGGCTGCTGCAGCTCCACTGCCCGCACAGGTGAGGCACAAAGAAATCAGGTGTTCTCTTCCCTGCAAACACCCTGCACCGCTCGTGTTTTGGGGGATTATTTTCTTTTTTTGGGAGTTGATTTCCTGGCATTTTTGGAATTGGTTTCCCGCTCCGTGCAGCGGCTGTGGCTGTGCCCGGTGCTGCTGCAGCTCCACTGCCCGCACAGGTGAGGCACGGAGAAATCAGGTGTTCTCTTCCCTGCAAACACCCTTCACTGCTCGTGTTTTGGGGGATTATTTCCTTTTTTTGGGGAGAATCGATTTTTTTTTTTCTGGGAATTGATTTCCTGCTCGCCCCATGCTGAGGGTGCTGCTGAGCCACAGCTTGGCCAGGACATTTCTCCCCTTTTTTTTTCCCCCAAAATCCCAAGGGAAAATCAGGATGGGACAAGCTGGAGTGTGGAATTGTTCAGGGATTTTTTTTGGGATTTGTTTATTTTTTTTATTCAGAATTGATTTCTGCTGAGCCACAGCTTGGCCAGGACATTTCTCCCCTTTTTTTCCCTCCGTATCCTAAGGGAAAATGATGAGCAGAAGTGAGGGCAGAGAAGCTGGAGTGTGGGATTTGGCTCCTGTGAGGAGTTTTTGAGGCATTTTCACAGATTTTGGTGTCTAAAACCCAAGGGATTGGGTTTTTTCCCTGCGAGCACAGGTGAGAGCCCACTCAGTTTTTTCCTGAAAAGCTGCTTCCATTGTTTTGTTTTTTTTGTTTTTTTTTTTTTTTTAATTAATTTCCTTTTTTTTTTTGGGAATCGATTTAATTTTTTTTAATTGATTTCCTTTTTTTTGGAATTGATTTCCTTTTTTTTTGGAATTGATTTCCTTTTTTTTGGAATTGATTTCCTTTTTTTTTTGGGAATTGATTTCCTTTTTTTTGAATGATTTCCTATTTTAGAATTGATTTCCTGCTCGCCCCATGCTGAGGGTGCTGCTGAGCCACAGCTTGGCCAGGACATTTCTCCCCTTTTTTTCCCCCCCAAAATCCCGAGGGAAAATCAGGATGGGACAAGCTGGAGTGTGGAATTGTTCAGGGATTTTTTTGGGGTTTATTTCTTTTTTTTGTTTCAGAATTGATTTCTGCTGAGCCACAGCTTGGCCAGGACATTTCTCCCCTTTTTTTTCCCCCAAAATCCCGAGGGAAATTCAGGATGGGACAGGCTGGAGTGTGGAATTTGGCTCCTGTGAGGAGTTTTTACAGCATTTTTATGGCTAAAATCCACCTCTTCCAAAGGATTGGGATTTATTTTTTCCCTCCTCTTTGCCTAAAATTTGGGAATAGATGGAAAACCCCCTCAGCCAAGACCTTTCAGTGCTGCAGATCCCTCCCAGTTCCAACCAGTCAAACTCTGCCTGCCTTCCCAGGGGATGCTGAGGAAGGAAAATCCAAATATTCCTCAGTCATTGCATAAACAAAAAGAGTTGAGGAACAGGTAATTTCAGAGCCAGGTCTTGCAAGTATTAAAATTAAGCAGAAACTGGATTTTTTTTTTTTTTTTTCCCAGAAATATCATGGATATTTATCACCTGAGCCTGGTGTTTGTTTTCCTGCTGTGTTGTGTCTCAGCTTCAGAACAAACCCATCTCAAGCTGCATTTTTCTGCTTTTTAATTGGGAAAAAAAAACCCTTTTCTTTGGGTATTTTCCCCCAGGATCCTTGATTAAATTTGGATAAATTTGGAACAGCAAGAGCCACGCTGCAAAACCTCAAACCTCAAAAGTGGTTTGCAAACATTTCTCTTTTTCCCCTTTTTTTTTTTTTTTTGCCATTTTTTTTAGCTCAAAACTGGAAGGGATTTGGGGAAGCACAGAAAATCTGTTTTGCCCTGAGTGCTCCTGGGCTTCCAGCTCCTTCCATCTTTCCCAATTCCTGCTTCTCCTGCTGGGGTTGGTGCCAAAACACAGAAAAAAAAATCAGGGAATTTCACTAATTCCAGGTGGGAAGGGGCAGTTGGAAAGGTTTCTCTATTTCTTGGAGCTAAAATCCATTAAAAACCAATTTTCCCATGGGGAAAGGAGGATGCTCAGTGACACAGGGAAAATTCCTCATCCCTGGGAGTTTTTTGTCCTTCAGGAAACGACAGAACCTTTAATTCCTTTTTTTAATCCCTTTAATATTTAATTCCTATTTTTCCTAATTCACTTTTAATGGAAACTTTAACGTTTCAAGTTTTTTAATGGTAAAAAAAACACATGAAATTTGATTTAAATGCTTTTTTTTTTGCTTTCTTTTTAGGGGCCTGGAATTCTGGGAGGTGCAGGTGCAGAGCAGATCCTTCCTTTATCGACAGGTACTTTCTGCAGCTGCTGCAAGACCCAGATTTTTGTGCTGCCACTCCAAAAATGGGTTATTTTAACAAAATTCCAGCTGTGTGACACTCCCAGGGAATTTCCTGGCTAATTCCCAGTGTGGAAGCCTCAAAGCCATGGTGTGCAATGACCTCTGGTGAGGGTGGAGAAAATAACACGGGCAGGATTTGAGCTGCTGGGGAAAAAGGAAAAAAAAATAAATTCTGGGCACTCCAGAATTTATTTTAATCCAGATTTTCCCTGTGGATAAAACCCCCTTGGGTTGTTGGAGGTGTTTTTATGGGATAAGCACGAGCAGGGTGCTCAGTGGGGCTCTGGTTTGGGGTTTTTATTTTTAAAGGAATGGGTCACAAAGTGAGGCCAGGGATTCACGGCAGCAGGGAGGATTGGGGAGGTGCTGAGGGGGGGTTTGGATGGTGCAGGGGGAAATTGGGATGGGAAATTGGGGGTGGAAAATTGGGAATGAATTGGGGATGGGGAATTGGGGGTGGAAAATTGGGGATGGGGAATTTGGGGTGGAAAATTGGGAATGAATTGGGGATGGGGAAATGGGGATGGGGAATTTGGGGTGGAAAATTGGGAATGAATTGGGGATGGGGAATTGGGGATGGGGCATTGGATTGGAAAATTTGGAATGAATTGGGGATGGGGAATTGGAGATGGGGGAATTTGGGGTGGAAAATTGGGAATGAATTGGGGATGGGGCATTGGATTGGAAAATTGGGGATGGGGAATTTGGGGTGGAAAATTGGGAATGAATTGGGGATGGGGAATTGTGGGGTGGAAAATTGGGGATGGGGAATTGGGGATGTAAAATTGGGAATGAATTGGGGATGGGGAAATGGGGATGGGGAATTTGGGGTGGAAAATTGGGAATGAATTGGGGATGGGGAATTGGGGATGGGGCATTGGATTGGAAAATTGGGAATGAATTGGGGATGGGGAATTGGAGATGGGGAATTTGGGGTGGAAAATTGGGAATGAATTGGGGATGGGGCATTGGATTGGAAAATTGGGGATGGGGAATTGGGGGTGGAAAATTGGGAATGAATTGGGGATGGGGAATTGGGGGTGGAAAATTGGGGATGGGGAATTGGGGATGGAAAATTGGGAATGAATTGGGGATGGGGAAATGGGGATGGGGAATTTGGGGTGGAAAATTGGGAATGAATTGGGGATGGGGAATTGGGGATGGGGCATTGGATTGGAAAATTGGGAATGAATTGGGGATGGGGAATTTGGGGTGGAAAATTGGGAATGAACTGGGGATGGGGAATTGGGGATGGGCATTGGATTGAAAAATTGGGGATGGGGAATTTGGGGTGGAAAATTGGGAATGAATTGGGGATGGGGAATTGGGGGTGGAAAATTGGGGATGGGGAATTGGGGATGGAAAATTGGGAATGAATTGGGGATGGGGAAATGGGGATGGGGAATTTGGGGTGGAAAATTGGGAATGAATTGGGGATGGGGAATTGGGGATGGGGAATTGGGATGGAAAATTGGGAATGAATTGGGGATGGGGAATGGGGATGGGGAATTTGGGGTGGAAAATTGGGAATGAATTGGGGATGGGGAATTGGGGATGGGACATTGGATTGGAAAATTGGGAATGAATTGGGGATGGGGAATTGGGGGTGAAAAATTGGGGATGGGGAATTGGGGATGGAAAATTGGGAATGAATTGGGATGGGGAAATGGGGATGGGGAATTTGGGGTGGAAAATTGGGAATGAATTGGGGATGGGGAATTGGGGTGGAAAATTGGGGGTGGGGAATTGGGGGTGGAAAATTGGGAATGGGGAATTTGGGATGGGTAATTGGGGGTGGAATATTGGGGGCGGGGAGTTGGGGTGGAGAGTTGAAATGGGGAATTCAGGATGAAGAATCGTAGGTGGAGGCTTTGGGACAGAACATCCCCAGGGCCCTGCTGGAAAGGGGACACAGAGATTTCCCTGCGGATTTTCGGCTGGCTCTGGCAGCTGGGGTGACAATGAGGGGCTGAGCTGCCCGAGTGAGGCGTTGCCAAAATTCCAGCCGGGCTGGAATCCACACCTCAACCGGCAGCAGGGCTGGGTGCGGCGGGAATTGCCGGGAATTGCCGATCCTCCCGCAGGTGCGCAGGATGGTCGGGGCTCTGGTGGCCGTGGGCCAGGGCAAGCTGGCCCCGGGGCACATCCAGGAGCTGCTGGAGCTGCGGGATGCGCGGGCATTCCCTGCCCACGCCATGGCCCCGGCGCGGGGGCTCTTCCTCAAATCCGTGGAGTACAGCCCGGCAGGTGGGCAGGGGCTGATCCCAGGGAAAACGGGAAAAATGGCACAGGGTTTGGGTTTGTGAAATTCTTATCCCAGGGAAAAGCATCAGCTGGTTTGGGTGTCTGGAATTCTTATCAGAGGCAAACGGGGGAAATGGCACAGGGTTTGGGTTTGTGGAATTCTGATCCCAGGGAAAACGGGGAAATGGCACAGGGTTTGGGTTTGTGGAATTCTGATCCCAGGGAAAACGGGGAAATGGCACAGGGTTTGGGTGTCTGGAATTCTTATCACAGAGAAAACGGGGAAATGGCACAGGGTTTGGGTTTGTGGAATTCTGATCCCAGGGAAAACGGGGAAATGGCACAGGGTTTGGGTTTGTGGAATTCTGATCCCAGGGAAAACGGGGAAATGGCACAGGGTTTGGGTGTCTGGAATTCTTATCACAGAGGAAAACGGGGAAATGGCACAGGGTTTGGGTTTGTGGAATTCTGATCCCAGGGAAAACGGGGAAAATGGCACAGGGTTTGGGTTTGTGGAATTCTGATCCCGGGGAAAAGGGGGAAATGGCACAGGGTTTGGGTTTGTGGAATTCTGATCCCAAGGAAAACGGAGAAATGGCACAGGGTTTGGGTTTGTGGAATTCTGATCCCAAGGAAAACGGGAAATGGCACAGGGTTTGGGTTTGTGGAATTCTGATCCCAGGGAAAACGGGGAAATGGCACAGGGTTTGGGTTTGTGGAATTCTGATCCAAGGAAAACGGGGAAATGGCACAGGGTTTGGGTTTGTGGAATTCTGGTTCCAGGGAAAATGGGGAAATGGCACAGGGTTTGGGTTTGTGGAATTCTGATCCCGGGGAAAACGGGGAAATGGCACAGGGTTTGGGTTTTTGGAATTCTGATCCCAGGGAAAACGGGGAAATGGCACAGGGTTTGGGTTTGTGGAATTCTGATCCCGGGGAAAAGGGGGAAATGGCACAGGGTTTGGGTTTGTGGAATTCTGATCCCGGGGAAAAGGGGGAAATGGCACAGGGTTTGGGTTTGTGGAATTCTGGTTCCAGGGAAAATGGGGGAAATGGCACAGGGTTTGGGTTTGTGGAATTCTGGTCCCAGGGAAAACGGGGAAATGGCACAGGGTTTGGGTTTGTGGAATTCTGATCCCGGGGAAAACGGGGAAATGGCACAGGGTTTGGGTTTGTGGAATTTGTGGTTCCAGGGAAAATGGGGGAAATGGCACAGGGTTTGGGTTTGTGGAATTGTGGTTCCAGGGAAAATGGGGGAAATGGCACAGGGTTTGGGTTTGTGGAATTCTGATCCCGGGAAAAATGGGGGAAATGGCACAGGGTTTGGGTTTGTGGAATTCTGATCCCAGGGAAAACGGGGAAATGGCACAGGGTTTGGGTTTGTGGAATTCTGATCCCAGGGAAAACGGGGAAAATGGCACAGGGTTTGGGTTTGTGGAATTCTGATCCCGGGGAAAACGGGGAAATGGCACAGGGTTTGGGTTTGTGGAATTCTGATCCCAAGGAAAAGGGGGAAATGGCACAGGGTTTGGGTTTTTCTGGAATTCTTTTCCCAAGGAAAAGCATCAGCTGGTTTGGGTTTTTCTGGAATTCTTTTCCCAGGGAAAAGAATCAGATGGTTTGGATTTCCAGAATTCTTTTCCAGGGAAACTCAAAACATCCTTTCCCCAGAATTCCTTTTCTGGAATTCTTTTCCCAGGGAAAACCATCAGCTGGTTTGGGTTTTTCTGGAATTCTTTTCCCAAGGAAAACCATCAGCTGGTTTGGGTTTTTCTGGAATTCTTTTCCCAAGGAAAACCATCAGCTGGTTTGGGTTTTTCTGGAATTCTTTTCCCAAGGAAAACCATCAGCTGGTTTGGGTTTTTCTGGAATTCTTTTCCCAGGGAAAAGCATCAGCTGGTTTGGGTTTTTCTGGAATTCTTTTCCCAAGGAAAACCATCAGCTGGTTTGGGTTTTTCTGGAATTCTTTTCCCAAGGAAAAGCATCAGCTGGTTGGGTTTTTCTGGAATTCTTCTCCAGGGAATTGCCATTTCCAGAGGCTGGTGCAGTTTGGCGGGGCAGAGCTGCGGGGTTTTGTTGGAATTTCTAAGAACTCCTCTGATTTTTCTGGGATTTCGGAGTGCCCAGCCCGCTGTGCAAGGCTCCAGGCTCTCTTCCACAGGGTTCTGCCTTCTGCACAATTTTCCAGTGGGAATTTTGCAGATTCCAGGGGGAATGGGAGTGTTCCAGAACCTTCCCTGCCCCAGTGTTCCCTTTGTTCTTTGTTTCAGATTTGGCCCTGGAGGAAGAGGAGCTCAGCTGAGAGGAGCTGGGGGTTATTTTTATTTTATTTGTATTATTTTTGGTTTATTTTACATATATTTTTAATATATTTGATTTAATTTTTTGTTTTATATTTTGTTTTATTTTTTATATTTTAATTTTTATATTTCATATTTTAATTTTTATAATTTTTATATTTTATTTTTTATATTTTAATTTTTATATTTTATTTTTTATATTTTAATATTATTTTTTATATTTTTTAATATTTTGTTTTATTTTTCTATTTTATTTTAAATTTATTTTTTTCTATTTTATTTTAATTTTAGATTTTATTTTCTTTTTTCTATTTTAATTTTCTATTTTCTTTTTTCTATTTTAATTTTCTATTTTATTTTAATTTTATATTTTATTTTCATTTTTATATTTTATTTTCATTTTTATATTTTATTTTCATTTTTCTATTTTATTTTAATTTTATATTTTTTCTTATTTTAATTTTACATTTTAATTTTTCTATTTTATTTTAATTTTCTATTTTTATATTTTATTTTCATATTTTATTCTCATACTTAGCTTTATTATTTTTTCTTAATATTTTTATTTTTTATTTTATTTACTTCATGGATAAAGGTTTAAAAAAAAATGGAGTGGAGGTAAAAATAAATGGATTAGAGGTAAAAAAAAGGGATTGGAGGGGAAAATAAATGGATTGGAGGGGAAAATAAAGGGATTGAAGGGGAAAATAAATTGATTGGAGGGGAAAATAAATTGATTGGAGGGGAAAATAAATTGATTGGAGGGGAAAATAAATTGATTGGAGGGGAAAATAAAGGGATTGGAGGGGAAAATAAATAAAGGGATTGGAGGAGAAAATAAAGGGATTGGAGGGAAAAATAAACTGGAGTGGAGGCTCCTTCCTGAGGGAAGGATGGGGAATTAAATTTTTAATTTTTTTTTTAAGTTTTGCTTCTTGGCTGTCAGCACATTGAGGGTTTTCTAATTTATTTCCAAACAGGTTCTTGACTCCCTGAATATTTTGGTTTTTTTTATTTTTTTTTTTTTCCTGGATAGGAAATTCCCACTGCTGCTGCTTGCTCCTGCAGGAATTGGACAAACACTGGAATTTTTTTTTATTAAAACCGAGCAGAAAAAAGCATTACCAATATAAAATAAAATTGAAATCCATCCCAGCAGGCTCTCAGGGGTTGCTCTGGGGCAGCCCTTTCTTCAGCAGGGATGTCAGGTAACTGCCAAGCTCTTCATCCTAAAAGGGATAAAAAAAATGAGAGCAAAATCTTTATTTTGGGGCAGGAAATTCCGTTTGGTGCCAGAGAGAATTCCTGGATTGCACATTTCCCAGGACAAGCCACACATGCACTGCTGTTCTTACACATTACTGGGGTGCAGCTGCCATTGCAGCAAAGCTGAGGGGTTTTCCTTGGAGGAAAAAAAAAAAAAACCCATGAGGAAATGGGGTCTGTGTTTTCCAAAGAGGAAAAAACCCCACTGTGGCTTGAACTGGAGGAATAAACTGATTTTATGACGTTTCCTTGCTGCCCAAAAAGAGTTTTAACAATCCAGCCACAGCGAGTCAAGCTGAAGGTGAATTTTATATCTCAATGCTGAGCTCAGAAATAATTCTGTGAGTAAAAAACACAAAGTGAAACAGTCCCAGCAGAGCTGAAAATCCAGAGGGAGCTGAGCCCCGTGGGATTAATGATGCCAAGGTGGGCAGAGCTCCTGCCAAGAGCAGGGGCTGCCCCAGCCCAGCCTGCTCAGGAGGGCAGAGCAGGCTGAGCCCCCTGGCACTGGAGTGAGTGAGATTCCACACTTTCTTCAGGATTCAGGAAGCCCTGGATCTCACAGGAACATCCCAAGTGTCACTGGGACAGGAGTGATGTTGTGGATTGGTGTGTGTGGGATGGGCTGGGGGTTTGGGGCAGTGGGATGAGGGGTTCTGGCACTCTCTGCCCAGGGCCATGGCCTGCTCCGGGGTCAGGCTGTGAACAAACGCTGGAGCTGGATGCAGGTTTTGTCACAGTCTGTCACTGATCACCCAGAGGTGCCCACCTGGTAGGTCCAGGACACGAGCAGCACCTTGGTGCCCTGATCCTCGGAGTGCGCCGTGGCCTGGATCAGGATGGACTCCACCGTGATGGAGCCGTCGGGAAGGTGCTGCACCGAGGAGTCCTTCAGGAGCCTGTGGGAATGATGGCATTGGCATTGATTGGCATTGGTTTGGGATTGATTGGGATTGGTTTGGGATCCCCAATGCACCGAGGAGTCCTTCAGGAGCCTGTGGGAATGATGGCATTGGCATTGATTGGCATTGGGATTGATTGGGATTGTCTGGGATCCCCAATGCACCGAGGAGTCCTTCAGGAGCCTGTGGGAATGATGGCATTGGCATTGATTGGCATTGGGATTGATTGGCATTGGTTTGGGATGCCAAATGCACCGAGGAGTCCTTCAGGAGCCTGTGGGAATGATGGCATTGGCATTGATTGGCATTGGTTTGGGATTGATTGGGATTGGTTTGGGATGCCAAATGCACCGAGGAGTCCTTCAGGAGCCTGTGGGAATGATGGCATTGGCATTGATTGGCATTGGTTTGGGATTGATTGGGATTGGTTTGGGATCCCAAATGCACCGAGGGTCCTTCAGGAGCCTGTGGGAATGATGGCATTGGGATTGATTGGCATTGGTTTGGGATTGTCTGGGATTGTCTGGGATCCCCAATGCACCGAGGAGTCCTTCAGGAGCCTGTGGGAATGATGGGATTGGGATTGATTGGGATTGGTTTGGGATCCCCAATGCACCGAGGAGTCCTTCAGGAGCCTGTGGGAATGATGGCATTGGCATTGATTGGCATTGGTTTGGGATTGTCTGGGATTGTCTGGGATCCCCAATGCACCGAGGAGTCCTTCAGGAGCCTGTGGGAATGATGGCATTGGGATTGATTGGCATTGGTTTGGGATTGATTGGGATTGGTTTGGGATGCCAAATGCACCGAGGAGTCCTTCAGGAGCCTGTGGGAATGATGGGATTGGGATTGATTGGGATTGGTTTGGGATTGATTGGGATTGTCTGGGATCCCCAATGCACCGAGGAGTCCTTCAGGAGCCTGTGGGAATGATGGGATTGGGATTGATTGGGATTGGTTTGGGATCCCCAATGCACCGAGGAGTCCTTCAGGAGCCTGTGGGAATGATGGCATTGGGATTGATTGGGATTGTCTGGGATCCCAAATGCACCGAGGAGTCCTTCAGGAGCCTGTGGGAATGATGGGATTGGGATTGATTGGGATTGGTTTGGGATTGATTGGGATTGTCTGGGATCCCAAATGCACTGAGGAGTCCTTCAGGAGCCTGTGGGAATGATGGCATTGGGATTGGTTTGGGATTGTCTGGGATCCCAAATGCACCGAGGAGTCCTTCAGGAGCCTGTGGGAATGATGGGATTGGGATTGATTGGCATTGGTTTGGGATGCCAAATGCACCGAGGAGTCCTTCAGGAGCCTGTGGGAATGATGGGATTGGGATTGATTGGGATTGTCTGGAATCCCAAATGCACCGAGGAGTCCTTCAGGAGCCTGTGGGAATTAGTTTGGGATTGATTGGGATTGGTTTGGGATTGTCTGGGATCCCAAATGCACCGAGGAGTCCTTCAGGAGCCTGTGGGAATTAGTTTGGGATTGATTGGGATTGGTTTGGGATTGATTTGGATTGGTTTGGGATGCCAAATGCACCGAGGAGTCCTTCAGGAGCCTGTGGGAATTAGTTTGGGATTGATTGGGATTGGTTTGGGATTGATTTGGATTGGTTTGGGATGCCAAATGCACCGAGGAGTCCTTCAGGAGCCTGTGGGAATGATGGGTTTGGGATTGATTTGGGATTGATTGGGATTGGTTTGGGATCCCCAATGCACCGAGGAGTCCTTCAGGAGCCTGTGGGAATGATGGGATTGGGATTGATTTGGATTGGTCTGGGATCCCAAATGCACCGAGGAGTCCTTCAGGAGCCTGTGGGAATGATGGATTTGGGATTGGTTTGGGATTGTCTGGGATCCCAAATGCACCAAGGAATCCTTCAGGAGCGTGCAGGGAGGGGTGGGGATTGGTTGGGATTGTCTGGGATTGTTTGGGATTGTCTGGGATTGTTTGGGATCCCAAATGCACTGAGGAATCCTTCAGGAGCCTGCGGGGAGGGAGGGAGGGGAGGGGATTGGTTGGGATTGGGATTGTTTGGGATCCCAAATGCACTGAGGAATCCTTCAGGAGCCTGCGGGGAGGGAGGGAGGGGAGGGGATTGGTTGGGATTGGGATTGTTTGGGATCCCAAATGCACCGAGGAATCCTTCAGGAGCCTGCCGGGAGGGGTGGGTTAGGATTGTTTGGGACCCCAAGTCCACTGAGGAATCCTTCAGGAGCCTGCAGGGATGATTTGGGATGCTGGGACCCCAAATCCCAGCCTGCTCCTCTCTTGGCTGGGTCTGAGCCCAAGGAAGGGAAAGGGGCTGAGCCAGAGTTTATGGGGGTTTCTATTCATCATGGAGGATTTCCTGCAGAAATTCCTCCTGCAGAGTTTATCCCAGGCTCTCCAGCTCCTGCCCTCCCCAGCACTCCCCTGAGTTTCCAACCCTCCCAAGGCTCAGTGCTCACCCCTTGACGTGGGAAACCCCTTAAACACAAAACAATTGTCATTGTCATTGTAATGCTAATAATTCCAAGGAAGGGGGTTCCATTTCTCCATTCCAAGGGAAAATTTCCTGCCCTCCCCAGCAGTCCCCTGATTTTCCAACCCCTCCCAAGGCTCAGAGCTCACCCCTCGAGACGGGAAACCCCTTAAACAATTGTCATTATAATGCTAATAATTCTAAGGGAGGGAGTTCCCATTTCTCCATTCCAAGGGAAAATTTCCTGCTTTCCTCAGCACCCCTGACTTTCCAACCCTGCCGGGCTCAGAGCTCACCCCTTGAGGTGGGAAAACCCCTTAAATACAAAATGCTAATAATTCCCAGGGAGGGGGGATATATTTCCCCATTCCAAGGGAGGCTCCTGCCCTCCCCAGCAGCCCCCCCTGATTTTCCAACCCCTCCCAAGGCTCAGAGCTCACCCCTCGAGACAGGAAACCCTTAAACACAAAACAATTGTCATTGTCATTGTAATGCTAATAATTCCCAGGGTGGGGGGATATATTTCCCCATTCCAAGGGAGGCTCCTGCCCTCCCCAGCAGCCCCCGCTGCTTTTCCAGCCCCTGCCAAGGCTCAGAGCTCACCCCTCGAGACAGGAAACCCCTTAAATACAAAACAATTGTCATTGTCATTGTAATGCTAATAATTCCCAGGGAGGGGGTTCCCATTTCTCCATTCCAAGGGAGGCTCCTGCCCTCCCCCAGCAGCCCCCGCTGCTTTTCCAGCCCCTGCCGTGCTCGGAGCTCACCCCTTGAGGTGGGAAACCCCCTTAAATACAAAACAATTGTCATTGTCATTGTAATGCTAATAATTCTAAGGGAGGGGGTTCCCATTTCTCCATTCCAAGGGAGGCTCCTGCCCTCCCCAGCAGCCCCCGCTGCTTTTCCAGCCCCTGCCGTGCTCGGAGCTCACCCCTTGAGGTGGGAAACCCCCTTAAATACAAAACAATTGTCATTGTCATTGTAATGCTAATAATTCTAAGGGAGGGGGTTCCCATTTCTCCATTCCAAGGGAGGCTCCTGCCCTCCCCAGCAGCCCCCGCTGCTTTTCCAGCCCCTGCCAGGCTCGGAGCTCACCCCTTGAGGTGGTTGTAGACCCTGAGCACGGTCTCGTGCTCCTTGCGCGGGTCCTGGATGTGCACTCGGCAGGTGAAGCGCAGCTGATGCTCCGCCAGCCCCAGCTCCTTCAGCGCCTGCTCCGGGGACACCAGCCGGAAACTCTGCGGGGAAAAAAGGGGGGGAAATCCCTGGGAATGAACCTTTGGGGGGGATGTGGGGCTGCCCTGGGCTCGGGGGTGGTTGCTGTTTCTGGAATGGCAAAGGGGGAGCTGAGAGAGGGGCAGAACCCCCACCTAAATAACGATAAATGAATGTTTAACCCTTCATGATAAATGAGTGTTTAACACTTCAGGATAAATGAGTGTTTAACGCTTCATGATAAATGAGTGTTTAAGGCTTCATGATAAATGAGTGTTTAACGCTTCATTGTTTAACAGGATGGGGGAGATGGGTTAAACCTCGAGCAGGGAGTGATGTCTGAAAAGGAACGGGAGGTTGAAGGTGAGGTGTGGTCATTTGGGTTCCTTGTGCATCTAAAATGTGACAGCGCCTTCGAGGGCATAAAAACCAGCTGAGAGGGTTCAAAAACACCTGAGAGGGCACAAGAACCAGCTGAGGGGGCACAAAAACACCTGAGAGGGCACAAAAACCAGCTGAGGGGGCACAAAAACCAGCTGAGGGGGCACAAAAACACCTGAGAGGGCACAAAACCCCTCAGAGCCCCACAAACCCCCTCAGACCCCCAAAAGCCTGAGAGAACACAAACCCCTCAGAACCCCAAAACCCTCGACCCTGAGCCCCAACCCTTCAAACCCCCTCACCCCCAACCTCAGAAACCCCCAAAACCCCTCTCAGAACCCCCTCGAGCCCCACCCTCAAACCCCTCAGACCCCCAAACCCCCTCAGACCCCCCAAACCCCTCTCAGAACCCCCTCAGACCCCCCAAACCCGTCAGACCCCCCAAACCCCCTCAAGAACCCCCAAACCCCCTCTCAGACCCAAAAACCCCCTCAGACCCCCCCAAACCCCCTCAGAACCCCCCAACCCCTCAGAACCCCCAAACCCCCTCAGACCCCCCAAACCCCTCTCAGAACCCCCCAAACCCTCAGACCCCCCAAACCCCCTCCAGAACCCCCAAACCCCCTCAGAACCCCCCAAACCCCCTCAGAGACCCCCAAAACCCCCTCAGAACCCCCCAAACCCCCTCAGACCCCCCAAACCCCCTCAGAACCCCCCAAACCCCTCAGACCCCCCAAACCCCCTCTCAGAACCCCCCAAACCCGTTCAGACCCCCCAAACCCCTCCCAGAACCCCTCAAACCCCTCAGAGACCCCCCAAACCCCCTCAGAGACACCCCAAACCCCCCTCAGACCCCCCCAAACCCCCTCAGACCCCCCAAACCCTGTCAGACCCCCCAAACCCCCTCCCAGAACCCCCCAAACCCCCTCTCAGAACCCCCTCAGACCCCCCCCAAACCCTGTCAGACCCCCCAAACCCCCTCAGAACCCCCAAACCCCCTCTCAGACCCCCAAAAACCCCCTCAGAACCCCCCCAAACCCCCTCAGAACCCCCCAAACACCCTCAGACCCCCCTCAGACCCCCCAAACCCCCTCTCAGAACCCCCCAAACCCGTTCAGACCCCCCAAACCCCCTCCCAGAACCCCCCAAACCCCCTCAGAGACCCCCCCCAAACCCCCTCAGATCCCCCCAAACCCCCCTCAGACCCCCCCAAACCCCCTCAGACCCCCAAACCCCCTCTCAGAACCCCCTCAGACCCCCCTCAGACCCCCCAAACCCCCTCAGAACCCCCTCAAAGATCCCCAAACCCCCTCAGACCCCCCTCAGATCCCCCCAAACCCCCTCAGAGACCCCCCAAACCCCCTCCCAGAACCCCCTGAGACCCTCCTCAGACCCCCCCAAACCCCCTCAGAACCCCCTCAAAGATCCCCAAACCCCCTCAGACCCCCCTCAGATCCCCCCAAACCCCCTCAGATCCCCCCAAACCCCCTCAGAGACCCCCCAAACCCCCTCAGAGACCCCCCAAACCCCCTCTCAGAACCCCCCAAACCCATTCAGACCCCCCAAACCCCCTCCCAGAACCCCCCAAACCCGTTCAGAACCCCTCAGACCCCCCTCAAACCCCCCCAAAGCCCTCTGAGAAGCCCCCCCAAGCCCCCCGGGCAGGCGGGCACTCACGCTGTCCTTCATGAGCAGCGAGCCGTGCAGCAGGCGCGGGCGCTTGGCATCAGGCACGGGCCCTGCAGGGCATGGCCCAGGGGGAAACGGGAGAGGGTTACTGACAACAAAGGGCTCGAGGAGGAGAGGAACACTCAGAGCAGAACGTGAGAGGGGCACAAACTCATGGCATCGAAATGAATCGAAACTCATGGCATCGAAACTCATGGCATCGAAACTCATGGACATCGAAATGAATCGAAACTCATGGCATCGAAACTCATGGCATCGAAACTCATGGCATCGAAATAAATCGAAATTCATGGAATCAAAATGAATCGAAACTCATGGCATCGAAACTCATGGCATCGAAACTCATGGCATCGAAACTCATGGAATTGAAATGAATCGAAATTCATGGCATCGAAACTCATGGCATTGAAACTCATGGAATTGAAATGAATCGAAATTCATGGCATCGAAATTCATGGCATTGAAACTCATGGAATTGAAATGAATCGAAATTCATGGCATCAAAACTCATGGAATTGAAATGAATCGAAATTCATGGCATCGAAACTCATGGCATCGAAACTCATGGCATTGAAATGAATCGAAATGAATCAAAATTCATAGAATCGAAATTCATGGAATCGAAATTCATGGAATAGAAATTCATGGCATCGAAATGAATCGAAACTCATGGCATCGAAACTCATGGCATCGAAATGAATCGAAACTCATGGAATCAAAATTCATGGCATTGAAATGAATCGAAATTCGTTCAATCGAAATGCATTTAACTGAAATTCATTTAATTGAAATTCATTTCATCGAAATTCATTTAATTGAAATGTATGGAATCGAAATTCATGGAATCGAAATTTATTTAATCGAAATTTATTTCATCGAAATTTATTTCATCGAAATTCATTTCATCGAAATTAATCGAAATTCGTTCAATCGAAATGCATTTAATCAAAATTTATTTAATCAAAATTCTTTTAATCGAAATTTATTTAATTGAAATTAATCGAAATTTATTCAATCAAAATTTATTTAATCAAAATTCATTTCATCGAAATTCATTTAATTGAAATTAAGCGAAATTCGTTCAATCAAAATTCATTTGAAATTTATTTAATCAAAATTCATTTCATCGAAATTCATTTAATTGAAATTAACTGAAATTCGTTCAATCTAAATGCATTTAATTGAAATTTATTTAATCGAAATTCTTTTAATTGAAATTCATTTCATTGAAATTCATTTCTTCGAAATTCTATTTCCAATAACCAAATGAACTGACATTTTTATAAGCAAAATAATAGGATTTTTGTTTATAAATATGTCTATTATTTCATTTGATTACAGAATTCTATTAAAATAATAAATTTCTATTAGTAAGTATTAGTAGAAATTAATGTAATAGAAATTAATGTAAGAGAAATTAATTTGTAACAACCAAATGAAATAATAGACTTCAACTGAAATAATAAATTTATATTAATAATATTAGTAGAAATGTAACAGAAAATAATTTAATAGAAAAGAATTTAATAGAAAATAATTTAAGATAATTTAAGATAACTTAATATAAAATTAACATAATATAAAATTAATGTAATGTAAAATAATTTAGTATAAATTAATTTAATATTAAATCATTTAATATAAAACAGATTTAATATAAAATAATTTAATATAAAGCAATTTAATATAAAATGTAATATACATTAATGTAATATAAAATTAATGTAATATAAAAGGAATTTAATATAAAATAATTTAATAAAAATTATTTAATATTAATGTAATATAAAATAATATAAAATAATATAATATAAATTAATGTAATATAAATGAATGAAATATAAATTAATGTAATATAATGTAATATAAAAGGAATTTAATATAAATTAAGTTAATAAAAACGATTTAATATTAACGTAATATAAAATAATATAAAATAATATAATATAAATTAATGTAATATAAATTAATGTAATATAAATTAATGTAATATAAATTAATATAATATAAATTAATGTAATATAAATGAATGAAATATAAATTAATGTAATATAAATGAATGTAATATAAATTAATGTAATATAAATGAATGAAATATAAATTAATGTAATATAATGTAATATAAAAGGAATTTAATATAAATTAATTTAATAAAAATGATTTAACATTAAATTAGTGTAATATAAATTAATGTAATATAAATTAATGTAATATTAAGTTAATTTAATAAAAATTAATGCAATATAATGTAATATAAAAGGAATTTAATATAAATTAAGTTAATAAAAACGATTTAATATTAACGTAATATAATATAATATAAATTAATGTAATATAAATTAATGTAATATAAATTAATGTAATATAAATTAATGTAATATAAATTAATGTAATATAAATTAATGTAATATAAATTAATGTAATATAAATTAATGTCATATAAATCAATGTCATATAAATCAATGTCATATAAATCAATGTCATATAAATCAATGTCATATAAATTAATGTAATATAAATTAACGTAATATAAATTAATGTAATATAAATTAGTGTAATATAAATTAATGTAATATAAATTAATGTAATATAAATTAATGTACTATAAAACAATGTACTATAAAATGAATTCAATATAAAATAAATTCAAGATAAAATAAATTCAAGATAAAATAAATTCAAGATAAAATAAATTCAAGATAAAATAAATCCACTATAAAATAAATTTCCTATAAAATAAATCCCTACAGAATCCACTCGCTCCCAAGCACATTTCCTATGAAATGCAGGTAACACCCGACGGCTTTGGTGTGAAACCATTTAACCTCAAGCGAGTGCCTGGCGGGGCTGAGCGGGGCACCTGTGTGCTCGTGGGCGTGCTCGTGGGCGTGCTCGTGGGCGTGCTCGTGGGCGTGCTCGTGGGCGTGCTCGTGGGTGTGCCTCTTGAGCAGCGCCAGCGCCGTGTCCACCGCGATGCAGGGCCTGCTCGCCACGCTGCACGTCTCGCCGTTGGCTGGCACGAAGCAGCTCACACCTGCAAAGGGCACCGGCAGCGCGGCCTCAGCGCCACGCATGCTGGAAGGAACTAACACTCAGCACTGCTCACCAAGGGCGTTAAGGTGTTACAGGTCAGCACATCTTATTGGGATGGGCTCCAAATGGGGTTTAATGCTTTAATGCCATTCCCTCCTTTCCCACGGAAAACAATCCTAATTCACACTGTATTAACTGCCACTCATTAGTGCTCATTAAGGGCGTTAAGGTGTTACAGGCAGGGGAGTTGGGGATGTCAGCACATCTTATTGGGATGGGCTCCAAATGGGGTTTAATGCTTTAATGCCATTCCATCCTCCCCCACGGAAAACAATCCTAATTCACACTGTATTAACTGCCACTCATTAGTGCTCATTAAGGGCGTTAAGGGCATTAAGGTGTTACAGGTACTGCTCGACTGGGGGGAGCTGCGGAGGTCAGCACATCTCATTGGGATGGGCTCTAAATGGGGTTTAATGCTTTAATGCCATTCCCTCCTTTCCCACGGAAAACAATCCTAATTCACACTGTATTAACTGCCACTCATTAGTGCTCATTAAGGTCATTAAGGTCATTAAGGTGTTACAGGTACTGCTCGACTGGGGGGAGCTGGGGAGGTCAGCACATCTCATTGGGATGGGCTCTAAATGGGGTTTAATGCTTTAATGCCATTCCCTCCTTTCCCACGGAAAACAATCCTAATTCACACTGTATTAACTGCCACTCATTAGTGCTCATTAAGGGCGTTAAGGTGTTACAGGCAGCGGGAGCTGGGGAGGTCAGCACATCTGATGGTGCTGGGCTCTAAATGGGGTTTAATGCTTTAATGCCATTCCATCCTCCCCCACAGAAAACAATCCTAATTCACACTGTATTAACTGCCACTCATTAGTGCTCATTAAGGGCGTTAAGGTGTTACAGGCAGCGGGAGTTGGGGATGTCAGCACATCTTATTGGGATGGGCTCTAAATGGGGTTTAATGCTTTAATGTCATTCCATCCTCCCCACAGAAAACAATCCTAATTCACACTGCAATTAACAGGGATTCATTAGTGCTCATTAAGGTCATTAAGGTGTTACAGGTACTGCTCGACTGGGGGGAGCTGGGGAGGTCAGCACATCCCACTGGGATGGGCTCTAAATGGGGTTTAATGCTTTAATGCCATTCCCTCCCTTCCCATGGAAAATAATCCTAATTCACACTGTATTAACTGCCACTCATTAGTGCTCATTAAGGTCATTAAGGGCGTTAAGGTGTTACAGGTACTGCTCGACTGGGGGGAGCTGGGGAGGTCAGCACATCTCATTGGGATGGGCTCTAAATGGGGTTTAATGCTTTAATGCCATTCCCTCCTTTCCACGGAAAACAATCCTAATTCACACTGTATTAACTGCCACTCATTAGTGCTCATTAAGGGCGTTAAGGTGTTACAGGCAGCGGGAGTTGGGGATGTCAGCACATCTTATTGGGATGGGCTCTAAATGGGGTTTAATGCTTTAATGTCATTCCATCCTCCCCCACAGAAAACAATCCTAATTCACACTGTATTAACTGCCACTCATTAGTGCTCATTAAGGGCGTTAAGGTGTTACAGGTAGCAGGAGTTGGGGATGTCAGCACATCTGATGGTGCTGGGCTCTAAATGGGGTTTAATGCTTTAATGTCATTCCATCCTCCCCACAGAAAACAATCCTAATTCACACTGCAATTAACAGGGATTCATTAGTGCTCATTAAGGTCATTAAGGTCATTAAGGTGTTACAGGTACTGCTCGACTGGGGGGAGCTGGGGAGGTCAGCACATCTCACTGGGATGGGCTCTAAATGGGGTTTAATGCTTTAATGCCATTCCCTCCTTTCCCACGGAAAATAATCCTAATTCACACCAAGGAGATCACTGCAATTAGCAGGGATTAATTAATGCTGATTAAGATGTTACAGGCATCACTTCTTTGAGTGGAGTGTAAACAGCACCCCAGCTCTTGAGTGCAGCTGTACACAGCACCCCATTTAACCGTGCTGAGGGACCAAAATTGTTCAAAAATGGGATTTTGCAGCTTTAATTTCATTCCTTCCTTTCCCATGGAAAACAATCCTAATTCAGGGGATCACTGTCATTAACAGGGATTAATGAATGCTAATTAAGATGTCCCAGATGTTCCTTGAGCAGAGCTGTAAACACCACCCCAGCTAACCACACTGAGGAACCAAAAATGTTCAAAAATGGGATTTTGCAGCTTTAATTCCATTCCTTCCTTTCCCATGGAAAACAATCCTAATTCAGGGGATCACTGCAATTAATTTGGCTTAATGAATGCTAATTAAGATGTCCCAGATGTTCCTTGAGTGGAGCTGTACACACCACCCCATTTAACAGTGCTGAGGGACCAAAAATGGCTCCAAAATGGGATTTTCAACCTTTGCTGCCATTCCCTCCTCTCCCACAGAAAACAATCCTAATTCAGGGGATCACTGTCATTAACGGGGATTAATGAATGCTAATTAAGATGTCCCAGATGTTCCTTGAGTGGAGCTGTAAACACCACCCCATTTAACCACACCGAGTGACCAAAAAAGCCCCAAAAACCCCCCAAAACTGTGAATCCTGCTGTCTGAAGAGCAACCCTTGGCGTGCAGCGATACCCACGGAACTCCTGCTCGATTTTCTGCTTCAGGAACTCCATCTTCTTGGCCTCTCCGTGCACCAGCAGCACATTCCTGGGCTCTGCCTGCCGGATGAGCTGCATGATGCCCTTGGCGTCGGCGTGGGCGCTGAACGACATGTACTCCACCTGCATCTTCACCTCCAGCTGCAGGGAGCACAGCACATCTGGCACTGGGAATTCCTCTGGGAAACGCCCAGAAACCTCAGCTTTGACTTCAAAGGAGGAAGGAGGCAAGCTGGATTTTCTTCATTTGATTCTCAGGAGTTAAAGGTTTTAATTTCGGGTAAAATTTGTTGCTCGGATAAAGTTAATTATTTCCAAGCTGATTAAAAATTTATTCATTTTATCTGTTTGCCTTATGGGGGTTTGTTATTAAACAGTATAAAGTGCCCTCTGAAATTTTTTATGGGTTCCTCAAAGTTTTTTTTTTTGGTAGAAATTTAAGCAAAAGAGGGGAAAAACCCAACCAAGCAGAAGGAAAAAACCAAAAAACCCAAGTGCGACTCCAAACCCAAAGATGATTTTGAGGAATTTTCAGGGTTGGAAATTGAAAATCCAACTCACAATTTGTCTTCCTTCCATCTCCAGCTTCCTCTGCCCACTGAGGATCTTGTGGCCCACAGTTCCCTGGACACAATAGCCAGGCATGATCACCTGGGGGAAAAAAAAACCCAAAAAATCAGGAAAATCAACAATTCCATGGATTTGGTGTGGCAGGGCTGTTAAACATCCCAGTCCCAAATTTAGAGCTTGGTTCAAAGAGGATTTGTGTCCTTTAATTCCAGCTCCTCAGGAAAAGCTTTGCTACAAGCTCAGAATTTTGAATTTATGGCAAGATAAACCACAAAAAATCCCAATTTCTTACCATGTTCTTCTCATTCCCTGCCCACTTCCTGAAGATTTGCAGGGATTGTCCTGCATGGAGCATCCCAGGGGTTGCAAACACCACCTGGAAATCAAGGATGTGCCATAAATCACCACAGGAAATCACTTTATCCATGATTTCTATAAATATCCTAAATCTGGGTACAGTGCCCATCACCAACACTGCACAAGTTGGGATTTTTCCTATTTGGTTTTCTTCCCACCCTGTTAAAATTCCCAGGAGCTGAGCCATTGTTTTAAGGAATAAAATCAGTATTTCCCTGTTTTAGGGAATAAAACCAATATTATATTCCCTGTTTTAGGGAATAAAACCAATATTATATTCCCTGTTTTAGGGAATAAAACCAATATTTCCCTGGTTTAGGGAATAAAATCAATATTATATTCCCTGTTTTAGGGAATAAAACCAATATTTCCATGTTTTAGGGAATAAAACCAATATTTCCCTGTTTTAGGGAATAAAACCAATATTTCCCTGTTTTAGGGAATAAAATCAATATTTCCATGTTTTAGGGAATAAAATCAATATTATATTCCCTGTTTTAGGGAATAAAATCAATATTCTCCTGTTTTAGGGAATAAAACCAATATTTCCCTGTTTTAGGGAATAAAACCAATATTCCCTGTTTTAGGGAATAAAACCAATATTTCCCTGTTTTAGGGAATAAAACCAATATTTCCCTGTTTTAGGGAATAAAACCAATATTCCCTGTTTTAGGGAATAAACCCAATATTCTCCTGTTTTAGGGAATAAACCCAATATTCCCTGTTTTAGTGAATAAAACCAGTATTTCCCTGTTTTAGGGAATAAACCCAATATTCCCCTGTTTTAGGGAATATTTGTCAGCATCCCCAGTGCCTGATGGAAAACTCTGAGTGGTTTTTTACTGGTACCAAACAAACCAGCCAGAATTAAAGCAGCAATAAAAGATTATGTGGGGAAAAAAAAAAAAAATAAACCCTGGTTCAAACCCTAAAAAGCCCAATGTTCATTTTCCCTGGCTGTTTCACCCTGAGTGAAACAAACCCCATTTCTTCAAAATAAATGCAATATTTACAGAGATGAGCTGGCCACGAGAAGGATTTTAGGATTGATGGGGTGGGGGATGCTCAGGGTGATTTTTCCTCTAGGATTTGGGATCCTAATGGATTAAAAATTTAAAAAAATTACTTTTATCCCTCCTAAAATGCACCTACCATGGGCCCTGGGTTGTCTGCAAAGGCTCTGTCAAAGGCTTTGATGTGTTTGAACTCAAACATGTTCCTCTGCACAAAAGTTTTTCGGATTTTCTGGTTGGTCCAGGTGATGAAGAGTTTGTAATAATGATTGGCTTTCTCTGTCAGACCCGTGGAAAAATAAATTGGGGCTTTCAGGTTCATCCTTTCCCTGTAAAAGAAGGGACCTGTGAGGGGCAGAGGAATTCCAGAAAATCCCCCGGATTTTTGGGGGGTGTAAAGGAAATTCTGAATATCCCTCAAGCCCTGCAGTTTTATTTTTCTCCCTGTTTTCACGAGGTATAAATTAATATTTTATTAATTTTACACCTCCATGTAGGTTTTAGTGCCTTTCTCCTCCTCACTCCAGATAAATTCCTACCATTCTCAACATCCAGAGGATCAAAAAAATCCCCCAAAAAAAAGAGCTGGGATGTGCCCAGGCTGCACTCACCAGAAAGTTTCCAATAAAATACAAAGTTCCTGGGCACGTCCAAGGGCAAAAACTGGGATGAGAACCTGGAAAAGAGGTGGAATTTAAGGGATAATAATGGAATTATTTAATAATAGTAAAGAAAATTATTTAGGTTTATAATAATACAGTATGTAATAAGATAGAGAATTGAAAATGGAGTTTTCTTTTCTTCCTTCTTCACAAGTTTTGAGTGATTTTATATAATTAATTAAAAAAACACAGTTAATTACTGAATTAAAAGTTAAAATAAATCAGTTAATGAAATAATTTAAGCTTAAAAAACCCTTAAAGACATTATTCTATATTATATTATTATTAATCTATGTTCTATATTATTATTTTCACTCTGTTAACTTACTGTGTAAAAACACAGTCACTGAAATAAATAAAGAACAAATCCACAGTGTAAAACAGATAGTTAATTACTGAATTAAAAGTTAAAATGAATTAGTTAATGAAATAATTTGAGTTTAAAAAACCCTTCAAAGACATTTCTCTATCCATTTTTACTGTTAATTTTACTATGTAATATTATGTCACTGAAATAACTTTAAATAAAGAACAAATCCACCGTACAAAAACAGTTAATTACTGAATTAAAAGCAAAATAAATTAGCTAATATCTAATTATGAATTAAAAATTAAAAGCCCTTCAAGACATTTCTCTCTCCATTTCCACCTTTAATTTCCTATGTAAAACACGGTCAGTGAAATAACTTAAATAAAGAACAAATCCACAGTGTAAAACATGATAGCTAATTACTGAGCTAAAAATTAGATTAATTAACACTTCCTAATTAAATATTTTAAGTTTTAAAAAGCCCTTAAAGCCATTTCTCTCTCCATTTCCACCTTTAATTTCCTATAGCAAACCACTGGCGGTCACTGAAATAACTTAAATAAAGAACAAATCCACAGTACAAAGCAGTTAATTACTGAATTAAAAGTCAAAATAAATTAGCTAACATCTCCTAATTAAGTGAAATTAAAAATTTAGAAGCCCTTAAAGACATTTCTCTCTCCATTTCCACCATGAATTTCCTATAGCAAACCACTGGCGGTCAGTGAAATAACTTAAATAAAGAACAAATCCACAGTGTAAAACAGTTAATTACTGAATTAAAAGCCAAAATAAATTAGCTAACATCTCCTGATTAAGTGAAATTAAAAATTTAGAAGCCCTTAAAGCCATTTCTCTCTCCATTTCCACCTTGAATTTCCTATAACAAACCACTGGCGGTCAATGAAACAAAACGGAAATAAAGAACAAATCCACAGTGTAAAACATAGATAGCTAATTACTAAGCTAAAAATTAGATTAATTAACACTTCCTAATTAAATATTCTAAGTTTAAAAAGCCCTTAAAGCCATTTCTCTCTCCATTTCCACCATGAATTTCCTATACCAAACCACTGGCGGTCAGCGAAACAAACCGAAATTCAAATTCTGTCACTTGGCACTTTTCATCCTAACGCTAATAAAACCCCCAAAATAAAAGAAGGAAGTTGTTAAGAAGTTTTCCAAGTGCCCACCTTGCCTCCTCTCTCGACAGTCTCGTGGACTTTCTTGAGGAAATCCCTCTCCCTGCAGCGCTTGGAGTCCCGGATGGTGGTGGCGTAGGTGGACTCGCTGATCAGCAGGTCAGGGCGGCATTTATCAATCCAGGCAGCGCTAAAAACAGGAGATTTCAACCCAAAAAACACCCCAGCAGGAGCTCTGCGAGGTGCCTGGGGGAAGGCACTGGGTGCCCAGGAAATGGGGATAAAAAAATTGGGAATTCTGCAGGAGCTTTGTTTGAATGAAGGCAGAGCGAAGGTGAAAGTGCGCGGCTTGGAAAGGGATTTGTGGAGATTTAAAAGGATTAAAATGATCACCTGAAGAGCAGGGATGGGTAAATCTCTCATAAATGCCAGTGAAAACACATACAGGAGAGATGGATGAGTTAATATTAATCATATTTATAACAGGAGTTCAACACACGAGTGTTAAAAGTTTTTAATCCAATTTTAAAAGCATTTATGGAGTTTTAAATGGATTAAAATGTTCACCTGAAGAGCAGGGATGGGTAAATCTCTCATAAATGCCAGTGAAAATACATACAGGAGAGATGGATGAGTTAATATTAATTATATTTATAATATTATATATTAATCATATTTATAATTTGAGTTCAACACACGAGCGCTGAAGTTTTTATCCAGTTTTAAAAGCGATTTATGGAGTTTTAAATGGATTAAAATGTTCACCTGAAGAGCAGGGATGTGTAAATCTCTTATAAATGCCAGTGAAAATACATACAGGAGAGATGGATGAGTTAATATTAATCACATTTTAATATATAATATCATAATCTTTATAATATTATATATTCATCATACGAGTGCTGAAGTTTGTGACTGATAATCTCTTAGTAAAAACACCAGGAAAAAACATTTCAAACATTGAAGTCCAACTACTACACAGCCCTAAAAATAGATCATTATATCTCTTAATGATAATTATAGATTATTAATAATAGATATAAACAGTTACAAAGATAAATGTGAATATTCAGATTACATTAAGATCTATCTGGCAGCTTTAATGCAAATATCTTCACTCTCACAACCCCAAAGTGCATTTCTATTTCCAGCAGAGACATCATGAAATAATCCAAAGAATTTGAGTGGATAATGAGACTATATCTATTAATCCATACAGCACAGCTGATATTCACAGCAGCTCTGCTAAAATCTCCCACTCAGAAACCCCCCAAAACTCACAGAAATTCAGATTTTTACTCACCCCAAGTGCCTGTCTGGGGTCATGTTATAATCACCCTGCGGGCACAAGAGAAACCCAGGGATATTTTTGAGCCAGTGGAGTGATTTAGAAACACCAGGGCATATTTCTAGCTTAAAAAAAAAGGGAATTATTGCCAATAATACTCACAGTGTACACCACAGACTCACAGCCAACCTTGATGTGGAACATGGCAGCTCCCAGCACGTGGCCGGCGTAGTACGCCTTGATCTCCAGCTCCTCATCCACCTGCCCCCAAATCCCTCATTAATGCCAACATTCCCAAAGAACACTGCCCTCCTCGGGGTCTCCTGCAAAGCCTTTTTTTACCTGCACTGTCTGGTGGAGGTGCACAGCCACCACTTTCTTCATGCAGTCTTTGATCATCTGGGAGGTGAAGAAGTTGGTTTCGCCTTTTTTGTCCACGGTGATTTTCCTGTAGTCCTCCAGCAGGATGGGGCAGATGGCTTTGGTGGGGTGGGTCATGTAGATGGGGCCATCATAGCCGACCATCTCACTGAAATAGGGCAGAGCCCCACAGTGGTCCAGGTGGAAGTGGCTGCCAAAAGAAAAAAAAACAAAAAAAATAAAAATTAAAAGCACAAAATCAGCTTGGGCGGCTGCCGGAGCCTTCTGAGCTCTGGGAAAAGCAGCTCAAGCAGCAGGGAAGGGTCTGGGAAGGGTTTGGGGTGTCAGGGACAGCACAAAAAGAGTAGGGACAAGGAAAGGACCTCACCTGATGATGACACAGTCCAGGAAATCAGTCAGCCTCCCGTTCTGGGTGATGTAGGAGAAGTCAGGGAAGCGCCTCTGCAGCCAGGGAGAAACAGAATCATCATCAGGGAATTCCAGCAGCATTGATCCCATAAAACCATGGAGAGACTGGGACACTGGGGATGTGCTGAACCTCACCAGGAAATTCCAGCACCACTGATCCCATAAAACCATGGAGAGACTGGGACACTGGGGATGTGCTGAGCTCTCTCCAGGAAATTCCAGCACCACTGATCCCATAAAACCATGGAGAGACTGGGACACTGGGGATGTGCTGAGCTCTCTCCAGGAACATCATCACCACTGATCCCAAAAAACCATGGGGGGCCTGAACCCTGGGAATGTGCTGAGCCCTCTCCAGGAAATTCCAGCACCACTGAGCCCACAAATCCATGGAGGGTCTGAACCCTGGGAATGTGCTGAGCCCTCTCCAGGAACAGCAGCACCACTGATCCCACAAATCCATGGAGGCTCTGAACCCTGGGAATGTGCTGAGCCCTCTTCAGGAACAGCAGCACCACTGATCCCACAAATCCATGGAGGCTCTGAACTCTGGGAATGTGCTGAGCCCTCTCCAGGAACAGCAGCACCACTGATCCCACAAATCCATGGAGGCTCTGAACTCTGGGAATGTGCTGAGCCCTCTCCAGGAACACCAACACCTTTTGTGTGCAGGGAGAGGCAGACAGGAGGGGACAGACTGAAGTGACTCTCTCATAAATAAATGATTTTCTCAGCCAGGTGAAACAGGGGCTGAGCACAGGCTGGCTCTGAGGCACCAAGCCCAAAAGCTTTCCTGTCCCAGCACATTTACTGCTGAGACCAAATCCTCCAGAATATTTGTGCCATTATTCCTTCCCGGCTGTGTCAGGGAACCCAAAATCAGGAGTCTCCTTCTCTCTCTCCCTGGAGAGGAGAAACGTGGAATGACCTGAATATTCCTGCTCACAGGAAATCCAGAGAGTCCAAACCCACCTGGAATGCAGCATTTGCAGCTGCATTAATAAATATTTTCCCAAGTCCACGAGGCAGGGGAAGGAGGGCTGGAATTCCATGGAATACTCGAGGGGAGGGATATTTGGGGCAGGAAAGAAGATTTTGGAAGGGGAAAGAGCAGCTCTGCCACAGTCCAGCTGCAGCAGAGGAGCCCAAAACTGCAGGAGGGCTGGGAGGGCTGGGGCTGGCCCAGGGGCCACTCACATCATCGTTGTAGCCCATGTGCATGCCACAGTCCAGCATCACATTCTTGCCAGCAATGGACACCAGGATGCAGCTCCTGCCCACGTCCTGCCCAGCACCTGGACACCAGGGAAACACCAAGGAAACAGCAGGGGAACAGCAGAGGAACAGCAGGGGAACAGCAGGGGAACATCAGGGAAACAGCAGAGGAAGAGCAGGGAAACAGCAGGGAAACAGCAGGGAAACAGCAGAGGAACAGCAGGGAAACAGCAGGGGAACAGCAGGGGAACAGCAGGGGAACAGCAGGGGAACAGCAGGGAAACAGCAGAGGAACAGCAGAGGAACAGCAGAGGAACAGCAGAGGAACAGCAGAGGAACAGCAGGGAAACAGCAGGGAAACAGCAGGGAAACAGCAGGGAAACAGCAGAGGAACAGCAGGGGAACAGCAGGGGAACAGCAGGGGAACAGCAGGGGAACAGCAGAGGAACAGCAGAGGAACATCAGAGGAACATCAGAGGAACAGCAGAGGAACAGCAGGGAAACAGCAGGGGAACATCAGAGGAACAGCAGGGAAACAGCAGAGGAACAGCAGAGGAACAGCAGGGAAACAGCAGGGGAACAGCAGAGGAACAGCAGGGGAACAGCAGGGGAACAGCAGGGGAACAGCAGGGAAACAGCAGAGGAACAGCAGAGGAACATCAGGGAAACAGCAGGGGAACCAGCAGGGGAACAGCAGGGGAACAGCAGGGAAACAGCAGGGAAACAGCAGGGAAACAGCAGGGAAACAGCAGAGGAACAGCAGAGGAACATCAGGGAAACAGCAGGGGAACCAGCAGGGGAACAGCAGGGGAACAGCAGGGGAACAGCAGGGAAACAGCAGGGAAACAGCAGGGAAACAGCAGGGAAACAGCAGGGAAACAGCAGAGGAACAGCAGAGGAACAGCAGAGGAACAGCAGAGGAACAGCAGGGAAACAGCAGAGGAACAGCAGGGAAACAGCAGGGAAACAGCAGGGAAACAGCAGAGGAATAGTAGAGGAACAGCAGGGAAACACAAGTAAAACACCAGGGAAACACAATTAAAACACCAGGGAAACACAATTAAAACACCAGGGAAACACAAGTAAAACACCAGGGAAACACCGGCAGAACGACAGCAAAACACCAGTGAAACACCAGAAAAAAACACAAATGAAACACCAGCAAAATATTAGTAAAATAGCAATAAAACACCAGCAAAACACCAATGAAACTCCAGCAAAACACCTCTGGGAAAAGCTGCAACTCTTTCCAAAACAAAGCAGTGCAAGGTCTGCACAAATTCCTGCACTTGCAGATTCTAGGAAAAAAATCCTCGATATCTGGCAAGGATCAGAACTCGGTTTGCAGCTGCTCTGCCCTCATTAAGCTACATTAAGTTAAATCCACACCAAGCTTGATAATTATCCATAAATATAAAGCACATCCTCTGCCCTCTCGCTACAGAACCCATAAAAAAATTATTTAAACACGAAAAAAGGAGCATTATTTTCTCCCTGTGGCTCTGCTACTGCAGAATACCACAGTGCCTTCACCAGAACGAATTCATTAATCCTCATTAATTAACGCAGATAGATGTAACTGTCACTGGAAATACCACGGGAGGTTTTTCCACATCGGGAAATCACGGGAATCCCATCAGCCTGGCTAATATTGCCCTGAATTCCAAATCCCACGGGTTTTTGCTGTTTGTATTTCGAGGTTTTAGGCTGCACTTACCCAAGGGGGTGACTTTGATCTCAGGCATTGTTCCCTCACTCCAGGTCCCAAACCCGCACGGGAAATTATTCCAGAATCTCCGTGAGGGGAGCAAAAAGAGATTTCGCTGGTTTTACAGAATTCATGTCACTTGTTTTCCAGGATCCGGCTGAAAACTCGAGCTCAGGTCAAACTTTTCCCTGAGGAGAGACAGAAACCAAGGGTGAGGAGATAAACAACAACCTGTGCGGAAACCTGGCTGGTTTTGAGAGGCAGCATCACTGCTGCGAGCCGGGAAAACACGTGGGGAAACACAGGGAACCAGGGAAAAAAACGCTAAAAATAAAATAAAACAAAAACCACGGAAAACGCTAAAAAAAAACAGGTAAAAAACGCGAAAAAAAAAACAGGAAAAAAATGCTAAAAAAAAAAAAAAAACACCAAACCACGGAAAACGCTTCAAAAAAAAAAAAAAAAAAAACCCAAAAAACAACAAACCAGGGAAAAAAAACGCTACAAAAAAAAAATACAGGTAAAAAAACGGTAAAATAAAGCCCCCCACAGAAAACGCTTCAAAAAAAAACAAGGTAAAAAACGCTAAAAAACCAAAAAAAACCCACAGAAAACGCTTCAAAAAAACACAGGTAAAAAACGCTAAAAAAACCCCCCCACAGAAACCGCTTCAAAAAAAAAAAAAAAAAACCAGGTAAAAAACGCTAAAAAACCAAACCCCACAGAAAACTCTTCAAAAAAAAAACCAGGTAAAAAACGCTAAAATAAAACCCACGGAAAACTCTTCAAAAAAACCCAGGTAAAAAAACGCTAAAATAAAATCCCCACAGAAAACTCTTCAAAAAAACCCAAGTAAAAAACGCTAAAATAAAACCCAAGTAAAAAACGGTAAAATAAAATCCCCCAGAAAACTCTTCCAACCCCGCACGCTCACCAGGCCCGACCCTCAGCCCCTCACGGCGCCGCCTCCGCGCCTGCGCCGCCCCGCCTCCCAACGCACCCCGCGCTGATTGGCCGAGCCTCGGTGACGTTCGCGAAGCGGACTGGCCGGCGGGTGAGGGAGGCGGCGCTGATTGGCCGAGCCGCGGTGACGTTCGCGAGCGGACTGGCCGGCGGGTGAGGGAGGAGGCGCTGATTGGCCGAGCCGCGGTGACGTTAGCGAGGCGGACTGGCCGGCGGGTGAGGGAGGCGGCGCTGATTGGCCGAGCCGCGGTGACGTTGGCGAAGCGGATTGGGCGGCGGGTGAGGGCCGCGCGCTGATTGGCCGAGCGGGCGGGGCGGGATGGAGGAGGAGGAGGAGGAGGAAGAAGAAGGGGCGGCGCGGGGCGATGGCGGCGGCGGCCGCGGATGCCTTCAGCCTCCGGGAGGTCCTGGACGCTTTCCGGGGCTGCGTGACGGAGCAGCGGGAGGTGCTGCTGGAGCCCTACCTGAGCGGCTGGCGGGGGCTCATCCGGTGAGTGCCGGCAGCGAGCGGCTCGCAGTGACAGCGCACGGGGGGATGGCTTCACCCGGACACAGGGAGAAATCCCGGGCACTTCGGGAGGGAGATGTGCCACAGAGGAGCTTTGCCCCGCAGCAGCTTGTTGTATTTTCAGGAGTTTCGGGCAGTTTCCCCGGTTTAACCCGTTTGAACGAGGTGCCGGGAGAGATGGAGGAAATGATTCCCAGGAGCCTGGCGTGGCAGCGCAAGGGCGAGCGGGTTCCCGCTGCCGGAGAGGGAGTTCAGGGGGGATTTGGGGTGGGAATTCTTCCCCGGGAGGGTGGGGAGCCCCTGGGTGGATTTCCTAGAGCAGCTGTGACCCCTCCGTCCTGCAGTATAGCTGTATACTATTTATATATAATATATATACAGGGCTAACTCTCTATACACTTCTATATAGCTGACACAGCCATCTATATATATATAGATGATACATCCATCTATATATAACTATATATAGGTACATTTTCCCCCTGCACTTCCTTTTGTTTTTGACTTGCGTGCAGAAAGCCAATCTGTAACAACCCAAATGCGAGCTGAGTTCTGAGTGAGATCGGCTGCAGTTGCAGAACATGAAATATTAAATGCCAAAGGGCTACTTCCAGTAGTCCTCCTTCTCTTCTCTGAAGGTTGATGTCTGAATTGGGGCTTTGCAAACAGGAGTTTTAAACAATCTGTGGAGCAGAAGTAAAAATTTTTCAGCGCTGCTGCCGGCAGCCCTGGCTCTGGGGGCAGCAATTGGGGGGTCTCTTTGCACCCTCAGGTGTTTTTTGGGGTTCTCTTTCCACCCCTCAGGGGGTTTTTGGGGTTCTCTTTTCACCCCTCAGGGTGTTTTTGGGTTCTCTTTCCACCCCCGAGTTGGTGTTTTGAGTTGCCTTTTTACCCCTTGTGTTCTTTTGAGGTCCCCTTTTCACCCTCAGCTATTTTTTTTTTCGTCCTCTTTTCACCCTCAGATATTTTCTAGGCTTCTCTTTTCACCCTCAGATATTTCCTGGGATCTTCTTTTCACCCTCAGGTATTATTTTTTTGTCCTCTTTTCACCCTCAGATATTTTCTAGGCTCCTCTTTCCACCCTCAGGTATTTATTTGGGCTCCTCTTTTTCACCCTCAGCTATTTTCTAGGCTCCTCTTTTCACCCTCAGCTATTTTCTAGGCTCCTCTTTTCACCCTCAGCTATTTTCTAGGCTCCTCTTTTCACCCTCAGCTATTTTTTTTTTGTCCTCTTTTCCACCCTCAGCTATTTTTTGGGCTCCTCTTTTCACCCTCAGCTATTTTTTGGGCTCCTCTTCCCACCCCCTACTATTTTTTAGGTCCTCTTTTCACCCTCACGTATGTTTTTTCATCCTCTTTTCACCCTCAGGTATTTTTTCATCCTCTTTTCCCCCTCAGGCGTTTTTTCAGGTCCTCTTTTCACCCTTAGCTATTTTTTTAGGCACCTCTCCCCACCCCCACCTATTTTCTAACCTCACCTTTCCACCCCTCCCGTCCTTTTTTTTTTTTTTTTTTTCACCCTTCTCCATCCACCCTACAACACCCCCCCCATTATTCTTCCCCCCCTTACAGCTTCCTGCAAAGCCTGGGCGCCGTGTTCTCCTTCATCTCGCAGGACGCCGTGGCCAAGGTGTCGGTGCTGGAGGGGCAGTGCCGGCGGCACGGCTTCGTCTCGGTGCAGAGCATGGTGCTGCGGGAGCTGGCGGCGGGCCGGGCGGCGCGGCGCGACTCGGGCTGCCGCACGCTGCTGCGGCTGCACCGCGCCCTGCGCTGGCTGCAGCTCTTCCTGCAGGGGCTGCTGCTCTCGGCCGAGCCGCGCACCTCCGTGCTCTGCACCGAAGCTTACAACGCCTCGCTGGCCGCTCACCACCCGTGGCTCATCCGCAAAGCCGCCACCGTGGCTTTCTGCGCGCTGCCCGCCCGCGACGCCTTCCTGCGCGTCATGAACGCCGGGCCGCCCGAGGAGGCCGAGGCCGTGCTGGGGGAGGCCGTGCCTTACATCGCCGATGTGTACGGCATCACCCAGGAGCTGCTGGCCGAGCACGGGCTGCTCCACCTGCCCTGAGCCGGAAAAAAGCGTCGGTTGGGGTCGACTTGTCAGCCCTGAGGGGGAAAAAGCGTCGGTTGGGGTCGAGTTGTCAGCCCTGAGGGGGAAAAAAGCGTCGGTTGGGGTCGAGTTGTCAGCCCCTGAGGGGGACAGGGCCCTTTGGGGTTGTGTTCTCACCCCTCAGGTGATTTCCAGACTCTCTTCTCACCCCTCCGATGGGTTTTGGGGTTGTTGTTTGACCCCTCAGGTGGTTTCTGGGCTCCTCACCCCTCAGATGGGTTTTTGGGTTCTCTTCTCACCCTCAGATGTTTTTGGGTTCTCTTCTCACCCCTCAGATGTTTTTGGGTTCTCTTCTCACCCCCAGATGGGTTTTGGGTTCTCCTCTCACCCCTCAGATGTTTTTGGGTTCTCTTCTCAGCCCCAGCTGGGTTTTGGGGTTGTCGTTTGACGCCTTCCTGCGCGTCATGAACGCCGGGCCGCCCGAGGAGGCCGAGGCCGTGCTGGGGGAGGCCGTGCCTTACATCGCCGATGTGTACGGCATCACCCAGGAGCTGCTGGCCGAGCACGGGCTGCTCCACCTGCCCTGAGCGGGAAAAAGCGTCGGTTGGGGTCGAGTTGTCAGCCCTGAGGGGGGACACGGCCCTTTGGGGTTGGGTTCTCAGCCCTCAGGGGGACATGGCCCTTTGGGGTTGTGTTCTCACCCCTCAGGGGGACAGGGCCCTTTGGGGTTGTGTTCTCACCCCTCAGGGGGACAGGGCCCTTTGGGGTTGTGTTCTCACCCCTGAGCAGGACAGGGCCCTTTGGGGTTGTGTTCTCACCCCTCAGGGGGACAGGGCCCTTTGGGGTTGTGTTCTCAGCCCTGAGCAGGACAGGGCCCTTTGGGGTTGTGTTCTCACCCTGAGGGGGACACAGCCCTTTGGGGTTGGGTTCTCAGCCCTCAGGGGACATGGCCCTTTGGGGTTGTGTTCTCAGCCCTGAGCAGGACAGGGCCCTTTGGGGTTGTGTTCTCACCCCTGAGGGGGACACAGCCCTTTGGGGTTGTGTTCTCAGCCCTCAGGGGACACAGCCCTTTGGGGTTGTGTTCTCAGCCCTGAGCAGGACATGGCCCTTTGGGGTTGTGTTCTCAGCCCTGAGCAGGACAGGGCCCTTTGGGGTTGTGTTCTCAGCCCTCAGGGGACACGGCCCTTTGGGGTTGTGTTCTCACCCCTGAGCAGGACATGGCCCTTTGGGGTTGTGTTCTCAGCCCTGAGCAGGACATGGCCCTTTGGGGTTGTGTTCTCAGCCCTGAGCAGGACATGGCCCTTTGGGGTTGGGTTCTCAGCCCTGAGCAGGACACGGCCCTTTGGGGTTGGGTTCTCAGCCCTCAGGCGATTTTCAGACTCTCTTCTCGCCCCTCAGGTGGTTTTTGAGTTCTCATCTCACCCCTCAGATGGGTTTTGGGGTTGTTGTTTGACCCCTCAGATGGTTTTTGGGATTCTCTTCTCACCCCCAGATGGGTTTTGGGATTCTGTTCTCACCTCTCAGATGGTTTTTGGGGTTCTCTTCTCACCCCCAGATGGTTTTTGGGGTTCTCTTCTCACCCCCAGATGGTTTTTGGGGTTCTCTTCTCACCCCCAGATGGGTTTTGGGGTTCTCTTCTCACTCCTCAGATGGGTTTTGGGGTTCTCACCATTCAGGTGATTTTGGGGTTCTCTTCTCACCCTTTAGGTGGTTTTTGGGGTTCTCTTCTCACCCCTCGGGTGTTTTTTGGGGTTCTCTTCTCACCCCTCAGGTGGTTTTGGGGTTGTTTTTCACCCCTGGGTGTGCAGCAGAAGCACAACCCTCTGCTTTTCTCTCTCTGTGGTTATTCCCACATTTTCTTTTCCAGCCTGGAGCTGAGCACTTGGCCAAACTACTCACAATATCTCATAAATGTGGACCAGTTGTTTTTTTTTTTTTTTGACATTTCTCACTTTTTCTGTAGAGCTCTAGTTAAAAAAAAATAATCCACATTAGGGATTTATTTATTTTTATTCCCAGCAAAGCTGGGAAAGGTTTTTTCTTTTTTTTCTGTGCAATTATTGCACAAATTGGAGCTGTGGTGCCTGAACACATTTCCACCCTGTGGGACCTCACTTGGCCACTTTGATTTCTACAAAAAACCCACCTGGGGGCTTGATTAATCCTGAGGAATGCTCTGGGGAAAAAAAAAAGTTCCTTTCCCTGTCACAGCCACCTTGTTTGGGGTCCCAGGAGCTGCAGAAATGAGGGTGGAAATGTTCCTGGAGCTGGATCCACCCAGCAGCTCCTTCCCTGCCCCTCAAATCCTGGCTTTTTGCACTTGGGATGGGCAGATTTTAATCTGCTTGAATCTCTTTTTTTATTTAATTTGAATTTGTGCTGCACAATCCCCTCTGTCCAGCCCAGCCTGGAGCTGGTTTGCTTCACAGTTGTGTTCTCCTGTGTTTGTTTTTTTGCCTAAAAAAAGGAATTTTTCTGCCTCTCTCAGAGAGGGGGGTGAAGAAATCCACACTTGCACTGTAAACTTTGTGAAGCTTCTGCCTTCTCCTGGAAGAGCCAAAGGATGGCAGGAGGGATGGACTGAACTTTTGGGAAGCTGGAAAAACTCTCCAGGGTTTGGACACCTGGGGGAACCTTCCAGGCTGATGGGAACACTGCAAAATTCAGGAAATCACAATTACCTCATGGAGAGTGGACTCGGTGGACATTAAATGATGTGAACAATGTGTTTTGGAGTGTCCTTTGTGGGCTCACACTCTGGGGGTGCTGCTGGAAGGGATAATATTTATAGGGGGATGGACTCAAGATTTTATTTCCCTGCAAAAAAAAAAAAAAAATCTGCTTTATTTCCCTGGAGATCAGGCCAGCTGGTATTTCACCTGGGTAGTGAATTAAATATCTTAAATTAAATCAAATAATGTGTGTCAAGGGGAAAAAAAAAATGGGTTTAGATCTCTTGGAATGATGGTTTTTCAAGAAAAGCACTTTTTCTTGAAAAATTCCATTTCTCCCTTGTCATGCTCTTACTAACTCTTCCTCTAAGGAGAAAAATATTAATATTGAGGATGGACTTGCCCAAAATTCAGGATTGTGTTTAGAACTTGTTTTTAAAAGTTTTACAGTTAAAGCTGACACTTAAATAGTGCAGTAAAGGGAAAGGATCTTTACAAAAATATCAGTGTGAACATAGCTGGAGAACACAGCTGCAGCTGTGAAATATTCCTGGATTTAGGTGTGGTTTAGATCTGCCTTCTGGCAGGAAATATCCAGCTTTGGAGCAAAAGCAGTTTTCTGAGACAGCAAAAATGCAAAAAAATAAAAATAAAAAAAAATAAAAGCAAAAAAAAAAAAAGTTCATTCATTTTCATTTTGTCCTAAATCCAACCTGGACATAAAAAAACCAAAATCATGAAACCAAAATAAAACGAACTAATGAAACCTAAATAAATAACAAAACTAAATTACCATGGTGTGAGCTTGAAATAACGAAACTGAAACGAATATTGAATATTAATATAATTAATAACAAAACCTAAATTACCACGGTGTGAACGTGAAATAACGAAACTGAAATTAATATAATTAATAACAAAACCTAAATTACACGGTGTGAGCTTGAAATAACGAAACTGAAATTAATATAATTAATAACAAAACCTAAATTACCACGGTGTGAACTTGAAATAATGAAACTGAAACGAATATCTGAATATTAATATAATTAATAACAAAACCTAAATTACCACGGTGTGAACTCGAAATAACGAAACTGAAACGAATATCTGAATATAATATAATTAATAACAAAACTTAAATTACTATGGTGTGAATGTGAAATAATGAAACTGAAATTAAGATAATTAATAACAAAACCTAAATTACCACGGTGTGAGCTTGAAACAACGAAACTGAAACGAATATCTGAATATTAATATAATTAATAACAAAACCTAAATTACCACGGTGTGAACTCGAAACAACGAAACTGAAACGAATATCTGAATATTAATATAATTAATAACAAAACTTAAATTACTATGGTGTGAATGTGAAATAATGAAACTGAAATTAATATAATTAATAACAAAACCTAAATTACCACGGTGTGAGCTTGAAACAACGAAACTGAAACGAATATCTGAATATTAATATAATTAATAACAAAACCTAAATTACCACGGTGTGAACTCGAAACAACGAAACTGAAACGAATATCTGAATATTAATATAATTAATAACAAAACTTAAATTACTATGGTGTGAATGTGAAATAATGAAACTGAAATTAATATAATTAATAACAAAACCTAAATTACCACGGTGTGAGCTTGAAACAACGAAACTGAAACGAATATCTGAATATTAATATAATTAATAACAAAACCTAAATTACCACGGTGTGAACTCGAAACAACGAAACTGAAACGAATATCTGAATATTAATATAATTAATAACAAAACCTAAATTACCACGGTGTGTAACTCGAAAACAACGAAACTGAAACGAATATCTGAATATAATTAATAGCTCAGTGTGGGCAAAAAAAAATTAGATTAGCCAGTAAAAACTTAAAAAATATTAATAGAGCTGAGTGCGAAACTCAGCAAGCTTGTGAGGCATGGCTTCTGCAGGCAAATTCTGCCAAACCCTGAGGAAAATTTGGTTATTTCCAGGAGGAGGTGAGCTAGGATTTGAAAATCAAAAAGCACTCCAATGGTTTTTGTGGCTTTTAGCAGAGCAGGGCAGGGGCTGTGCCAGAGGAAGCTGTGGCCAGGCGGGAGGATGAGCGGGGATTATTATAATATTATAATATATTTTATTTAAAATAAAGATATATTTAATTATAATCTATTATATTATAAAGAGCTTGCTGCGCTGCTGCCCGCGGGCTGTGCTGCAGCAGCGGTTGCAGGCAGGGCTGGGTGAGAACGGGCGGGGATTGGCAAGCAGGCAGAGCTCGCAGCTCCACCTTCGGGGCTCGCTTCTCACCCGCACCTGGGGGCTTTCTGAAGAGGTATAGAGCTATTTTGGAAATATAGTCATTTTGTAAATATTTGTATTTTTTTGTAAATATATATATTTTTTTGTAAATATATTTTTTTTGTAAATATTTTTTTTTTTGTAGATATATATATTTTTTGTAAATATATTTTTTTTGTAAATATTTATATTTTTTTGTAAATATATTTTTTTTGTAAATATATTTTTTTGTAGATATTTATTTTTTTGTAAATATATTTTTTTTGTAAATATATATATTTTTTTGTAAATATATTTTTTTGTAAATATTTGTATTTTTTTTGTAAATATATATATTTTTTTGTAAATATATTTATTTTGTAAATATATATATTTTTTGTAAATATATTTTTTTTGTAAATTTTTTTTTGTAAATATATATATTTTTTGTAAATATATATATTTTTTGTAAATATATATTTTTTTTTGTAAATATATTTTTTTTGTAAATATATATTTTTGGTAAATATATTTATTTTGTAAATATATTTTTTTGTAAATATATTTATTTTGTAAATATATTTTTTGTAAATATATTCATTTTGTAAATATATATATTTTTTGTAAATATATATATTTTTTGTAAATATATTTATTTTGTAAATATATTTATTTTGTAAATATATATATTTTTTGTAAATATATTTATTTTGCAAATATATTTTTTGTAAATATATATTTTTTGTAAATATATTTTTTTGTAAATATTTATATTTTTTTGTAAATATATATTTTTTGTAAATATATTTTGTAAATATATATTTTTTGTAAATATATTTTTTTTGTAAATATATTTTTTGTAAATATATTTATTTTGTAAATATATTTTTTTGTAAATATATTTTTTGTAAATATATTTTTTTTGTAAACATATTTTTTTGTAAATATTTTTTGGTAAATAATTTTTTTTTATTTTTTTTTTTATTTTTTTTTATAAATAATTTTTTTGTAAATATTTTTTTTGCAAATATCTTTTCGTAAATAATTTTTTTTGTAAATATTTTTTTTGGTAACTATTTTTTAGCAAATAAATTTTTTCTAAATATTTTTTTCCAAATATTTTTTTTTCGATAAATAAATATTTTTCCCTAAATATTTTTGTCATTTTTTTTTATTTTTTCGGTACTCTATTTTCAATTTGCTAACTCCCTCTCTGTATCCCGCCTGTAGCCCGCGATGCGGGCGCCAGCGCTGTGCCTGTGCCTGAGCTTGGGCTCTGCCGCCTCCAGGAGCCCCTCGTGCCTCCCGGCACAGCTCAGCAGCCCGGGCCACTTCCTCCTGGGGGGCTTGTTCCCCTTCGGCAAGCACCCGGGAATGTGGGAACGCGCCGGGAGCCCCGCCTGCTGCGCTGCCACGGGTGAGGGGCAAAAGGGGGGGCTCGGGGGGGCAAACGAGGGGCAAACGAGGGGCAAACGAGGGGCAAAAGAGGGGCAAAAGAGGGCAAACGAGGGGCAAAAGAGGGGCAAAGAGGGGCAAACGAGGGCAAAGAGGGGCAAAAGGGGGCAAAAGAGGGGCAGGGGGGCAAAAGAGGGGCAAAAGGGGGGCAAAAGAGGGGCAAAAGAGGGGCAAACGAGGGGCAAAAGAGGGGCAAAAGAGGGGCAAACGAGGGGCAAAAGAGGGGCAAAAGAGGGGCAAAATGGGGGCAAACGAGGGGTAAACGAGGGGCAAAAGAGGGGCAAAAGGGGGGCAAACGAGGGGCAAACGAGGGGCAAAATGGGGGCAAAAGAGGGGCAAAGAGGGGCAAAACGAGGGGCAAAATGGGGGCAAAAGAGGGGCAAAAGGGGGCAAAAGAGGGGCAAACGAGGGGCAAAAGAGGGGCAAACGAGGGGCAAAGAGGGGCAAACGAGGGGCAAAAGAGGGGCAAAATGGGGGCAACGAGGGGCAAACGAGGGGCAAACGAAGGGGTAAACGAGGGGCAAACGAGGGGCAAAGAGGGGCAAAAGAGGGGCAAAGAGGGGCAAACGAGGGGCAAAGAGGGGCAAACGAGGGGCAAAAGAGGGGTAAAATGGGGGCAAACGAGGGGCAAACGGGGGGCAAACGAGGGGTAAACGAGGGGTAAACGAGGGGCTCAGGGGGGCAAGAGGCAGGGGCTCAGAGGGGAAAGGGGGCAAAAGGTCAAGGGGGCTCAAAGGGGGCTCAAAGGGGCTCAGGGGGGGCTCAAAGGGGCTCAAAGGGGCTCAGAGGGGGCTCGAGGGCTCAGAGGGGCTCAGAGGGGCTCAGAGGGGGCTCAGAGGGGCTCAAAGGGGCTCAGGGGGGGCTCAAGGGGCTCAGAGGGCGGGCTCAGAGGGGCTCAGAGGGGGCTCAGAGGGGGCTCAGAGGGGGCTCAAGGGGCTCAGGGGGGGCTCAAAGGGGCTCAGAGGGGGCTCAGAGGGGGCTCAGAGGGGGCTCAGAGGGGGCTCAGAGGGGGCTCAAAGGGGGCTCAGAGGGGCTCAAGAGGGGGCTCAAGGGGGCTCAGAGGGCTCAGAGGGGCTCAGAGGGGCTCAGAGGGGCTCAAAGGGGGCTCAGAGGGGCTCAGAGGGGCTCAGAGGGGGCTCAGAGGGGGCTCAGAGGGGGCTCAGAGGGGCTCAGAGGGGGCTCAGAGGGGGCTCAGAGGGGGCTCAGAGGGGCTCAGAGGGGCTCAGAGGGGGCTCAGAGGGGCTCAGAGGGGGCTCAGGGGGCTCAGAGGGGCTCAGAGGGGCTCAAGGGGGCTCAGAGGGGCTCAGAGGGGCTTCAGAGGGGCTCAGAGGGGCTCAGAGGGGGCTCAGAGGGGGCTCAGGGGGCTCAGAGGGGCTCAGAGGGGCTCAGAGGGGGCTCAGAGGGGCTCAGAGGGGCTCAGGGCTCAGAGGGGCTCAGAGGGGCTCAGAGGGGCTCAAAGGGGCTCAAGGGGGTCAAAGGGGCAGGCATTGCGGGGTTTTATTTTACAGGGGGGATTCCTGAGCACACCCCCCCCAGAACTGGCAGGATTTGCCATGTTTCTGCTGGCAGAAAGGGTTAATTAAGCTGGAAATATTAATGTTTTGCTCTGAGTGCAAGTGATGCAGTTTATTAATTTTATTAATAATTAATAAAATCAATTTCTGGCACTCGGAGGAGGGAAATCCCACATTTCCATCACAGTCCTGAATCAGCCCTTTGGGGAATCTTCGGCTTTGACCCTGCCAGGTCTGTGTTCCTCCTCCTGGGAAGCTCCAGGGATATTTGTGCTGCAGAGAAGGTGAATGGAATTGCAGAAGTGCTCCCGCTCAGAGCCAGAGGCACAGAGGGTGCAGGGGCTCTGCTGACAGGGCAGGAACCTCTGGCTGGGCTCCAAGGAGAAACAATCCCCAAAGCCCAGAGTTCACAGGCACAGGAATCCTCTGGCTTTATTCCAGGAAAGGCACAGACCACGGGGCTCTCTCTGATTTTTGGAGGATTTTCCCTCCTTTTTATCCCAATTTCCCAGCCCCATTTCCCTCTCTTGCTGAGGCACTGCAGAGGCACAGAGTGCCAGAACCCTGATTCCTGAGATTCCCCTCTCATGGACAACCCTCCTTTCATTTTCAATTCTTATGGAATTTATTATTTCTTCCATCTCTCAATACCCAATTTAATTCCTCAGCAAACCTACAGTTTGTTTGTAAAGGCAAATTTATTTTTTTTTTTCCCATTCATCAATCACTGGAATCCTTCCCATGGTTTCTTTTCCCTCTCAGTGCTGGGTTTATCTTTGGAAAGACAAATCCCTCCTTCCTCTTGATGCTGATCTGGGACAGAACCAGCCAGAGCAAAAGGGAGAAAGCAGGGATTTATTAAATGGGAACACCCGGACCCAAAATGCTCACTAAATGGACACCCAGCCACGAGGGCTCACACTTGGATAAATTCTGGTCCATTGGAGTTATTTATTATTAATTAACTCCAGCAGATTGGGGTTAATTGTTTAATTAGAGCTTCAGGTCATGAAGCTCCATCCTCCTCGGATTTAATTCTCACCTCACCCTTGGTTTTGTTCTGAAAGTTCTCCTTGGTCCCAAGCTGGAGCAGGAATTGTTCTATTGATTCTGTGAAGAGAGCTCAGTAGCACTGAATGTAAACCCCAAACTCCCCATAAACCAGCACAGAACCTGAAAAATATAAAAGCTAAACCTTACAGCATCCCTCTCAATGCCAAAACCCAAATAATATAAACCCCAATATAAAACCCAAATAAATATAAAAAAACCCAATATAAAAACCTAAATATAAAATATTTGAATATAAACCCTAAACTCCCCACTAAACCAGCACAGAACCTGAAAATAAAAAGCTAAACCTTACACATCCCTTCATGCCAAAACCCAAATAATATAAACCCGATATAAAACCCAAATAAATATAAAACCCAATATAAAACCTAAAATATAAAATATTTGAATATAAACCCTAAACTCCCCACTAAACAGCACAGAACCTGAAAAATATAAAAGCTAAACCTTACAGCATCCCTCTCAATGCCAAAACCCAAATAATATAAACCCAATATAAAACCCAAATAATATAAACCGCAATATAAAACCAAAAAAATAAATGAATATAAAACCTAAATATAAAATATTTGATATAAACCCCAGAACTCCCCACTAAAGCAGCACAGCCCCTCAAAACTATAAAAGCTAAACCTTAATCATCCCTGCCAGTGCCAAACCCAAATAATATAAATGGCAATCTAAACCCCAAAATAAAACCACAATGTAAATGCCAAATATAAAATATTTGACTATAAACCCCAGAACTGCCCACTAAAGCAGCACAGCCCCTCAAAACTACACAAGCTAATCCCTAAATCATCCCAGCCAGTGCCAGAGCCCCAGTGCCCCCCGTGCCAGGCCGTTGCTCTCCCGTGCCCTCTCCACTCAGGTTATTCCTGGACGGGCTCATCTGGGCTCTCGGCATGAAGTTTGCCATCGAGCAGATCAACAATTCCAGCTCCCTGCTGCCGGGCATCACGCTGGGTTATGACATGTATGACACCTGCTTCGAGCCCTTGGTGGCCCTGCAGCCCAGCCTGCTCTTCCTGACCCGCAAGGGCACCACGGGCATCGGGGTCCTGTGCAACTACACCGAGTACCAGCCGGCGGTCACCGCCGTCATCGGGCCACACACCTCAGACCTGTGCCTGGTCACCGCCAAGCTCTTCAGCTCCTTCTTGATCCCACAGGTAAAACACCTCGCTGGAGAAGTAATTCTCCCCTTTTTGGTTCAAACTGATCCTAAATGATGGTATTTTGTGTGAAAGGAAAATGTGAAATCGCGCGACGCGAAATTCGCGACGCGAAATCACGAATGCGAGCTGGAAGCGTCACCCAGATTGCTGCCCTGGAAGCACTTCTGGTGATTTCTATTTCTTAGTAAATAACAGCTCCAGAGGTACTCTAGGAATCCTTTTCTCAAGCCTTGTAAGAATTTTCTCCCTCTTGGTTTGGTGGTTAAAGCAGAGATTCCAATCTCGGGAATCAGGGGTTCTGGGCAGTCTGTGCCTCTCAAGTACCTCAGAAGAGAGGGAAATGGGGTTGAGAAATGGGGATAAAAAGGAGGGAAAATCCTCCAAAAACTGGAGAGAGCCTAGGACAGGGAAAGAAGAGAGAGAGAGAGAGAGCCCTCTCCCTTTACTGGAATAAAGCCAAAGGATCCCCGTGTCTCCTTTAAGGACATAAACCTCTGGGGTTTGTGCATTCATTTCCCTGACAGCCTAAACCTCATTTTTTCCCACAGGTGAGCTACGGCTTGATTTCCTGACAGCTAAACCATTTTTTCCACAGTGAGCTATGGCTTGATTTCCCTGACAGCCTAAGCCTCGTTTTTCCCCACAGGTGAGCTATGGAGCCAGCAGTGAGACCCTGAGCAACACGGGGCTCTACCCGTCCTTCTACCGCACGGTCCCCAGCGACAAGAACCTGGTGGAAGCCGTGGTGCTGCTGCTCAACCAGTTTGGCTGGAACTGGGTGGCCACAGTGGGCAGTGATGATGAGTATGGCCGGGGAGCCCAGGCTCTCTTCCTCAGCATGGTTGGCACTGACAACATCTGCATTGCCTTCGAGGGGTCATCCCCACCGAGCTGGCCGAGCCCAACGCCAGAAAGCAGCTGGAGGACACGGTGAAGTTAATTAACAGCACCAAAGTGAACGTGGTGGTGCTGTTTGCTCACAGCCTGTCAGCACAGGCTCTGCTGGAACACAGCATCAGGATGGGCTTGGGTAAGAAGGTGTGGATTGGCACCGAGGCCTGGATGCTGTCGGACATCGCCGAGTCCACCCCCAACATCCAGAGCATCGGGACGGTGCTGGGCTTTGTCATGAGGACAGGGACAGTGCCTGGCTTCGAGGAGTACGTGGCTGAGCTCTTCAGCTCTGTTGGCCAGGAGGAGTTCTGCAGGCAGGCCAGGCAGCTGAGCCTTGGCACGAACGCTGAGGTGCTGGACATGCAGTGCCCGCAGTGTGACCGTGTCACCCTCAGGGACGTGTGGCCCATGCTCAGGGTGACCACGGTGCAGCCCGTGCACGTGGCCGTGTACAGCGTGGCCCACGCCCTGCACAGAGCCCTGGGCTGCACCTCCAAAGGCTGTCCCAAAACACCCATCAGGTCCTGGCAGGTGAGCAGAGATCGGAGAGGCTGGGTTTAGTCTCATCACAACCTCAGCCCGCCCATAACTTGCAAAATTCCTCCAAATCCTCCAAGCAAGAGCTGTGCCCAAATCGATTTTGATTTCATTTCCTCCCCAGCTGCTGCACTTCATGAACACCCTCCCGTTCGAGGTGAACGGCCAGAGCTTCAAGTTTGATCAATCCCACAGCACAAACACGGGCTACAAACTCATCTTCTGGGCCTGGAAGGATGGCACCCTGACCTACCAGCCCGTGGGGGACTACGACCAGTCCCTGTACGTCCGCAAGTCCCAGATCCACTTCCACACTGCAGATAAGAAGGTAAGAATGGCACAGTTCCTTCAGGTTTGGTGGAGATGACAGCTCTCCTGAGGTGCCAGGCTGATGTTCATTCCTGCCTTTGCCAGGAGCCCACATCCGAGTGCTTCAGGCGCTGCCAACCAGGACAATTCAGAAGAATCAAAGGATTCAACCTCTGCTGCTACGACTGCACGGACTGTTCAGAAAACACCTTCTGGAGCAGCACAGGTGAGGTGTGGGGAATTTAAAGGCTTTAACTGGATTATTGTGTCTCCTGGCTGAGGGGAAGATGAGCTGGGAGCTCCCCTCCATCAGCACTGCCAGGTGTTCCCCTCCCTGCTCTGCTCTTCACCGGGGACCTGCCCCTGTTGGGCCCAGAGGGAGGGAGTGAGGACAACGTTTATGTTTTGTCTGCAGAGAGGGGTGTGATGGAATTCTGGGGGCAAGGGTAGAAAAGAGGCACAGGATAAAATTCTGGGATTGCTAGTGATGAGAAACAGAGGCAAGAAACCAAGGATCCTTCAGGGTAGAAAAGCAGAGGGTGAACTACCACAAGCTTTGGAGATCCCCGACCTCTTGGACTGAGGGAAACAGCCAAGACACCACCCAATCCACCCCCCAATCCCAGCTGGCACCCAGTACCAATGGTGCTGGAATTCTGGGGACATGGGTAGAAGAAGCACAGGTTAAAATTCTGGGATTGCTAGGGAAGGGAAACAGAGGCAAGACACCCAAGGATCCTTCAGGGAGGAGGGCAGCAAGGCAGAGGGTGAACTAGCACCAGCTTTGGAGATCCCCCACCCTTTGGACTGAGGGAAACAGCCAAGCCACCCCCCAATCCAGCCCCCAATCCCATCTGGCACCCAGCAGCAGCGGTGCTCAGCGGGCTCTTTTTGCAGACAGCACCCAATCCAGCCCCCAATCCCATCTAGCACCCAGCAGCAGCGGTGCTCAGCAGGCTCTCTTTGCAGACAGCACCCAATCCAGCCCCCAATCCCACCTGGCACCCAGCAGCAGCGGTGCTCAGCGGGCTCTCTTTGCAGACAGCACCCAATCCCATCTGGCACCCAGCAGCAGCGGTGCTCAGCGGGCTCTCTTTGCAGACAGCACCCAATCCCACCTGGCACCCAGCAGCAGCGGTGCTCAGCGGGCTCTCTTTGCAGACAGCACCCAATCCAGCCCCCAATCCCATCTGGCACCCAGCAGCAGCGGTGCTCAGCGGGCTCTCTTTGCAGACAGCACCCAATCCAGCCCCCAATCCCATCTGGCACCCAGCAGCAGCGGTGCTCAGCGGGCTCTCTTTGCAGACAGCACCCAATCCCATCTGGCACCCAGCAGCAGCGGTGCTCAGCGGGCTCTCTTTGCAGACAGCACCCAATCCAGCCCCCAATCCCATCTAGCACCCAGCAGCAGCGGTGCTCAGCGGGCTCTCTTTGCAGACACCACCGGCTGCTCCCCGTGCCCGCGGCACCTCTGGGCCCCGGCGCGCAGCACGCGCTGCCACCCGCGCTCCGAGCGCTTCCTCTCGTGGCGGGAGCCCCTGGCCGTGGCGCTGGTGACTCTGATGGCCCTCACGGCAGCGCTGAGCTGCGGCACGGCGCTGCTCTTCCTCAAGCACCTGCGCTCCCCCCTGGTGCAGCTGGCTGGGGGCGCCAGGACCCTGCTGGCTCTGCTGTGCCTGCTGCTGCAGAGCCTCACCTGCTGCCTGTACGTGGGCAGACCCAGCGGCGCGCTCTGCTCGCTGCAGCAGCTCTCCTACGCCCTGTGCCTCAACGGCTGCTTCTCCACCTTGGTGCCCAAAGCCCTGGAGATCGCCCTGCTGACTGAATTCCCCCGCTGTGCCCCCAGGCTGCTGCGCTGGGTGACCCACAGCAGGGCTTGGCTGCTGGTGGCCGCCTCGCTCCTCACGCAGCTCTTGCTCTGCTGCTGCCACCTCCGCCTGGGGCCCGATTATCTGGTGGCAGACTACGAGTCCCTGCCCAGCGAGGTGCTGTTGGTGTGTGGCACCCAGTCCTGGGCTGCTTTTGCCCTCCTGCACGGCTACAACAGCTGCCTGGCCTTCACCTGCTTCCTGTGCACCTTCATGGTGCAGACGCCGGGCCGCAGGTACAACGTGGCCAGGGGCATCACCTTCGCCATGCTCATCTATTTTGTCATCTGGATCTTCTTCGTGGTGATCTTTGCCACGTTGAGGACGGTCCTCAGGGCTGTCACGCAGATTTGCACCATCCTGGCCACCACCTTGGGGATCCTGGTTAGTTATTTCGTGCCCAAGTGTTACATCCTGGTGTTCAGGCCCGAGTTGAACACGTGGGATTTTTGTCAGAACCTGCTGAGGAGGAGGTGGAGAGCAGGCAGTAAATCACAGCCTGGGTCACCTGCTGCTGGGCACAAGGGGGGTCTGAGGAGAAAATCCTGGGTGGGAGCACTCTGTGCACAAAATGACACCTGAGTCTGATAATACATCTGAACTGTGCACAAATCACACCTGAGCTCTGTGCACAAAATGACACCTGAGCTCTGCATAATTACATCTGAACTGTGCACAAAATCACACCTGAGCTCTGTGCACAAAATACACCTGAACCCCCTGCACAATTACATCTGAACTGTGCACAAAATCACACCTGAACTCTGTGCACAAATCACACCTGAGCTCTGCATAATTACATCTGAACTGTGCACAAAATCACACCTGAACTCTGTGCACAATCACACCTGAGCTCTGTGCACAAAATACACCTGAGCTCTGTGCATAATCACAACTGAGCTCTATAATTACATCTGAACTGTGCACAATCATCACCTGAGCTCTGTGCACAATAATACCTGAGCTCTGTGCATAATCACAACTGAGCTCTGTGCACAAATCACACCTGAACCTCTGCACAAATTACATCTGAACTGTGCACAAAATCACACCTGAGTCTGTGCACAATCATACCTGAGCTCTGTGCACAATCACAACTGAGTTCTGTGCACAAATCCACCTGAACCTCTGCAAATTACATCTGAACTGTGCACAAAATGACACCTGAGCTCTGTGCACAATCACACCTGAGCTCTGCAAATTACATCTGAACTGTGCACAAAATCACACCTGAACTCTGCACAATTACATCTGAATTGTGCAATCACACCTGAACTTGTGCACAAAAAATCACCCTTGAACCCTGTGCACAAATCACACCTGAGCTCTGTGCACAAAATCACACTTGAACCCTGTGCACAAAATCACACTGAACTGTGCACAAATCACACCTGAGCTCTGTGCACAACCACAACTGAACCCTGTGCACAACCCACCTGAGCTCTGTGCACAAAATCACACCTGAGCTCTGTGCACAAAATCACACCTGAACTGTGCACAACCACACCTGAGCTCTGTGCACAAAATCACACCTGAGCTCTGTGCACAAAATCACACCTGAGCTCTGTGCACAAAATCACACCTGAGCTCTGTGCACAAAATCACACCTGAGCTCTGTGCACAAAATCACACCTGAGCTCGAGCTGTGAAAGCACAGGGCTCAGCAGTTAAAACCCAGAGGAGCAGCCTCCACCCTCTCTGCAAACCCCCTGCAGCCCCAAAAAGGAGCTAGAATTATTTTCAGTTAATGAAACAACTCCAGAATTGATATTTTCCATCAATCTCTCGTGCCTGACAATGTGAGCCCAAAGCCTCAGCCTGTAAATTCTGCTGGTAATTTCCCTTTCTTATTGTAGTCTGGTTTCAGACCTGCAGTTTCTGATTTTCTATAGTTCTGGTTTTCTGATGTTTTAGTTTACTGAAATTCTTTTCTCAAGGAAAGAACATAAATAACAAAACTGTTTTTGTTACAAAATCTATGTGTACATTCCTCCTGGGAGGAGGGATTTGGTTTAATATCCCTTTAGTTTGACCAGTGTGGGTGAAGAGATTTGTCTTTCACCAATCACACTGGTCTGTAGAAAATATTGTATAAGAAAAACCATTTGTAATAAAATCAATCTGCATACAACCTTTGAGAAAAAAAAAAAATTCACAAAAAAAGTCTGTGTTGTGTGTTATTTTACAACAACATTCTTATTAAATAACAGCTGCAGGAATCCCTCCCCAAGCCTTGCAGGGATTTTCAAATACACCCAATAAAAGAGAAGGAAAAAGAACATTCTGTCAGGTGACAGCAGCTGTGTGGCTGATGCAAATTTGAATGATTACCCAGTCAAACCCCAGCTCACTGCATTTGTGTTCCATGGAAATCAGGGAATGATTGAAGGAAATGAGCTCTGTGCAAATCAAATCCCCAGCAGCAGCTTCCTCCAGCCCCCCAAACCAGGCAAAGGTCACCAAAACTTCAAGGGAATATCCAGTCACAGCACCAAGATTCTTCTTTGCCCCACTCATGTTGACAAGTAATTATTCTGCTTTTTTATTCCTCAAAGGTTTTTCCATTCCTGCTCTTTTAGTCCCTAAAAATAATTTTCAATTCATCTAAAAAAAATGAATTTTTTTCCCATCTCTCCACTGTTACTGGAATTTAATCAGTCCAGCTCAATTAAAGAAGTTGCAAATTAATCTAAACCAGTGAATATCTTCATTCTTAAAAATAAAATAAAATAATAAAGAACCTTTTGGTGCACTGCAAAGTTACTTGTCCCCAATTTTTGTGATCACCACCATCCAAAATTATTTCTTGTGTGATTAAAAAAACCCAAAACTCTGACCTGGAGCCTGCAGGGATTCTTCACACCCACCTGAAATTCTCAATATTCCTTGCTCCAGGGCTGTGGTTCCATAGCAGAAAAGCATTAAAGAACTTTTGATCATCAGGCCAAAAATAGGGAAAGGAAAAAAAATCTGATTTAACTCCACCAGGCCTTGCAGGAAAAGGCTGTCCAAAATTCAGAATATTTAATATTCAATTAAATCCTGACCATTTAATATTCACTTAAATCCTGATTATTTAATATTCACTTAAATTCTGATATTTAAATTCACTAAATTGACCATTTAATATTCACCTAAATCCTGACCATTTAATATTCACCTAAATCCTGACCATTTAATACCCACCTCACTGGAAAATGCTGGGATTTATGGAAATTAAATGATATTTCACTCTCCTTTTGCTGTTTGTTCTGCAGCAGCTGGGAAGAAGGAATCTGCCTCGCCAAGCTGTGCTTGTTCTTTTTATTTAAGCTGGAAAATTAGAATAATTTAGGCTGGAAAAAACCTTTTAATCCTGACTGGGGACAAACCCAAGACCCTACACAGTCCCAGTGATCCTTGTTTCTGCTGGAAAAATAAAAAAAAAAATTAAGAAATAAATACTGCAAAGAACTGAACACATGACACTGTGGTTATCACATAAAATTAAAAGCTTTTTAGTGTTTAAAATAGCATTTACACATAAGCAGCTATATATTAACTATACAGACACTTGGGTTTTAATACAATATCTACAAAAAAGAATTCAATTATGCAATAGACATTTAACAGGAACAGTGCAGTCCATGCTAATAAGAGGTCACTCTTTGAGTAGAACCAATTCTAGGAAAGGTGATAGTCTGGGGTTTCATTATTTAAAATCATGTCACTTTCTTCCTCTACTGTACATAAAATTCTTTACATGTATTTCTAATCACTGATTAGAATTAATAACTTTAAGTCAATCTTCTTACAATCCAGTTAAATGCAAAAACAAAAAAATAATCTCAGAACAATTACATCAACCCAGGAGCTGTCAAGTCCAGGAGGGGGAAAGAGAACAAAAATCATTGCAAAAAAAATCAACATCTGTGCATCATTGCTTGCCATCCAATAAAACCTTTGGATAAAGTGTCCAGGGGGCTGTTTCCTTGGAAAATCAGATTATTTAATGGGAGGTAAAAGACACCAGCATGCTTTTAAGACTGTTTGCCAAAGAATTTCCTCCTCAGAGCTCAACTGCTGGCTGGGGTCACTGCCCCTGCAGATCCTTGGGGGTGGGAAGGCTCAGCCCAAAATGATTCCTCACCTTTTCCTCCTCCTGCTGCTGCAGGGATGTGTGAGCTGAGCCCACAGAGTAAAAATATCAAATTTTTATTTACTGCTCTGGGGGTGTTCCCACAGCAAAGCTCTCCCTGGAGCCAGAGCACCCCAGAGCAAAATGAAATTTCAGGCTCTGCTGGGAAAGAAATGATGGGGTCTGCAGCATTCCAGCTTCCAAATTTCCTTCCACCTGGCACAATTCCCCACCTGTGGGTATCTCTGTGTTCCTGCAGGGAATGCTGTGCCCAGAGAGCTCCCAAGGCTGGAAAAACCCAAAAAAGGATGGAAAGCAAGGATGGGATTGGGGAATCTCCTCCTGCCTTGGGTGTTCCTGCAGGGAATGCTGTGCCCAGCAGCACAGGGAGCTCCCAAGTCTGGAAAAACCCAAAAAGGGATGGAAGGCAAGGATGGGACTTGGGAATCTCTTCCTGCCTTGGGTGTTCCTGCAGGGAATGAGCTCCCAAGGCTGGAAAACCCCAAAAAAGGATGGAAAGCAAGGATGGGATTTGGGGAAATCTCCTGCCTTTGGTGTTCCTGCAGGGAATGAGCTCCCAGCAAGACAAGGAGCTCCCAAGGCTGGAAAAACCCAAAAAGGGATGGAAGGCAAGGATGGGATTTGGGGAATCTCCTGCCTTGGGTGTTCCTGCAGGGAATGAGCTCCCAGCAAGACAAGGAGCTCCCAAGGCTGGAAAAACCCAAAAAAGGATGGAAGGCAAGGATGGGATTGGGAAATCTCCTCCTGCCTTGGGTGTTCCTGCAGGGAATGCTGTGCCCAGCAGCACAGGGAGCTCCCAAGGCTGGAAAAACCCAAAAAGGGATGGAAAGCAAGGATGGGATTGGGGAAATCTCCTCCTGCTTCTGATGTTCCTGCAGGGAATGAGCTCCCAAGGCTGGAAAACCCCAAAGATGGAAGGCAAGGCTGGGATTTGCGGAATCTCCTGCTGTTGTTCCCTTGAGGAAAAGCAGATGTGGCAAAGATTCAGCCCCGAGCTCCCATGGGCAGAGCCCAGGCTGGGCACGGCGGGGAAAAGCAGAATTTGTGTTCAATATTGCACGAGAGGGGAATCCACCCTGGAAAAAGCCCCGGAACATCCCTGCCCTGCCCTGGGGGAGGCTCCTGCAGCCGGATTTCCTCAGCAAAGGCATTCCCACCTCTGCTGGGCACTCCCAGCCCGAGCATTCCGAGCACACTCATTTTCCAACATAGCAGCAAAGACCAGCAAGACTCACAAACAGCTTCTGCCAACAGCAAAACCACGAGGCAAAAACACCCCCCAAACCCCCAGCAGGTGTGTAAACTGCAGCTCTTGGAGAATTAATTAAACAGGGGTGAAAGCTCAGCCTTCAGCTTTAATCACTTTTTTTTTTTTTGAATATTAAAATATTTTTTTTTTTCCTCCAGCCCTCCGAGTTCTGCCTTCAAACAAACAGGGCCAGAGAAATCCTAATTGAAAGGGGCCAGAAAAAAAAAATCTCAATTTCTTGAAGAGTAGAACCACTAGTGATTGTCAGTAAAGTGAGAGTCCTCAGCAGTGTCTCCTGGAGACAGAGCAGAATTCCAGCACTATTTTACCCTGATTTACTTCACTGCTTTAAGTGTCAATCTTTCAGAAGAATTTACCAAGTCAGGTTTGCATCTAGGAGAGGAGGGAAGGAAAAGAAAAGCCCTGTTGTAGAGCCAAGCTTGAGGTTCCTCTTCTGGAGGAGCCATCCCTGGGTGGTGATGAAGGCTCTGCTTTCACAAGCCTTGGGCATAAAGAAAATTCATTTCAAAGCCCACAAATGGGCTGAGTGGCAGAGTTTTCCAAATGCTTGGCTCCCTGTGGAAGGAGAGTCTCCCATTACCACAAACACCTGGAGCCTCTGACAAAGGGAGGTGGGAAAAAGGAATGAAACAAAAAAAAATCAGCATTAAATGGACATTTGGAAGAGTTACTGTATAGAAAGATGTTCTCTCTTCACATCCACCTTGGATATTTACCCAAAAAAAGCACAGAAGAGACCAAAAAGAAGCTTCTGACCAGTGAAAACCCCTGCTTATTTACAGTAAAGACTGATTTTAAAGCACCTCACCTCCATCCTGCCAGCAGCAGGGATCTCACAAAAGAAGACTGAGCTGAGGAATGGCCAGAAAATGCCACTGAGTGGCTGCAGCTCGTGGCTCATTAAATGAGCCACTGTGGCACAGGGTGGCTGTGCTCACCACACCTTTAAAAACCTTCTGAAATATCACTGAGACTGCCTGAATTGAATTTCCAGAGCCTCAGAGCAGAAAAGAGCCAGAAATTAAATATTGGGGATATTAATGGTCGCTTCAGGCAGAGCTCAGCAGGAGAGAGAGTTAAGGGGATTTTTTTTATTTTTTTTTAGGAGCTCCAGGGTGGGTCTCACTTGGGGTCAGGATTTATTTTTGAGGAGCTCCAGGTGAGTTTTACTCATTAAGGGTAATTTTTAGGAGTCAGGGTATATTGAGGTAAGGATTTTTTTTTTAGGAGCTCCAGGTGAGTCTCACTCATTGTCAGGGTAAGGATTTTTATTTTTGAGCTCCAGTGAGTCCATCATTTCAGGTAGGTTTATTTAGGCCCCGTGATCTCACTCATTGTCAGGGTAAGGATTTATTTTTGAGGAGCTCCAGGTGAGTCTCACTCATTGTCAGGGTAAGGATTTTTATTTTTTAGGAGCTCCAGGTGAGTCTCACTCATTGTCAGGGTAAGGATTTTTATTTTTGAGCTCCAGGTGAGTCTCACTGGGGGTCAGGATTTATTTTTGTACCATTCCTGATCTGTTCTCAGCCTCCCTCACAGCTCTCTGCCCACTGTGCTCAGAAATGCTCCCTGGGGGATCTGATGTCTCCAGGTCTCTGCTTCAACAAAACAAGAGAAAGATTCTGCTGAGAAGGGAGGGAGGCATCACAGTGAAGAGCCAGTGGGAGCCAGGATTCCCCAGTGTCTCTGCTGGAATGGGATAAACAGCCCCTCCAGAGGGCAAAAGCTGACACCACTGCAGCACTTCTCCTATTTCTGTGGGAATAACTCTTCCAGCCTGCAGGCAAGTGCACTTCCAGAGGGAAGAGCCCCAGCTGGCAGCAGGGCTGGGACTGAAGTGCCCAGGAACGAGTGCAGCTGGAAAATCACTCTTGGGAAATAAGGAAACAATTGAAGGAAATGACTTTACAAGTTCTGCACAATCCACACATACAGTAGCAATACTCCAGCACCGCCTTGAGAGAATATCCTTAAAAGAAATCCCTCAAAGAACCCAAGAACGATTGATTTGTGCTCCCTAATCAGCAGGAAGTAGCCACAACTTTGTTTTTTTTCCTCTAGGAATTGGTTGGATCTACTCCTTTCCAAGCACTTGTGGGTGCCATGTCTGCTTAGAGCTAGGGATGCATCCAAGAACCAGCATTCCAAGGAATTCCAAAGTATTCCAAGGCAGTATCCCAGATACCAGCCAGCAGTCCAGAAAAAGCAGGGGGGTAAAAAAAAAAATCATCAAAGTGCTCCTATGCATTGTCAGGAATTCCGAAGTCGTGTGAAATCCCAGTCCTCCACTCAGCCCAAGAAGAGACACTGATTCCACTGCAGTAGGTGCCACAATGAGCAAAGCTCGTGAAGATGTGAACATACACCAGCCAGTCACAATCCAGAACGAGACGGGGACGGGGAAAAAACTCATGAAGATAAAAAGAGACGCCATCGATTCGCTGACATTTAACAATCCCAGGAGATCCTGCTGTTCACGTAGATGGTGAGGAGGGGGGGGTGGGATTTTTTACACTGATTTTTTTTTCATTTTTTTGTCCTGTTTTGTTTTTTTTTTCCTTTTTTCCCCGCGACACGCTGGCGAAGGTGCGACATGCAAGAACAGCCAAGCCTCTTCCACTGAGCATCCCTCCCCAACACCCACCCCCCCCCAAAAAAACAAAAAACCCCAAAACCTCGTGTGTGTGCAGAGTCTTTAGAAGGCACTTTCCTCTCTTTCCATCTCACATGATGTCCACGAAGAACTCGCAGGGGTTGCCCATGGCCTTCTGGAAGGACTGGCGGCTGCCGGTGAGCTCGGGCGGCACGGCGCTCAGCTCCCGCACCGGGGGTGCCCGGGTGGCACGCTGCTGCTGCTGCCGCCGTGCCCAGCCCCTTGCAGGGCACCCTGGGCAGGCTGTACAAGGGGGGCACCCCCGGGGGCCCGGAGGAGTGCTGGCTTTGGTGGCTCCTGTCGCTGCCGGAGCGCTGGCTGAGCTGGCTGAGCGGCCGAGGCTCCGACTCGCTGCCGCTGCCCCCGGATTTGCGCTCCTTCTCCCTGCCCGCCGCTCTCCTGCCCGTCTCGCTGGTGCTCCGCGTCGAGCCGCTGCTTTTGCTCCCTGCCAGGGACGGGGGAGAGAGAAGGGCGAGAAGGCAGGTGAGCTGGGAGGTGCTGGGTGTTCCCCTCCTGCCCGCGTGCCATGCAGGGCGCGGATGGGTGATGGTGATGATGGCTAATGGGTGGAGGATGGATGGATATGTTGAGGATGGATGAGGATGATGGATGGATGAGAGATGGATGGATTGGATGGGATGGATGGGATGGATGGAGGATTGTGATGGATGATGGATGGATGATGGATGATGGATTTGGATGAGGATGATGATGGATGGATGGATGGATGGTGATGATGAGGATGGATGATGGATGGATGGATGATGGATGGATGATGGATGGATGGAGAGTGGATGTGGATGGATGGAGGGATGGATGGATGATGGTGATGGATGGATGGATGGATGGATGGATGGATGGATGGATGATGGATGGATGGATGGATGGATGGATGATGGATGGATGGATGGATGGATGGATGGATGGGAGTGGATGGATGGATGATGGGGATGGGATGGATGGATGGATGATGGATGGATGATGGATGTGATGGATGATGGTGATGGTGATGGATGGATGATGGATGGATGGATGATGGATGGATGGATGGATGGATGGATGATGGATGATGGTGATGGATGATGATGATGGATGGAGGATGATGGATGGATGGATGGATGGATGGATGGATGGGATGGGATGGATGGATGGATGATGGATGGGATGGATGGATGGATGATGTGGATGGATGGATGGATGGATGGATGGATGATGGATGGATGGATGGAGGGATGGGATGGATGGATGGATGGATGATGGATGGATGGATGGGATGGATGGATGGATGGATGGATGGATGGATGGATGATGGATGATGGATGGATGATGGATGATGGATGATGGATGGATGGATGTGGATGATGGATGGATTGGATGATGGATGGATGGATGGATGGATGGATGGATGATGGATGGATGGATGGATGGATGGATGATGGATGGATGGAGGGATGGATGGGATGGGATGGATGGATGGATGGATGGAGGGGATGGATGGATGGATGGATGGATGTGATGGGATGGATGGATGGAGGATGGATGGATGGATGGATGGATGGATGGATGGATGGATGGATGGATGGATATGGTGTGGGTGGTGGTGGGATGATGGGTGGGTGGGCGGCCCGGGGGTTGCAGCAGGGGCAAAAAGCAGCAGGTGAATCTCAGCTCCGGGTTGGAAGCCTCCAGGAGAGAGGAGGAGTAAGGAATTCGGCAGGGAAAAGCAGGAATTGGGTCGAGCAAGTGAGGTTTTGATTTGTTTCATTGTCTCTGTTTTGGTATTTTGCATCTTTTCCCAAAAAGAGCCTTTTGCCTTCTCTGTCACCCTTAAATCCCTGAGGTTTTGTTGGCTTCAAAGGGGAGGAAAAAAAGCAGGAATTGGGTCGAGCAAGTGAGGTTTTGATTTGTTTCATTGTCTCTGTTTTGGTATTTTGCACCTTTTCCCAAAAAGAGCCTTCTGCCTTCTCTGTCACCCTGAAATCCCTGAGGTTTTGCTGGCTGCACAGGGGAGGGAAAAGCAGGAATTTGGGGGTTGACTCAAGCAAATAGTCTCTGCTTTGGTAATTTTGCACCTTTTCCCCTAGTAACCCCTCTGCTCTCTCTGTCACCCTTAAATCCCTGAGGTTTTGTTGACTGCACTGGGGAGGAAAAAAAGCAGGAATTTGGGGTCAAGCAAATGAGGTTTTGATTTTTTCTAATTGTCTCTGTTTTGGTATTTTGCACCTTTTCCCAAAAAGAGCCTTTTGCCTTCTTTGTCACCCTTAAATCCCTGAGGTTTGCTGGCTTCAAAGGGGAGGGAAAAGCAGGAATTTGGGGTCAAGCAAATGAGGTTTTGATTTTTTCTAATTGTCTCTGCTTTGGTATTTTGCACCTTTTCCCCAAGCAACCCCTTTGCTCTCCCTGTCACCCTTAAATCCCTGAAGTTTTGTTGGCTTTAGTGGGGAGGGTTTTTTAAAATTCCTCACTACAGCCTTGTGCTGGTGGAGAATTCCCTATAAAACAGCTCCTGCTCTCCCCCAAATCAGTAACACCCAGGATATTGTCCCCAAGAGAGGCCACTAAATCCCTTGGAAAACCAAAGCATTGCCACTGAAAATCAGCTGAGTTGTTACTAAACCCAAGCTTCACTAAACTCCAAAAACTGACTTTTTATAGAAGCTGAAAGTCTTGCTCTGTTCCCATTATAGATAGATTATTAAACAGTTCCAAGCTAATTTTTATTTTTTTTTTAATCCAACAAATCAACCCAATTTAATCCCATTAAATTCATTAGTACAAGATGGACTTCCCAAAAAGGATCACAGGGCTTTTGAGTCTAAATGAGCTACAGAAATGGGAAAACCAAAATTATTTGGGCTGTTATTATTAACAAATTGCTTATAGGCTGTTCCTGCTCGGGTTACAGATGCCCATCACTTTCTGCTGCTCCAGCTGATTGGAGAGGTGGGAAACCAGACTGGATTTTGGGGGAATGCTGCATTCCCTGCAGAGTGCCAGGGAGATGGAAAACAGACCACAACCCCCTGGATTTTAGGTTAATATCCCAAGCCTGAGCCTCTGAAGTGGTATTTGCTGATTGTTAGGATTTAATAGATTAATGAGAGAGGGCACAAACCTCAATTTTAACATTATTTTGAGAGTGACCAGTGCAGCTTTGTGTTCCAACACCTGCCTGAGCCAGCTGGCCATCAATTAATGGGCAGTGCCAGGGCACTGGCAGAGAAATCCAACCCAGAGGGGGGACACCAGAATAAATTTGGACTATTTCTTTTCTGGAGAGCCTGGGGAATGGGCTTTTCCCACCTGCTTCCCTGCCCTCTGAGCTGCTGCAGATATGCTGATATGCCAATGTCACACCACTGTGCACTGAGACAGGTCCAAGACAATTCAAAATAAAATTAAAAATTAAAAAAAAAAATATAAAAATACAGCTAAACACTTGGATCACAAGAATCTAAAAATGATCATGCTGTGAATTCATCATGGAGGCATTTGAAGCTTACCAATCCCCTAGAGTCAGCCATTCCTCTAGGAATCCTTCAGTCTAATGCTTGCTCAGGACAAAACAAGGAATAATAACAGTTACAAAGCAAGAAAGAGCACAGAAGTTGTTTTCCACCAGGAAAAAACGTGGAAAACCTGTGAGAGCTGAACACCCTGGCACCTTTTGGGAAGCTCTCCACAGCATGGATAAAACACCATTCCTTTCCTATGCCAGCAGCAGGGGGAGAATTCCTACTGCTCACAGAAGCAGCTGCCAAAAATCCACCCCCACGTCTGCCCAGGGCAATCAGCTCCCAGTTCTAAAACCTTTGTGAGGTTCCTCATGGAGATTTCTTATTTTGGGATAAGCAGCTGGGCTAAAATCCCATGAGCAAGCTCCTGTTATGAAACCCTTTTGTGGTATTCTGTAAAATGTGACTGGCTGTGGTAAACAGGGGAAAGTGGCATCCAAGCTGCTGGATGTAAAAACACAAGGAATCCTCACTCCTTTCTTTACTGGCTGTGTTTTCCAAAGCAAAACTCACTCTGGAGTGAGTTTTTCTTTAAAAAAAAAGAAATGAAAACATAGTATTTGTACAGGGAAAAATGACATTTTTCTTTACTAAGGTTTCAAAACGAATCCCAGCAGAAAAGGAGGAGGGCAGGTCTTCAATCCATGCAGAATTCCCTTCCTGTCCCTGGCACACATGGCAGCAGTGTTGCAGCCCTGTAAACCCCTGGCTGGCCACCTCCCCCTTGCCAAAAACAAAAGTGATTTTCCTTTTTTAAAGTGAAAGCCAAGAGCACTTTGGTTCTAACCCCAGTCCCACCAGCACAGAAAGTGCCTCATTCAGCAACACCAACCCCACTGCTGGCAGTTCCTGAGTGGGTTAAGAGAGCTCCGAGCCAAACCCACTCCTCCAGAGACACAAACACTGATTCCAGAGCTGTCTGCACACGATCCATGCAGGGAGCAAAACCAAAACCACGAGACAAGCAGGGGCAGAAGGAACCCAAGCAGATGGTGAGGGGGGCTAATGAGAGCTGTGGGATTGAGCCCGAATGATCCCAGCTTACCTTCACTTTGCTGGCTGCCTGCACTGCCACTGCCATAGCTAAAGCCTGGGTCTTGGTAGGCTGGTGGGAAACAAGGAGGGGGCAGAGGGTACTGGTAGGGATAGCCCTGGCCCAGGGGCCAGGGAGCTGCAGGATGGGGCAGTGGGGCCAGCGTGTCCTGGTCCGAGGCGCCGCTGGAACCGTTGTTCAGGTTCAGAGCAGCCAGGTCTGGGGAAGGAAAAAAAGAAAAAAAAAAAGTGAAGATTTCATAGCCAGCAGGATCAAATGATCACTGGGGATTCAGTCATGGGGGTGTTTGCAGGTTTGGCAAGCCCCTGGAATCAGCCTGCTCGCCCAGCACGGAGAGGCGAGGACAGGCTGAGGATATTCCACTTTTCCAGGATGGAAACTGGGATTGACAAGTAGGGAGTGTGTGGGACCCCAAAAATAAATCTTGATGCCTGAAGTGCTCTACCTGATGGGTTCATGGGACTGACAAGCAAGGGAGTGTGTGGGACCCCCAGAAATAAATCTTGATGTCCTCAGTGCTCTGGGTTCATGGGACTGACAAGCAGGGAGTGTGTGGCACCCCCAGAATTAAATCCTGCTGCCCTCAGTGCTCTACTGGATGGGTTCATGGGGCTGACAAGCAGGGAGTGTGTGGCACCCCCAGAACTAAATCCTGCTGCTCTCAGTGCTCTACTGGATGGGTTCATGGGGCTGACAAGCAGGGAGTGTGTGGCACCCCCAGAATTAAATCCTGCTGCCCTCAGTGCTCTACTGGATGGGTTCATGGGGCTGACAAGCAGGGAGTGTGTGGCACCCCCAGAATTAAATCCTGCTGCCCTCACTGGATGGGCTCCTCCTCCTCCAAGTGCTCTCCTTGCCTGGGCTACCAGGCAGCACCAGCCACTTGTCCCACAGTGTCAGGGTGATGAAGGGTTCCCCTGCTCTGGGACCCCAGGGGATCCCCCTGCCCAACCCTGCAGCAGGTGACACAGCAACGTGTGCAGCTGGCTTTGGGATACCCCCAGAGAGACTCCAGCCCCTCCCTGGGCAGCTCCAGAGCTTTGCCACCCTCCTGGAAATTCCTCCTCGTGCGATCCCGCGCCGTGGGGCCGCACCAGGGGACTCTGAGCATCCTCGGGGCACAGAGGTGACACAGGGACAGCTCTGCCCTGCCCAGCTGGGCACTTACTGCCACAGAGGTCCCCGAAGACATAGTAGCACTGCTCTGAGAAGGTGATTTTGTTCACAGTGTGCCTGAGGTAGCCGTGTTTCAGCATGCTGCTGGCGTACTTCCGCGCCTCCCGGCGGTCCTTGAAGCCTTCCACGTGTGTGTAAAGCCAGTCCACCACGTCTGCTCCTGCAAGGGGCACAGAGAGAGCAGGGCGGGGTGAGCTGGGGCAGCTGGGGCAGTGGAACTCCCAGAATGGGGTGAGCTGGGGCAGCTGGGGCAGTGGAACTCCCAGAATGGGGTGAGCTGGGGCAGCTGGGGCAGTGGAATTCCCAGAATGGGGTGAGCTGGGCAGCTGGGCATGGAATCCCAGAATGGGGTGAGCTGGGGCAGCTGGGGCAGTGGAACTCCCAGAATGGGGTGAGCTGGGGCAGCTGGGGCAGTGGAATTCCCAGAATGGAGTGAGCTGTGCCAGTGGAACTCCCAGAATGGGGTGAGCTGGGGCAGCTGGGGCAGTGGAATTCCCAGAATGGGGTGAGCTGGGGCAGCTGGGCAGTGGAATTCCCAGAATGGGGTGAGCTGGGGCAGCTGGGGCAGTGGAATTCCCAGAATGGGGTGAGCTGGGGCAGCTGGGGCAGTGGAACTCCCAGAATGGGGTGAGCTGGGGCAGCTGGGGCAGTGGAACTCCCAGAATGGGGTGACTGGGGAGCTGGGGCAGTGAATTCCCAAATGGGTAGCTGGGGAAGCTGGGCAGTGGAATTCCCAGAATGGGGTAGCTGTGCCAGTGGAATCCAAATGGGTTATCTGGGGCATCTGGGCAGTGGAACTCCCAGAATGGGTTAGCTGGGGCAACTGGGCAGTGGAATTCCAGAATGGGGTATGGGCTGGGGCAGAATGCTGTGCCAGTGAATTCCCAGAATGGGGTTGAGCTGGGGAACTGCTGGCATGGAACTCCAGAATGGATTATTCTGGGGAAACTGTGTCAATTGAACTCCTAAAATGGGATTATCTGGGGAACTGTGCAGTGGAATTCCCAGAATGGGGTTAGCTGTGCCAGTGGAACTCCTAAAATGGGATTATCTGAGCCAAATTCTGCCAGTGGAACTCCCAAAATGGGATTATCTGGGGAACTGTGCCAGTGGAATTCCTAGAATGGGATTATCTGGGGGAACTGTGCCAGCTGAACTCCCACAGTGGGATTATCTGGGGGAACTGCATCAACTGAACTCCTACATTTCATTATTTGAGCCAAATTCTGCCATCTGAACCCTTACAATGGGATTATCTAAACCAGCTGTCCATAAATGGAATATAAGAGGTCGCAGACATCAATAAAAAGCTCATTAAAAGCGAATTTCTTGAACCTGTTTCAAATAAATCCCTGTTTTTCCCCCACCCCCCTCAGCATTCCTGGGATCTGCTTACCTATCACTGCGTTGGAGATGGTGATTTTTAACCACATCCTGTCCCGAATTTCAAGGCCTGAGTCTGGCAGCTGCATGACCTTGACAATAGTAGCCATGTCACTCTTCACAGTTAAGGGAGATTCTTCTAATTCTAAAAGGAACAGAGGCCACAGGCTGCTTTGAAATGATTTGAGGCTGAAGGAACTTCTCAGCTCCCAGTTTGGATGAAACAGAAATACAGTTTTACCAAGAGATGCAAAAAAAAAAAAAAAGAAAAAAAAAAGATACAAAGGTTCCCAAATGCATCCTCATCCATGGAGTGAATTACAGCTTTTGTAGCAATTTTTCAGCTTTGGGGCTCACTTTAGTGACAGAAATGCTGAGTCCCCATGGCTTGGCTCCCCAGAGCTGCTACAGGATCCACTCTGCATCAAGACTGGCAGGAAAGGGAACCCCAGGATTTTTGTGATCCATCATTTTCATTTTAATTTGCCAGGAAGGGCCCTTTCCAGCCAAGGGCTCAGTTCACTGCATGGAGAACTCTGTGGGAGGAGGTTGTGGGGTTTGTTCTTTGGGTTTGGGGTTCACTGTCAGGAGCAATGAATGCCCACCTCCGTGGATGAGTGGCTCAATCCATGTCCAGTTTTTTATTTAAAGTCCTGGACATTCTTGGGGAGAACTGAAATTAAAGAAGAAATCTCCCCTCCTCAGGAGAAATCAGTGATTTCCTATAAAATCCCAGAGATGGCAGCCTCCCAATCCACTCCTCCCAGGATTACTCTGCCCTCCACCTTTCTGGTGGAACACTTTTTAAAAAAAGCTCCCAAATGCCTCCAACATGGGCAGAGCTGGACCCCAGAGGTTTCACAATAAAATCAGAACAGGGCTGAGGTTGATCTTGTTGAATTCTCCTTCCAGCCCTAAAAAAATTCATTTTTAGCTTTGTAGCCCAGACCCTTCTCCAGCAGGATTCAAACCCCTCCCAGTTCCCCACATCACCCACAAGGGAATAATCACTTTTGTCCTTTTCCAGCCACCCAAAATTTTTTTAAAAAAAGGCACAGCAAGCGTGAAACAATGAAAACTGAAAATGCTTCTTCCCATACATGCACTGCCAATATGCATGAAAACATCCCAGACCAGCTCTGCATGCAGCTTCAATACTTACAAACCTCAAATAAACACTACAACTTTGCTTTTGCTTTAAGTTAGTTTGGTTAGTGGCAAAAAGCAACACGTCTGGGGGAAAAAAAAAAATACACCAACAAACTAATATTCGAGTACGTGGGGAGCAATAAATTGTATTTTCTTGGAGACCTGTGATCTGCACATGAACAGAAAATTGGTGTTTTCGAAATTCTGGTTGCTGCCCCAATATGGCAAATTCTGGAATTGCTCCCATTTTGGTCAGAATTCAGTCAGCTGTGGAAAATTCACCCTACCCAGGGCAGGGCAGGTAACAGGGCTGAGCTGAAGGAAGAGGTCACAATAAAAATCAGGGGTAAACCCCTTTATTCTGTTACACTCCAGAAAGGAAATATTTTAAAATCACTGGCACAGAAATGAGAAGCTGTCTCCAGAAATGTGTTTCTGCTCCCAAATACCTTTATTTTCCAAGCATAACTGAGAGGGTGCCTGTTCCCCAATTCCCAACCCCAGCACTACAACCCAGGCACAGGATACATGAATTATTCAAGAGGAAATGCTGAGCACAGGCTTGTTTGACAGCAATCAGCAGAGACTTTGGATTCCAGCAGCACCTGTAAGGCTCAAAACACATCTCAGGATAAAGCAGCCAGCAGCAAAGGGGTTCTTTTGCTTCCTGCTGCAGGTTATTTCCCCTCAGTGAGTGCTGCCTGAAAACACCTAAAAAAAATCCCCCAAAACCTGATCTCTCCCTCCAAGGTGAGCTGGAAATTCAGCTTGTAAAATCTGAGGTGTTTTATACCCAATACCACACGCCTTTAAAAGCCTCCAAGTGTCCTTCTGAGTAAAATTAAAGGCTGAGTTAATATTCCTGGAACGAATTTTCCAAGATAAGGAGTTGGAGCATGGTGTTAATAACCCCAAGGCTTTTTGGGTTTTTGATCCCTGTCTGGGATTTGAGATCTGGACTCACTGATCCTGGTGGGTCCCTTCCAACTAAAAAGGTTCTGTGATGAGAGTGCCCTGAGAGGCTTTTGAATTAAAGGAACCTCTCAGAATCATGACAAACTCCTGATTTCATGGCTATGGCTCTTTTAGACTGCCACAGACTGACAGGAAGAAGACAACCCTACCCATAATTTCACTTGGGATGTTAAACTCAATTTTAGCTTGTTTGATAAATTCTAAAAAATTTTTTAAAAAGCATAAAAAGGGATAAACCTCTCAAAATCATGAAGGTTTCATGGCTATGGCTCTTTTAGACTGCCACAGACTGAGAAACCAGGCAGAAGGCTGAATTCTACCCATAATTTCACATGGGATGTTAAACTCAATTTTAGCTTGTTTGATAAATTCTAAAAAAATTTTAAAAAAGCATAAAAGAGGATAAACCTCTCAGAATCATGACAAACTCCTGATTTCATGGCTATGGCTCTTTTAGACTGCCACAGACTGACAGGAAGAAGACAACCCTACCCATAATTTCACTTGGGATGTTAAACTCAGTTTCAGCTTGTTTGATAAATTCTAAAAAAAATTTTAAAAAAGCATAAAAAGGGATAAACCTCTCAAAATCATGAAGGTTTCATGGCTATGGCTCTTTTAGACTGCCACAGACTGAGAAACCAGGCAGAAGGCTGAATTCTACCCATAATTTCACATGGGATGTTAAACTCAATTTTAGCTTGTTTGATAAATTCTAAAAAAATTTAAAAAAAAAAGCATAAAAGAGGATAAACCTCTCAGAATCATGACAAACTCCTGATTTCATGGATATGGCTCTTTTAGACTGCCACAGACTGACAGGAAGAAGACAACCCTACCCATAATTTCACTTGGGATGTTAAACTCAGTTTCAGCTTGTTTGATAAATTCTAAAAAAAATTTTAAAAAAGCATAAAAAGGGATAAACCTCTCAAAATCATGAAGGTTTCATGGCTATGGCTCTTTTAGACTGCCACAGACTGACAGGAAGAAGACAACTCCACCCTAATTTCCACAATTAACATTCGGGACGTTAAACTCGGTCTCTACTTGTTTGATAAACCCTAAAAATATAAAAAAAAAAGCATAAAAAAGGATAAACCTTTCTGAATCATGACAAACTCCTGATTTCATGGATATGGCTGTTTTAGACTGCTAAAGACTGACAGGAAGAAGACAACTCCACCCCTAATTTCCACAATTAACATTCGGGACGTTAAACTCGGTCTCTACTTGTTTGATAAACCCTAAAAATATAAAAAAAAAAGCATAAAAAAGGATAAACCTTTCTGAATCATGACAAACTCCTGATTTCATGGATATGGCTGTTTTAGACTGCTAAAGACTGACAGGAAGAAGACAACTCCACCCCTAATTTCCACAATTAACATTCAGGACGTTAAACTCGGTCTCTACTTGTTTGATAAACCCTAAAAATATAAAAAAAACACCAAAAAAAAAAAAAAACAACACCAAAAAAGTATAAAAGGCAGCCAGCTGAACATCAGCAAACCACTTCCCAAACAAACCACCAACACTGCTGCCATTTCTCAAACCCCAACCGACCGCCGGCAGCGAGCCGCCCCATCCGCCCGCACGGACAAACCTTAAAACCTCCCCGAGACAAAAAACCAAAAAACCCACCATTCTTCCCCCCCCGGCACAAAACCTTCACCAAACACCTCGAGCTCGACCTCCAAGCTTTTTTTTTTTTGCCAAAAGCTTTCCTGCCTTCCCCAGGGGTGAGGAAGCGCCGGGAGCGCGGCCGGCGTCGCCGCTGTCACCGTGCCCATGGCTGGGCTCTGCTGGCCCCCGAGCAGCCCCCTGCCCTGGGCTGGCCAGGGGGTGACTTACTTTCCGACTCGGGAATTGAGCTTGTTAGTGAGGAGCTGGTAGATGTGGTGATGCTCATGGAGGGGCTCATACCGTAGCGGGGGTACGCTCCCGTCATGGCCGTGGTATGAGAGATCCACGCCGCGGGGTCGATCGGCCGCACCGGCTCAGCTGCCGGCAGAAGGGACACACAGCGGGGTCAGAATGGTATAAAACACCAGGGGGTTAAAAGAGGAAAGGGTTTTCTCTTGGTTTCTTGCTGTTTATTTGGTTTTATGAGGGTTTTGTAGGACTGAGATCCCATAACCAGATTTTCTGAGGGTTTTGTAGGAGTGGGGTCCCACAGACTGTCACCACAAAGGGACACACAGCGGGGTCAGAATGGTATAAAACACCAGGGGGTTAAAAGAGGAAAGGGTTTTCTCTTGGTTTCTTGCTGTTTATTTGGTTTTATGAGGGTTTTGTAGGACTGAGATCCATAACCAGATTTTCTGAGGGTTTTGTAGGAGTGGGGTCCCACAGACTGTCACCACAAAGGGACACACAGCGGGGTCAGAATGGTATAAAACACCAGGGGGTTAAAAGAGGAAAGGGTTTTCTCTTGGTTTCTTGCTGTTTCTCTGGTTTTATGAGGGTTTTGTAGGACTGAGATCCCATAACCAGATTTTCTGAGGGTTTCACAGGAGTGAGGTCCCATAGACTATCACCACAAAGGGACAGAAAACAGGGTCAGAATTGTATTAAACACTATGGGTTTAAAAGAGGAAGGGGTTTTCTCTTGGTTTCTTGCTGTTTCTTTGGTTTTATGAGGGTTTTGTAGGACTGAGATACCATAAACAAGATTCCTTGGTTTTCTGAGGGTTTCGTAGGAGTGGGGTCCCATAGACTGTCACCACAAAGGGACAAAAAACAGGGTCAGAATTGTATTAAACATCAGGATTTTAAAAGAGCAAGGGGTTTTCTCTGGTTTTTTTGCTGTTTCACTGGTTTTCTGAGGGTTTTGCATGACTGAGATCCCATAGACTGCATCACCGCTAAAACCGAACCAGAGCAGCAGCAAACACCAAGATTTTGAGAGATCTGAGGGGTTTATGTTTGTGTTTCTTTGGTTTTATGAGGGTTTTGTAGGACTGAGATCCCATAACCAGATTTTCTGAGGGTTTCGTAGGAGTGGGGTCCCATAGACTGTCACCACAAAGGGACAGAAAACAGGGTCAGAATTGTATTAAACACTATGGGTTTAAAAGAGGAAGGGGTTTTCTCTTGGTTTCTTGCTGTTTCTATGGTTTTATGAGGGTTTTGTAGGACTGAGATACCATAAACAAGATTCCTTGGTTTTCTGAGGGTTTCGTAGGAGTGGGGTCCCACAGACTGTCACCACAAAGGGACAAAAACCAGGGTCAGAATTGTATTAAACACTATGGGTTTAAAAGAGGAAGGGGTTTTCTCTTGGTTTCTTGCTGTTTCTTTGGTTTTATGAGGGTTTTGTAGGACTGAGATACCATAAACAAGATTCCTTGGTTTTCTGAGGGTTTCGTAGGAGTGGGGTCCCACAGACTGTCACCACAAAGGGACAAAAACCAGGGTCAGAATTGTATTAAACACTATGGGTTTAAAAGAGGAAGGGGTTTTCTCTTGGTTTCTTGCTGTTTCTTTGGTTTTATGAGGGTTTTGTAGGACTGAGATCCCATAACCAGATTTTCTGAGGGTTTCGTAGAAGTGGGGTCCCACAGACTGTCACCACAAAGGGACACACAGCGGGGTCAGAATGGTATAAAACACCAGGGGGTCAAAAGAGGAAAGGGTTTTCTCTTGGTTTCTTGCTGTTTATTTGGTTTTATGAGGGTTTTGTAGGACTGAGATCCCATAACCAGATTTTCTGAGGGTTTCACAGGAGTGAGGTCCCATAGACTATCACCACAAAGAGACAAAAAACAGGGTCAGAATTGTATTAAACACTATGGGTTTAAAAGAGGAAGGGGTTTTCTCTTGGTTTCTTGCTGTTTATTTGGTTTTATGAGGGTTTTGTAGGACTGAGATCCCATAACCAGATTTTCTGAGGGTTTCACAGGAGTGAGGTCCCATAGACTATCACCACAAAGAGACAAAAAAACAGGGTCAGAATTGTATTAAACACTATGGGTTTAAAAGAGGAAGGGGTTTTCTCTTGGTTTCTTGCTGTTTCTTTGGTTTTATGAGGGTTTTGTAGGACTGAGATACCATAAACAAGATTCCTTGGTTTTCTGAGGGTTTCGTAGGAGTGGGGTCCCACAGACTGTCACCACAAAGGGACAAAAACCAGGGTCAGAATTGTATTAAACACTATGGGTTTAAAAGAGGAAGGGGTTTTCTCTTGGTTTCTTGCTGTTTCTTTGGTTTTATGAGGGTTTTGTAGGACTGAGATCCCATAACCTGATTTTCTGAGGGTTTCGTAGAAGTGGGGTCCCACAGACTGTCACCACAAAGGGACACACAGCGGGGTCAGAATTGTATAAAACACCAGGGGGTTAAAAGAGGAAAGGGTTTTCTCTTGGTTTCTTGCTGTTTATTTGGTTTTATGAGGGTTTTGTAGGACTGAGATACCATAAACAAGATTCCTTGGTTTTCTGAGGGTTTCACAGGAGTGAGGTCCCACAGACTGTCACCACAAAGAGACAAAAAACTGGGTCAGAATTGTATTAAACACTATGGGTTTAAAAGAGGAAGGGGTTTTCTCTTGGTTTCTTGCTGTTTCTTTGGTTTTATGAGGGTTTTGTAGGACTGAGATCCCACAGACTATCACCACAAAGGGACAGAAAATGGGGTCAGACTCACAGCAAACACCAAAATTTTGAAAGATCTGAGGGGTTTTCACTTGTTTTCTTGTTGTTTCTTTGGTTTTCTGAGGGTTTTGAAAGAGTGGGGTCCCGTAGTCTGTACCAGCACAAAGGGACAGAAAACGGGGTCAGAATTGTAATAAACACCAAGATTTTAAAAGAGCCGAGGGGTTTATGCTTGTTTTCTTGCTGTTTCTTTGGTTTTCTGAGGGTTTTGTAGGAGTGAGGTCCTGTAGTCTGCACAGAAAATGGGTCAGACTTGCAGAAATATCAAAATTCTGAAAGATCTGAGGGGTTTCCTCTTGTTCTCTTGTTGCTTCTCTGGTTTTCCTAAGGGTTTCAAAGGATTTCCCACAGTCTGCTGCATTTATTCCATCCCCATCTTCAATGCCAGTCTCATTTTCTGTGGACTGGGAACAAACTGATTCCAGCACAGCCCTCACCAGCAGGAGGCAGCTGTGTTTGTCACTTGAGCACAGATTTTTTTTTTAGTGCTACTGAAAATAAAATAATTTTCAAGGTGTTTTATGTGTATCACTGCTGCTTTCCTCAGATCTTCAAAACACTCGGTTTAAGTTTTTTTTCTAGAAGTTCACCGTGAGAAAATGAGGATTTTTAACACTTGGCTTAATTATTTCCAAACCTTTTATGAACTAAAAGGTGAAGATCACCTCCCAAAAGGTCAGGGGCTTGAGCCAAAGATGTGAACCAAGAGAAAAACTCCCAGGAATTCAATGGGCAGTGGGATCTCAGAAAAAGTACCTTGAAACCCCAGGCTCCCAATACAAAAGTGAACAAATCAAAGAAATGAAGGGTAGAATTTGTCAAAATAGGGGAAAATATTCAAGATTTTGGGGGTTTCCAGGAAGCCAAGAGAGCCCAAATGTGTACTCACCCCTGGGGATGGTGAAATAACTCCTGGGAGTAGGGTCCCAGCATTTGGCTACTGTTAGGCTGATGGGTCTAGGAAGGAAAAAACCAGGTAAGGATGACTCTTAACTTTTCCTACAGAGCTGGAAATGCTACAAGAACTATTTGAAACAAATTTATTCCTATCCAGCACTCGTCAAGCACATTCTGAGAATGGTTTTGAGAAGCTTTATAATATTCTCAGTACAAAGCCCATCAGGATGTTCCTGGTTTTGCACAGGTGGTGACATGTGTTGGATGTTCAGCTCCTGAGATATTAAAATGCTCATCACATAAACAAACAGTGCTGCTGAAACCAGGCAACTCCTCACTCGGGTTGGTTTTGGCCAGGACCAACTTCACCTACTCATCACCCACACTGAGAAGTTCACAGCTGAGATCAGTCATGCTGATGGACATCAAAATGCTGATTTCTCTGAGGTTTTCCCAGCTCCAACAACTGCACGTGGAGGGCAAACAGGAAGAGGTTTTGTGATGGGCTCACCCTGGTTTGGAGACTATTTCCCGTAAAACCCGGACGGCATCGTCATTGCTCATGTTCTCAAAATTGACATCGTTCACCTGAAACGGTGCAGAAAGCAGAGGTCAGGCTTTGCAGCAGGAAGAGTTAAAGGTGTTTTACTTAATTAAACCCCCCAATTACTTAATTAAACCCCCCAACTGATCTGCCTGGTCACTGCTTCCACCCCTTGGAAACGGCGTTTCTCGTAAAAACATCACCGATTTCAGTGATCTTTGTGCCGCTTTTCTCTGAGGATGAAGGGATTCTGCTCCCTGGTTTCCACAGCCCGTGGGGCTGGCTGGCTGGCTGGCACAGCAGCAGGATTTGGGCACAGGGACCCACCTGCAGCAGCATGTCCCCAGGCTCGATGCGCCCGTCCGCTGCCACCGCCCCTCCTTTCATGATGGAGCCGATGTAGATGCCACCATCGCCCCGGTCATTGCTCTGCCCCACAATGCTGATGCCCAGGAAGTTGTACTTTTCTAGATGGACACAAAGAGGGTGGGGAAGGGGGGAAAAAAAGCAGGCAAAGTGATTGGGATGATAGCAAACAGCGAGGCTGCTTCAGCTTTGAGATAGCTCGACACATCAGCGGGGCAAGGTTTGACTTGCAGTGATCTCGGGCTGCTCTGATGGGGAATATTTGCCTGGCACTTTCAGGGAAAGGCTGCTAAAGACAGGATTTTTTTCATCCAAGACAGTGTAACATTAAAAAAAAAAAACAGCAGGAGGAAAAGCACTGAAAAGCCTTGTCCACACCTGGAAATTAGCAGTGATCCTGTTAAGCAATGTTTGTTCCACATGTCAGAGAGGCAGGAAGGGTTTGGTGCTGCTGAAAGGTGCTGAATTCCTTGGCAGCCCTGCACATTTCTGTCTGGCTGACAAATGAAACCCATGAGCAGCAGAAATTCAAACCTCCAGTGCCCTTCTACCCTAATCCCTCACCATTAACTCCACATCCTGGAATTCCAGCTCCTTCCTTGGAAGGAACAACTCTCAGCTGCCATTCCCTTTATTCGCCTGGCATCCTTTCAAACCAGCTCCCTCCTGGCTCCAAAGGCTCCCTTCACCATCACAAAATACATCTCTACCACTTGAAATTCATCATAAAAAACGTGGCTTGTGCTCTTACCCATGTTGAGTGTGACAGTGATGATGTTTAGGGACATGGTGGAGTCGGTGATGCTGCTGAATGAGGACGACTGCAAAACACAACAGGAAAGTCTCAAGGTTTTAAATGGCTCAGAGAAAGAACTGCTGAGGATTAACTCATCAGGAATTGATTAACAGGTTTCCAATTGAAAGGCATCCAGAAATTACTGAGGCTTCCTCAAGATTACAGTTCATTTAGAAACTTTAAGGAAAGGAATCTGAGCAGAGTCTGCTCTTTCTCCAAAGGTTTGATCACAGAACACACAGAGCACGTTCCTATATTGAGGTTTCTCAACTGAACTTCCCCTGGAATTACTTCTGCTCCCTGGCTGTGACTGACAGGCAAATACTTCAATCCTGAAGTGCCCAGTGGAGTGTGAATTACTGCACCCACAGCTCCTCCCTCAAGGGAGGAGTGAACAGCGGGAAGTGAGAGGAGAGACACTCCCCTGCTCCAAAATTAAACACAAAGGTGCTTATCCAAGACCTTCTAAAACACTGTGCTGTGATAAAAACGTGTGTGAGACTGAGATTTATGGGAGAACAAAACAGGAGTCTGTCCACAGGGTCACCCTCATCGTGCTGAGGAAAGGAAAAGGAGAGGAAATGATTTGGGGTTTCCTATAAACTTGGCTTTCTCCTCCCAGCAGATGCATGGTCTCAGGTATCTCACACCCCTCCCACATCAAATGGAGCTTCTCCTCCAGAGATTCTGGTTGGAAAGGACCACTGAGCAGTGAAAGGAGAAAGGGAGAGGAGAAATCTTGACTTTGGAGGCGCCGAACTTCAACTGCAGAGATTTAACCCAGACAAGGAGCCTGCCCAGTGAGCTCAACAGGCACAGACCTGTCCTGGATCCCTTCCTGAGTCAACAGCTGCTCTCCCACTCCCAGCTCAGCTGCCTGGCTCACGCTGGTGCCAAGCTTACCCTGTCGATCTGCCGCATCCTCTGTTTCCTCCTCCGGCGTTTGTGCTTGCGGATGAGGCGGGACGAGGTGCTCTGCTCCGTGGAGCTGCTCAACCTGGGGGCAAAGCAGAGCAAATGTCACCCCTGCAAGGCTCAGCCACCTGCACTTTCTGCCAAAAACAGGGGATTCCTGCAGCAGCAGGAGAGGGGAAATCACACAGAGAGCTTGGGAGAAGATCCCGGCGAAAGGGCAGCAGGGATGAGATGAATAATTGAATGTTACGGAGTATAATTCAGCAATTATTTTCTTCTGGGAGCAGAAGTGCAGCTCTTAATGCTCATTTTTGTGAGTTCTGTCATGGTGGTGTATTTTCTTCCACTGTTACCAGGAATTCGAGGCTTGAATTTAAAGAAATCAAATAGAGAATTGGTGACAGGGGGACAGTGAGCATGGTTTACCTTCACGCATTCTGTTAAGTTTTATTTTGCTGTGGGTTTTTCTCAGGCTCTTCAGACTTGTAGAACCTAAACGTGCCAAGTTTTACATATAAATCATTAAGGTCTTTAGGAGTTTGGTGCATTAATCATCCTCATTTTACAGAGAGCAGAATGAGACAGAAATGGATTTGCCCAAATTAATTTCAGGAGCCTGGAACAAAGCCTAGAATATTAAGATACCACCATAACACCACAGAGACATCTCTCCTCTATTTAATACATTAAAAACAGCAAAAAAAAAATAAAATAAAGCAGCAAAGCAATGCTCCATCATTAACCAAGATTAAAAAACCCAACCTTATACAACACGAACCGAACAGAGCCAGGCTTTCCCCCCAATTTCCACATCCTTGCCTTCCATGTTCCAGCCACATGCAGGAGTGTGAGAATACCTCAAAAACTTGATGCCAGCAATCCAAACAGGAGCTTGGTTGTCCTGAGAGCACAGGAAACCCCTCTGGCCTGAAATATTTTTATCAAGTATCACCCTGGAGATGCTGGAGCTGCTCTGAGGGTGTGAATCTCCTGACATTCCCTTCCAGTTCACACAACTATTTCAGGCATGTTAACCTCACACACTCCTTTTTTTTTTTTTTTCCCCTCCCACCAAAGGGAACTGAAGAGCCAAAGAGGTGGGATTTTTCCAAAAGAGATCCAAAATGTGATAATTCCTGGTTGGTAAAACAACTCACACACACAGCACCTGGGGTTGGGAGGTTTTTAACTTCCAATGGGAAAAATAAGGAGTTGAAAAAACTGGGGTTTTAAACATCCACCAAAGACTGACACAAAAACCTCCTCTTCTATTTTCCTAGCAATATTCTCCCCTTTTCCTGCTTTTCCTTTTCCATTTCCTTCTCCTCCTCTTCCCTCTCAGAACGTCTCACCAGAGAATTCAGCTAAAATTTCCCAGTTTAGGAGAATCTGAGCAAAGCCACGCTGCTCACTGCACACTGAAGGCATTTTCCTGCAAGGGCATTTTTCTCCTAAATGAAACCAGCAAAACCAGAGTTTCTTGGCAAATCTTGGAGCTTCTGTTAGCAGGTGATAACATGTGAGAAGTGCAGTTTTGTTGTATTTTTGCCATTCTGCTCAGTATCAGGATGGAAGGATGCTGATTTCATCATCTCTCCTTGTAATTTCTGCTCAATCCACAGGCTTAATGCATCCCTGCTGAATCCTTGATATTCTGGGAGCATCTGGAGGTAAAAAGCAGCTCAAACCAACTCTAATGAGGAATATTTTGCTCTCTGAAGCAGCTCCAGAAATGCTGGGTAAAAGTTGTTATTATTAGAATCTGATGAGCAAGATAAGATGGTAAATTTGAGCTTTTGAGACAAATAAAGTGCAAAGATAAAAATCAGATCTGGAGTTATCACTGCAAATTAATTTCCTGCACCAGCTACTGCCAGGACCAAACTGACCCTCAGAGATGTGTCCATGCCCAAACTGACCCTCAGAGATGTGTCCATGCCCAAACTGACCCTCAGTGATGTGTCCAGGACCAAACTGACCCTCAGAGATGTGTCCAGCCAAACTGACCCTCAGAGATGTGTCCATGCCCAAACTGACCCTCAGAGATGTGTCCAGGACCAAACTGACCCTCAGAGATGTGTCCAAACCAAACTGACCCCAGAGATGTGTCCATGCCCAAACTGACCCTCAAGATGTGTCCATGCCCAAACTGACCCTCAGAGATGTGTCCAGGACCAAACTGACCCTCAGAGATGTGTCCATGCCCAAACTGACCCTCAGAGATGTGTCCAGGACCAAACTGACCCTCAGAGATGTGTCCATGCCCAAACTGACCCTCAGAATGTGCCAGGACCAAACTGACCCTCAGAGATGTGTCCAGGACCAAACTGACCCTCTGACCCCACACTGGGGTGTCCATGACCACTGGCCAACCCAAACTGACCCCACACGCTGTGTCCTCCACTGACCCCACACTGCTGTGTCCATCCCAAACTGAACCCCACACTGCTGTGTCCATCCCCAAACTGACCCCACACTGGGTGCCCACCCCAAACTGACCCCACACTGGGGTGCCACCCAACTGACCCAAACTGGGGTCCCACCCCAAACTGACCCCACACTGGGGTGCCCACCCCAACTGACCCCACATGGTGACCCCAACTGGGGTGCCCACCCCAAACTGACCCCACACCCAACTGGGGTGCCCACCCCAAACTGACCCCACACTGGGGTGCCCACCCCAAACTGACCCCACACTGGGGTGCCCACCCCAAACTCACCCTCAGCCCTCTGTGCTGGTGCCTGCAGCAGCTCTGGCACTTCCTCCATCTGCTCTGTGCCTCTCCCGTGCCCAGCACAGCATCCCTGGACACAGCACACACCTCAGAGCATTCCTCCAGTGGTTCTTCCTGACTAGCTGGCCTGGCAGCTCTGCCCTGAGCCAGCAGCTCCACAGGGAAAGGCAGCACCTTCCAAGAATCTCTTCCTTCTCAGGTCAGACTCAGGAAGTTTTAGTATTTTATCTATCCAGGAGGATTTTGCTGTGTCCCAGTGGCCACCCCTGAGCTAGTCCTGCCCCCCTGCACTGCTTGCTCACATGGAAAATATTTCATTTACTGACCAGAAACCCAAATCAGCTGCAGGGCTGTTGTTGTTGTTGTGGGCTCCAGTTTTCAGGGGAGGCCCTGAAGGCTCTGGGAAGGCTCAGGGTGCATTCAGGGTTAAGGACTGATCCTGCCAACCCTCCCTGAATATCCAGAAGAGGGATTTTTTTTTTTTGTATCTCCAGGTGTTGTCAACTTCACCATGGAATGCTTTGGGTTGGAAGGGACCTGAACTCATCTTATTCCATGGGACACCTTGCACTTCACTGGGACTGCAAAATAAGTACTTGAAACTGAATCAGGACTAAATCTCCACTGTGCATTTAGCTACCCTTTGGAAACACTCAGCCTTTAATCAGAATTGTGAGGTCTTCAAGCCCTGACCAGGATCCACAAGCTGATCATGTCTGTAAGCACAGCAAGGGGTCCAGGATCTCCAGGAGTAGTTGCTTTTTGCTGTTTTTATTAAAATTACCATGTTTTGCCTTATCTGTTTTAGCTGCAGATCCCTGTGACCCACCAGAGATCTGTCACCCTGTGCTTCCCTGACTAATCCCTAATGGATTTTCAGAGTCCATTGGGATGAACAGCAGCTCTAGAGCCAGCAGCCAGGAAAAGGAAAAATATTCTAGAGAATGTGGCCAGGAGAAGGAAGAAAAATAGTTCAGATTGGTTTTACATCCATGAAAATAAGTATTTTGAATCCACAAAATGTGTTGGCTTAAAGACACCTTAAAGGAAAAGATAAATATCTTCAGATATAACAAAGCTGTCTTGAAATGAGGGGTATTTTTCAAGTAGGGAATAATTCACACACACTGCCAGCACAAAAAGAAAGAAATAATGAAGAAGCCATAAATATAAGGCAGCCCAGGCTGCCTTTACAACAGCATTAACTTTGATGAATTCCTGAACAGCTCACAGGTCTCACACTGTGCAATTACCCAGGAATTCCTTTATAATTGAACTCCAGTGAAGTGCACACTTATTAGGGATCTATGCTGACAGTATTTTGTTTTAATATTCACACCATTACTTTATAAATAGGTAGGCAGTTGCACAGTGCTTTGATGTTGAAATGTGGCCATTCTTGCTCTGAAAAGGAAAGGAACAAAGCTTTTCTTTCAACTGCAACACTGGTTTGGAGAGTGGACAGTGACCCAGTGGTTTGGAGAGTGACCCAATAACTGAGGAGTGATTCCACCCAATGACAGCACAAAAAATAAATTAAAAAAAAAAAAAAAAAAAAGAGAGAAAGGAGGGGAATTAAAAAAGCCAAGATGAAATCAGAAGAGGCCAAGGAGATGCCACGATGTTGGAGAGGAAGAAACAAGAAAATCCTGTAAATATGACTATTTAGCCAAAGATGCTAAGAATGCAGAAACTAGAAGAGACATTGAAGTGAAAGCAGTGTTTGTTTGAATGTTTCTAGAACAGCTTTGGCTGACCAAGGGTCTTTCTCTCTTTGTTAGGAATATAATTTCCAAGCAGACACACCAAAACCAGAACAGCCCCTTCTTCCCTGGCCTGGCAGGAAATGCCCCCAGATAAGATTTAGAGACTAGAACGGAGTAAAACATGGGAATGGAGCCATTCCTATAGGATGTAAATGTAGAAAATTTGTACTTGATACTAGATTGGTTACTGAGAAAGTAGAATATTCAACATAGAAAGAGAGAGAAGGCATTGTAAAAGGAGAGCTCACTCTCTTGCTCTTGCTCTCACTACTCTTACTCTCCTACACTGCTTTTCTCTGCTCGCTCTCCTCTGTTTACTCTCTTCATTTTTTGTCTCTCTTGCTCTGCTCCCCTCTCTTATGCTCTTATGTTCTTCACTCTCTTGCTCTCTTACTCTTACTCTTGCTCTTACTCTCTTGCTCTTGCTCTCACTCTTGCTCTCACTACTCTTACTCTCTTACGCTGCTTTTCTCTGCTCGCTCTCCTCTCTTTACTCTCTTCTTTTTTTGTCTCTCTTGCTCTGCTCTCCTCTCTTATGCTCTTATGTTCTTCACTCTCTTGCTCTCTTATTCTTGCTCTCACTACTCTCTTCTCTGCTCACTCTCCTCTCTCTACTCTCTCAATTCTTTTGTCTCTCTTGCTCTGCTCTCCTCTCTTCTGCTCTTCACTCTTGCTCTCACTACTCTTACTCCTACACTGCTCTTCTCTGCTTGCTCTCCTCTCTACTCTCTTCATTCCTTCATCTCTCTCTTGCTCCATTCTCCTCTCTTCTGCTCTTCACTCTCTTGTTCTCACTGCTCTTACTCTTACACTGCTCTTCTCTGCTCACTCTCCTCTCTCTACTCTCTTAATTCTTTTGTCTCTCTTGCTCTGCTCTCCTCTCTTCTGCTCTTCACTCTTGCTCTCACTACTCTTACTCTCTTACACTGCTCTTCTCTGCTCGCTCTCCTCTCTACTCTCTTCATTCCTTCGTCTCTCTCTTGCTCCATTCTCCTCTCCTCTGCCCTTCACTCTCTTGCTCTCTCAGTTCTCCAGCCTGCTCTGAGCTCACTCTGAGCTGTGCTCTCTCCCCCACACCCTCGATACTGATAATAAACCTCAGAGGTTCCCCCTGCTGAGCCCTGTCCCGCCCGTGGCGGCAGGCAGAGCCCCTGGCAGGGCTCTCTCTACCTGCTGGTGTTGTCCTCATCCTCGGAGTCGATGAAGCTGCTGGACTCCAGCTCGCTGCTCATCATGGTGGAGGAGCTGTCGTAGCCAGGGGGTGCTCCCGGTGCCTGTCCACCTTGGGGTGCCCGTTGATCCTGGGGACTGCAGAGACACAGCAAAGGGGGGGTTACAGCACGGGGCGGGCTGGGCATGCACGGGGAGCTGCCTGGAGCACAGGCTGGGCAGGGTTAAAGGGAAAAAATGGGCATGGGTTACTGTATGCACAGAGGGGACACAGCAACACACACGACAGGTAGAGAGGGAAAGAACTCTCCAGTTTATATATCATATATTTCATATATCTAGTTTATGTATTTATATATTTCACTCTCTTGGTATCTCTCAGTTTGTGGACAGTGAGCAGAGATTGGACAGAGCAGTTCCCACCTCTCCATCCCCACTGCTCCCTTGAGGAGTCCATCAGGTGAGATCTTTCCACAAAGCAATGCAAACATGATCCTTGTTTATCTCACAGTTCAGCAGAACTGATTCTATTATACTAAAACAAATCAGAAAGTTTCTTTTCAGAGACAACAGGGATTTATTAAAAATCCTTCACAGGATGCACCTTGAGCAGTGCAAGAGCCTGGTCAGGGCTGCACCCAAGATGGACCCCAAGTAAACAAATTTCACATTTTTATAAGTTTTGGTCCCTTTCCATTTTGGGGTTCATTGTCCAACTGCAGCTCTAGGCTATGCAGTCCCATCCTCCCACACTGCTCTCCTCAATTCACTGTTTTTGCACTTTTTGGTTCTGGAAAGGATTGTTCTGTCTGGCTGAGCTGTGAGGAGAACTCCCCAACACTTTATGTGGAGTTGAGTCACACACTAATACAGTGCAGAATGTGGAAATTACTGATGCCTGGAGAAAACTCCCGTGCTCAAACAATTCCATCCACCACCAGCAGCTCTTCTGCCACAAAAATCCCCAAACAAAACACGCCCTGGCACTGATTTAATGCTTCAAACAACTCCCCTTTTCCCATTTTTCCTGCAACAAGTTGATGGAGAGGATCCTGCCCTTTGCTGGCTGCTCCCAAAGGAATTTGCAGTCAGGATCAGGCACAGACTCTGCTCCTCCCACTGAGGGATTTCCATTTATTCCTCAGCATTTATCCCACCCTGGAAGGGTTAAATGAACAGAATTCCCTCAGCATAAATCAGATTTTTGCTCTCCTAACTGGAGAGTGGGTGGAGCTGGGAATAAAGGCTCTGCTGGCATTTCTGGGGCCCGAGTGTTCCAAGCTCTGGACTATTTTAAACACCTATTAATTGTTAATTAAGCCTGGAAATTCTCGTCTGGCAAGGACAGAAAAAGCCAAGCTTGCTTTGATGTCCAGAGCAGAGGCAAGAGAGGGAGTTCTGCTTTTTACAGGAGCACTTTGGGTGTATTTAGGTATAAAAAAAATGATCTTCAGAGCTCAGAGCAGCACAAAAAAAAGCACAGCTGAGGCAAGCCTGGAGAAATCAACAGCTCCCCAAGCTGGGCACCTTCTCTGATACAGAAAATTCAGAATATTCTTCAAAAAACCCTCAAATCTCTGCTGCTTTGCTGTGCAGGATGCTTGGATAAAACAAAAAAAAAAAGCTGAGATTCAAAGTTTCAGAGCAATTATCAAATTATTCCATTAAAGTAATGATAATAATCCTGGAGAGCTCGGGGAAGGGAACCCTAAAACCAGGGAATTTCAGGAGTTTTGTTGATAAAAATCCCAAAAATCTCCTGATTTTGAGTCAACAAAATTCTGGTGATAAAATGATAAAATGATATAATGATAAAAAAAATTATTCACAAAGATAATGTTACATTATAATATAGAAGACAGGATATATAATTAAATTGCATATTTAAATATATAGAAGGAAATATATAATAAATATAAATAGATATTTATAATAATTATATATAAATATATAAAATATAATTTATATATTTATATGTATAATTAAATATGTATTAAAATATACATAATAAATATAAATTCATAATATATAATATTTAATTATTAATTATTAATTAATATAATTTAATTATTAAAAATCATTATTAAAAATTATAAAAATTAGAACTTAATTATAAAAAACATTATTAAAAACTATAAAAAATATAATTTCCTTTCTAAAAATAATGACAATAAATTATTATTAATAATATAATTTAATTATTAAAAACCATTATTAAAAACTATAAAAAAATATAATTTCATTACTAAAAATAATGACAATAAATTATTATTCATAATATAATTTAATTATTAAAAACCATTATTAAAAACTATAAAAAATATAATTTCATTACTAAAAATAATGACAATAAATTATTATTCATAATATAATTTAATTATTAAAACCCATTATTAAAACCTATAAAAAACATAATTTCATTACTAAAAATAACTATTAAAATAAATTCTCATTAAAAACATAATTCCTACAAACCCATTATAAAAATTATAAAAATAACAGCATTTCCTTATTGAATAAAATGTAATTATTGTAGCAATGCCGTGTGGGAGCGGCGGGTGCACTCACCATCCTCGGGGCCATCGCGGGGCCGGCGCCGGGCCGCTCCCGCCGCGCTCCCGCCAGCGACTCACTGCCCGTGTCATTGTCCAGGCACTCCCTGCTGCTGGCCGTGGGGCTGGGGACACAGTGACCACTGCTGAGTGACCACTGACCAGTGCTGAGTGACCAACAACAGCCACTGAGCACTGCTGAGTGACCAACAACAGCCACTGAGCACTGCTGAGTGACCAACAACAGCCACTGAGCACTGCTGAGTGACCAACAACAGCCACTGAGCACTGCTGAGTGACCACTGACCAGTGCTGAGTGACCAACAACAGCCACTGAGCACTGCTGAGTGACCACTGAGCACTGCTGAGTGACCACTGACCAGTGCTGAGTGACCATCAACAGCCACTGAGCACTGCTGAGTGACCAGTGCTGAGTGACCCCCAGCAATCACTGCCCGTGTCATTGTCCAGGCACTCCCTGCTGCTGGCCGTGGGGCTGGGGACACAGTGACCACTGCTGAGTGACCACTGACCAGTGCTGAGTGACCAACAGCAGCCACTGAGCACTGCTGAGTGACCAGTGCTGAGTGACCAACAACAGCCACTGAGCACTGCTGAGTGACCAGTGCTGAGTGACCCCAGCAATCGCTGCCCGTGTCATTGTCCAGGCACTCCCTGCTGCTGGCCGTGGGGCTGGGGACACAGTGACCACTGCTGAGTGACCACTGACCAGTGCTGAGTGACCAACAACAGCCACTGAGCACTGCTGAGTGACCAGTGCTGAGTGACCCCAGCAATCACTGCCCGTGTCATTGTCCAGGCACTCCCTGCTGCTGGCCGTGGGGCTGGGGACACAGTGACCACTGCTGAGTGACCACTGACCAGTGCTGAGTGACCAACAACAGCCACTGAGCACTGCTGAGTGACCAGTGCTGAGTGACCCCCAGCAATCACTGCCCGTGTCATTGTCCAGGCACTCCCTGCTGCTGGCCGTGGGGCTGGGGACACAGTGACCACTGCTGAGTGACCACTGACCAGTGCTGAGTGACCAACAACAGCCACTGAGCACTGCTGAGTGACCAGTGCTGAGTGACCCCCAGCAATCACTGCCCGTGTCATTGTCCAGGCACTCCCTGCTGCTGGCCGTGGGGCTGGGGACACAGTGACCACTGCTGAGTGACCACTGACCAGTGCTGAGTGACCAACAACAGCCACTGACCACTGCTGAGTGACCAACAACAGCCACTGAGCACTGCTGAGTGACCAACAACAGCCACTGAGCACTGCTGAGTGACCAACGGGCACTGCTGAGTGACCATCAACAGCCACTGACCACTGCTGAGTGACCAACAACAGCCACTGAGCACTGCTGAGTGACCAACAACAGCCACTGAGCACTGCTGAGTGACCACTGACCACTGCTGAGTGACCCCCAGCAATCACTGCCCGTGTCATTGTCCAGGCACTCCCTGCTGCTGGCCGTGGGGCTGGGGACAGAGTGACCACTGCTGAGTGACCAACGGGCACTGCTGAGTGACCAACAACAGCCACTGAGCACTGCTGAGTGACCAACAACAGCCACTGAGCACTGCTGAGTGACCAACAACAGCCACTGAGCACTGCTGAGTGACCACTGACCACTGCTGAGTGACCAACAACAGCCACTGAGCACTGCTGAGTGACCACTGAGCACTGCTGAGTGACCACTGACCACTGCTGAGTGACCACTGAGCACTGCTGAGTGACCACTGACCACTGCTGAGTGACCACTGAGCACTGCTGAGTGACCAACAACAGCCACTGAGCACTGCTGAGTGACCACTGACCACTGCTGAGTGACCACTGAGCACTGCTGAGTGACCACTGAGCACTGCTGAGTGACCACTGACCAGTGCTGAGTGACCACTGAGCACTGCTGAGTGACCACTGACCACTGCTGAGTGACCACTGAGCACTGCTGAGTGACCACTGACCAGTGCTGAGTGACCACTGAGCACTGCTGAGTGACCACTGCCCAGTGCTGAGTGACCAAGAGGCACTGCCCAGTGCTGAGTGACCAGCAACTGTCACTGCCCTGCCCTGGCACTGTGCTGAGTGACCAACACCACCAGTTCCTTGTCTAGAACATGATCTGACTCTGATTTATCCAACTGACCCTTTTTGGACAGGCCACTCTGGGAGAGTGACAGAACTCTTCACACACGATGGCCAAAACCCAGAGACACCAGAGAAAGTCCATCCATAGAAAGAACCCAAAATTTTAAACATCCATTACAAAAACAATGGCAATGTTTCTGTTTCAAACTTTGAGAACAGACTTGCCAAACCAAAACATCACAAAGAAACAGAACTTGGAAACTTCAGGCTCAGGAAAACCAGACTGCACCTCTGTGTCTCTCCCCTGATAGTTCATCCATAGAAAGAACCCAAAACTTTAAAAAATAGTTACAAAAACAATGGCAATGTTCAAACTGTGAGAACAGACCTTCCAAAAACCACCTGAGGGATGAAAAAAGACCCCCCAAAACCACCTGAGGGGTGAAAAGAGAACCCAAAAAATACCTGAAGGGTGAAAAGAGAACCCAAAAAACACCTGAAGGGTGAAAAGAGAACCCCAAAAAATACCTGAGAGGTGAAAAGAGAACCCAAAAAAATACCTGAAGGGTGAAAAGAGAACCCAAAAAATACCTGAGGAGTGAAAAGAGAACCCCAAAAAATACCTGAAGGGTGAAAAGAGAACCCCAAAAAAAACCCCAAACCCTGAAGGGTGAAAAAAGAACCCCTAAAAAAACCAGAGGGGTAAAAGAGAACTCCCAAAAATCCCCCCTAAACTCCTCTCTGCTGTGCTCCTCCTTGTGCTGCTGCTGTAAATTGTCAGATTCAGTCCAGCACAGCTGGATTTTATTTTGGGTTTGTTTTTATTTTTTGCTCAGGTCACTCCTGGCCGTGGCAGCAGCACCATCTACTGATTCCTGCTCAGAATTCCCACTCCTGGATCAGCTCAGAGCCCAAACCCTGTTCCAAAAGGGGATTTAAATCACTGTAAAGGGGGCAAAAATAACTCCCAGCTGTTCCCCTCCAGTGCTGAGCCCAGGAAATGCAGCTCCATTTTCACAAAGGTAACTCACAGGTAACTCTGCTCTCACCCCTGCACCTCCAGCAGCAAACTCAGCTCAGAGTGGATCTGGAACAGCCCCAGGCTGCAGGGGCCACCCCAAAATCACCTGAGGGGTGAAAAGGGAACCCAAAAATCATCTGAGGGGTGAAAAGAGAACCCAAAACCACACAAGGGCTGAAAAGAGAACCCCAAAATCACCTGAGGGGTGAAAAGGGAACCCCAAAATCACCTGAGGGGTGAAAAGGGAACCCAAAACCACACAAGGGCTGAAAAGAGAACCCCAAAATCACCTGAGGGGTGAAAAGGGAACCCAAAACCACACAAGGGCTGAAAAGAGAACCCCAAAAACCGCCTGAGGGTTGAAAAGAGAACCCCAAAACCACACAAGGGCTGAAAAGAGAACCCCAAAACCACACAAGGGCTGAAAAGAGAACCCCAAAAACCGCCTGAGGGTTGAAAAGAGAACCCCAAAACCACACAAGGAGTAAAAAGAGAACCCCAAAACCACCTGAGGGGTAAAAAGAGAACCCCAAAATCACCTGAGGATTGAAAAGACAACCCCAAAACCACACAAGGAGTAAAAAGAGAACCCCAAAACCACCTGAGGGGTAAAAAGAGAACCCCAAAATCACCTGAGGATTGAAAAGAAACCCCAAAACCACACAAGGAGTAAAAAGAGAACCCCAAAACCACCTGAGGGGTAAAAAGAGAACCCCAAAACCCCCTCAGGGTTGAAAAGAGAACCCCAAAACCACCTGAGGGTTGAAAATAAAACCCCAAAACCACCTGAGGGTTGAAAATAAAAACCCCAAAACCACCTGAGGGTTGAAAATAAAACCCCAAACCCCCCTCAGGGCTGAGCAGCAGAGCACGAAATGCAGGACGAGCTTCAGAACCCGCAGCAGGGAGGGGAAAAAAAATAAAGTTTTCTTTGGATTTCATCAACAGTGAAGCAAAACATGCCAGCTGCCAGGCAGGGAGTGGAATTGTCACTCGAGCTCTGAGCAGGATCTCGTTCCCCTGCTTCACCTGTGCCTGGGCTCTTTGCTGTCCAAACCTTTTTTTCTGTTTTTACAATTGCACAACACCCAGCTCAGCTGGTATTATAGAAAAATAAGGCTTTAGTCAGCACTGAAGGAGATGTCAGAACTTTAAAATGAAGGGATTTAGGAACCAGGGAGGTGCAAGTCATTCTTATTGCACAAGCAGCTCAGGAAAATCCCAAGAAATGAAATTTTCCATGATTTTTGGAGGTTAGAAGAGGGCTACAGTCATGATTCAGGCTCATTTTACAATGAAAGACTTGTTAAGCTCAGCTTGAATTTTAATTCAATTTAAATTCTTTATCACTTTAAATCTACAGTGGATTGTGCTTGAAATTTAAATTGTAATAATGACAGAATTTAGGGCTTCATACACAATAAGTGAGATGTTCATCCCTGTGTTATGGACTAAACTCAGCTGATCATCACCTTCTCTCCTGGACTGAAAAAAATGAAACCCCACAGAAAAATCCTCGGCAAAATGTCGAGATTTTGTGGGAAATTGTGAGGAGAAAAACCCAAAAATAAAGGGAAAACAAGTTTTAGTCTAGGAAAACTCCCCACAAACCAAGTTCTCCACCAGAGTTTCAAAAAAAAAAAGAAAGAAAAAGGAGGTGGAGGAGAAGGAAAGCAAAGCAGGAAGGTGATTTATTTACCTGGGAATGGGAACTGAAAACCCAACCTGAGAAATCTCCTTCAGCCCTGGCAGCATTCCCACATTTTCCTCTGTAATATTTGAGAATATCCTGGAAAAATCAGGAGCAGCAGCAGCAGGGCACTGGCAGTGAGCAGCCCCACAAAATTCCTGCTTAATTCCAAGCTAATTATCTTTGGAAACAAAGCTCCAGCTGTTGCAGGCAGGTTTTAGGAAAGACAAAAAATCCTGGTTTAATTTTGGTCAGAACACAGGAGGGCAGCACAGCCTTTGCAAGGCTCTGCCAGGCAGGATTTCCAGCATTTCCCAGGATTTTTGGTCTTCCATGAAAGGTTTTTATCTGTCAAACCTGTAAAAAAGGCAGGTTTTGGGCCAGGAAAGACAAAAAATCCTGGTTTAATTTTGGTCAGAACACAGGAGGGCAGCACAGCCTTTGCAAGGCACTGCCAGGCAGGATTTCCAACAATTCCCAGGATTTTTGCTCCTTTCTGAGAGGTTTTTATCTGTCAAACCTGTAAAAAAGGCAGGTTTTGGGCCAGGAAAGACAAAAAATCCTGGTTTAATTTTGGTCAGAACACAGGAGGGCAGCACAGCCTTTGCAAGGCACTGCCAGGCAGGATTTCCAACAATTCCCAGGATTTTTGGTCTTCCCTGAAAGGTTTTTATCTGTCAAACCCTCACATAAAAGGCAGGTTTTGGGCAGAAAGACAAAAAATCCTGGTTTAATTTTGGTCAGAACACAGGAGGGCAGCACAGCCTTTGCAAGGCACTGCCAGGCAGGATTTCCAAGCAATTCCCAGGATTTTTGGTCTTCCTGAAAGGTTTTTATCTGTCAAACCTAAAAAAGGCAGGTTTTAGGAAAGACAAAAGCCTGGTTTAATTTTGGTCAGAACACAGGAGGGCAGCACAGCCTTTGCAAGGCACTGCCAGGCAGGATTTCCAGCATTTCCCAGGATTTTTGGTCCTTTCTGAAACGTTTTTATCTGTCAAACCCTCACATACAACACTGAGGCTTCTCCCAGCCCAAAAAAAAAAGGGAAAAAGGCAATAGGCAATTTCAGAGCCACAACCACACCCCTGCTTTACTCCTAAACCAGATAGCCATGCCTAAGGCGAATCAAATCAGCAGACTGCCACTGCTTGTAATCCTACTCCTGTGGGAAATCCCTCAGGAATGAACGAAATCCTGAGCAATTGGCCCTTGGCATGGAGGAGAACATCCAAATACAATATCCTTAGAGATGATCTTTGACACAACTTTGCTCACAGAAGGATGACTGGCAGTTGCATTGAGCAGGGGAAATTGTCTACTGCTAGTGGAAATCGTGTCCTCTGACAGCATGGCTTTGCAATTCCCATGCCCTTTTAATTTCCTACACTATCGGGCAGCCACACTCTGAAAGAAAAGCAGCGGGGGCTGGCTCAATCTGAAGAATCAAGCCAGGCTACAAATAAGAGAATATTTGGGTAAATATTTCACTCCTAATAATACAGAGAGATATTTCACTCCCATCTGCCTTTTAATTCCTCGAGATTTGATTTTAGAACACAACATTTGCGCAGCAGGAAGGGATGAGGAGATGGAAGTTGGAATTGAGAAATAAATGGGAATTGGCTCTTACTGAAATAATATTTTGGTAAATATTCACTCTAATAATGACAGGGGGTTTAATTCCCATGCTCCTTTTAATTCCTCGATATTTGATTTTCAGAACCACTTTGGCCAACAACGCAGCAGGAAGGGATGAGGGAAATGGAGTTAGAATTGGAGAAATAAATGGGAATTGGCTCTTACTGGAAATAATAAAAATATTTTGGTAAATATTTCACTCTAATAATGACAGAATTAAATTTTCACATCCCTCCTCCTTTTAATTCCTCGAATTTGATTTTCAGAACCACGCCAACAAACAGCAGCAGGAAGGGAACTGAGGGTGAGGAATGGAAGTTAGAATTGAGAAATAAATGGGAATTGGCTCTTAGTGTAAAAATAAAAGATAAATTTGTGAGATGAACTCTTACTGGAAGGAGGGGGCCGGGAGTCCCCGATGCCTCCTGTCCTCTCCAGGGCTGCAGGAAGCTCTGGGTGGCTCTCGGTGCACTGGGAGCCCGTGTCAGAGTGGGAGCTCTCAGCCAGGACCAGCTGGAAAAACAACCAAAAACCCACTCAGAATGGACAGAAAATTAAAGAGAATTAAAAAAATTACCCCCTTCCCCGGTCAATCTCGTCCATGGAAATGTTAGTTTAGAAAATGAGGAAATCTCGTTAATTCAAAGGTTTTAAAAAATGAAAATCTCGTTAATTCAAAGGTTTTAAAAAATGATGGAAATCTCATCAATTCAAATTTAAATGTTTTAAAAAATGATGGAAATCTCATCAATTCAAATGTTATAAAAATGATGAAATCATCAATTAATGTATAAAATGAAACTTCAATTAAATGTTATAAAAAATGATGGAAATCCATCAATTCAAAGTTATTTGAAAATCCGTAATCAATTTTAAAAAATGATGGAAATCTCTTCAGTTCAAAGGCTGTTTAAAAGAAAAGATGGAAATCTCATCAATTTAAATCAAATTTTAATATGATGAAATCTCGTTAATCAATGTATAAAAATTATGGAAATTCATCATTCAAATTCAAAGTGTTTTAAAAATATGGAATCCATCAAGTCAAAGTTAAAATAATCTCGTTAATTCAAATGTTTATAAAAAATGATGGAAATCTCATCAATTCAAAGGTTGTTTAAAAGAAAAGATGGAAACTCATCATTCAAAGCTGTTTAAAAGAAAATGAATCTCAAATTTAATTCAAATGTTTGGAGTTTACTGTGATTTTTAAAATTTATCACTCCAGAATGGGATAATTAAAATTTCTACCTTTAATTCTGTCACTTCACTCTGATTTTTAAAATTTATCTCTCCAGAATAAGATAATTAAAATTTAAACCTTTAATTCTGTCCTCACCTGATTTTAATTTATCACTCAGATGAATAAAATTTAAACCTTATTTGTCATTCACTGTGATTTAATTTTATCACTCCAGAATGGGAAAATTAAAATTCATACCTTTAATTCTTCATTTCACTGTGATTTTAAAATTTATCATTCAGAATAGATATTAAATTTTTACTTAATTGTCATTCACTGTATTTTTAAATTTATCACTCCAGAATGGGAAAATTAAAATTTAAACCTTTAATTCTGTCACTTCACTCTGATTTTTAAATTTTATCACTCCAGAATGAGATAATAAAAATTGATCAAAATTTTAATTTTGAGATTCAAGACATTTCAAAATAAAAAAAATAAATAAAACTCAGCATTCAGCATGAAAGCCCAGAGATTTGAGACACAAAATGCAATGTACCCAGGACACCACTCTTCCATTGAAGCAAGGCAGCTTTGCATTGTCATCTGAGATTTCTTCCTTCACCACCCTGGAAAAAAAAAACAAAACCAAAAATAAAATTAGGAATTGGGACTCCCATCAGCTCAGAATGGACAGTGCTCTCCTCCCACTATGCAAGAAAAATATGATTTTTTTATTAATTAAAATGTTGGTGCCAGCAGGTGCTCTGGGTTAAAAGGAGAGGAAAATAAAAATTAAAATAAAATTAAAATAAAAGGTGCAACAGCAACTTCTTCAGCCAGCCCAGAGTGGGAGGCACAAAAATAATAAATAAATCCCAAATTAATTCCCAGCTCCACTCTGAGGTTTTAGAGGGACCAAACCCAGGGCTGGGATCAAAGCCTGGCAGCAAAAATTCCACTGGGGGCTGGAATTCCCAGCAGGACAGGCACACTGGGATGAGCAGCTGGAGCTCTAAATCCACAGCTCACTGCCTTTATTTGCTTTGAGGATACTGAAGCATTAATTATTAAATAAAATAATGAATTGCGAAAGAAAATAATGAATTGCGAAAGAAAATAATTACTAAAGAAAATAATTACTAAAGAAATAATACTAAAGAAAATAATTGGTTGCTAAATAAAATGATGAATTACTAAATAAAATAATTATTAAATAAAACATTTACTAAATAAAACAAATAGTTATTAAATAAAATAAATGATTATTAAATAAAACTATTAATTATTAAATAAAAGTTACTAAACAAAATAATGCGTTACTAAATAAAATAATTATTAAATAAACATTTACTAAATAAACAAATAGTACTAATAAAATAAATGATTATTAATAAAACTATTAATTATTAAATAAAAGTTACTAAATAAAATAATGCATTACTAAATAAAATATTTATTAAATAAAACATTTACTAAATAAAACAAATAGTTATTAAATAAAACAAATGATTATTAAATAAAACTATTAATTATTAAATAAAACAGTTACTAAATAATGAATTACTAAATAAAATAATAAGTTGCTAAATAAAATAATTAGTTATTAAAGAAAACAAATAATTACTAAATAAAACTATTAGTTACTAAATAAAACAATCACTAAATAAAACAATTAATTACTAAATAAAACTAGTTACTAAGTAAAACAATTAGTTACTAAATAAAATAATTAATTACTAAAATAATTACTAAATAAACAAATAATTACTAAATAAACAGTTACTAAACAAATAATTATTAAATAAAACTATTAATTACTAAATAAAACTATTAATTACTAAATAAACCAAATAATTACTAAATAAACCAAATAATTACTAAATAAACCAAATAATTACTAAATAAACCAATGACTAAATAAAACAATTAATTACTAAATAAACCAAATAATTACTAAATAAAACAATGAATTACTAAATAAACCAAATAATTAAAAAAAAACAATTAATTACTAAATAAACCTCTTAATTACTAAATCAAACAATCACTGCTGGCATATATATATATATATAATATATATATTATATATATTAGATACATTATATGCAGTTATTAAATACAATAATAAGTAACATATAACTATATATAATAAATAATAACATATATAATATATATAATAAATAATATAATTATGTCCAGCTAAATTCTGAGCATCTCCAAGGATTTGGAGAGAATAATTTTTAATATTAATATTTTTAATATTAATATTTTAATATTAAATATAAATTGATGCTCCACAACCTTTATGGATCATTTTATTCTCATTTATGGAGCAGCAATTTTCCAAAAAAAATCTGCCCATGTCCAGCTAAATTCTGAGCATCTCCAAGGATTGATATTCCAAATTTTTTTGGACAATTTGATTCTATTTTATGGAGCAGCAATTTTCAAAAATAAAAGTTGCCCATGTCCAGCTGAATTCTGAGCATCTCCAAGGATTTGGAGATAATAAATTTAATATTAAATTAATCTCATGAAGCAGCAATTTCCAAATAAAAGCTGCCCATGTCCTCCAAGGATTGATATTCCAAATTTTTTTTTTTGGATCATTTAATTCTAGTTTTCCAAAAAAAAAAAGCTGTTTCAACTGGCAAACCCAGAAATAATCACAACTGAATCACTTAACTGACCTCGAAGGCTGCAGCTCTAAAAAAAAATCTAAAATGAATTTTTAATGCAGAATTCCAACTTCAGGGGATTTTCCAAGGAGAGCCTTTAACCCCCTCCCCACTACAGGAAAAAAAAATGAAATGATTCTGAATTTCCAGGGAGAACCACTGGAATATAACGGGGTTTATTCTGGAAATTAAAAAAAAAGGGAGGAGAAAAATCCCTTTGCTGAGCAGAGAAACCCCAGGAGCAGCAGAGGAAATGCAGGAAACGCTCAGATCATTGCAGCCTGCAGAGCTGCAGGCAGGAATTGTGGAATTCTGTGGCATCCTCCCCTCTCCTCCTTCCTGCCCATCACTCCTGGAAAGAGTCCCAGACAGCACCAATAATCTCCTTTTTTTTTAATTTTTATTTTCAGGTTGTTATCGCTGAACGACGCTTTGAAATTAAGAAATGTTTAAAATAAAGAGCTGAAGCTGGGAAAAATGGGTGCTCAGGAATTGGGGGAGCCAGGTAGGTGTAAGTGATGAAACTGTGGGGTGAAATCCTCTTTAAAATCCTCTTCAAAACCCTTTTCAAAAGCCTCTTCCAATAAATATATTCAGCTTCCATGCAAACAAGTTTTTATAGGAATTGCAGCCAGAATTTCGCCCCACACAGGTGACAAACACCCCAAAATTCCATTTTTTTTTCCTCCTTGGGGTAATGGTTGCTGCTCTGTCTCTTATTCTTCAACGTTCTTTTTTAAAAGAATTTAAAATTTTAATTTTTTTATTATTTCTTGGTAATTAAAAAAGTGATTCTGCCTGTAATTAATAATCAATGTATTTATAACCCAGTTATCCTCAGCTCTAGTCTGGTCTGAAATTTCTGATTTACTAAAATTCTAGTTTTTTGATGTTTTAGTTTTTCTGAAATTCTTTCCTAGAAAAAGCATATAAACACCAGGATTACTTTTGTAACAATATCTACATTGCCCATTCCTCCTAAAAAGAGAAATTTTCTCTTAACGTCCCTCTTAGTTCCACCAATATGGGTGAAGAAATTTCTCTTTCACCAATTGCTCTGTGGAAATAATACACATAATAATATATATTCTAATTAAAAAAATCTTTTTACACAACCTTAAAAAAAATCACCAAAAAAAATCTGAGTTTCAGCAGCACACTGAATATTTTGACCCAGACTGGTGCCCACAGGATCACCTCTTCCCAGGTTTTTCCACTCCACCTTTATTCCTGCCCTTTATCAGGGATAATTCATCATCCAAGAGAACTGGAGAGCTTTTGGCACTTTTGGGTCTCGTGCTGGATTAAGCTTAAATTTCATCTTAAATTTTAACGAAAGGATGCCAGAATCATTGTGCTCCTTAGGAGAGCATCAGCCCTGATTCCAAACACAACATTTCCCTTTTTTAGGGTTATTCAAGGCCAACTCCATTTGTTTTAAGCTCTGCCCTGGCACCACGACCTCGAGGAGGTTCCACTGTGAGAAAAGCACGGAAATCAGGCTGAGAAATTCCTTGGAATGCTCGAGCCAGGCTTTTGGAGCAGCAGAAAGCTCCCAAAATTTGGTTGCTTGGTGGTTGGGGAAGGCAGGAGCTGTGCTGAGGAGCACAAACCCAAAAGGAACAAGAGCAGGAGGGAAGCAGAGATGCCTGGTGTGACTCTGGAAAAGGGAATTCCGCTCATTTTCCAGCTCATTTCTCCTTCCAGAAGGTTCCTCCTGCTTTAATCCAACTGGTGCTCGTGCTGCCTCATCCTCCCAGTTCAGGCCAAGGGCAGCTCAGCCCCAAAACCCAAAAATTTTGCCCCATTCCCTCTCCAAAGTGACTCCCAACACGCAGCAAGGGCCTCAAATTAATATTTTGGGATATTTATGCCTGGCTGTCCCAGAGCAGTGGCATGCAGGGAGCAGGATTTGCTTCTCTGCTGCTTAATGGATGATATTTCAAACCTGCTCAAGGTGTGAAAATCTCACTAAAACAAGGACATTTGTGGCATTTAAATGGAGAGATCGCCAGAAATGAGACTGCAATACTGCTAGACACAACTGTGCATGGTGTTATACCCCACTCCACACCCAGCTAGCCTAGAAAAAATATGAATTATGCACAGAGAAGCCAAGGAAATGGGTGATTTTTAGAGCCCTAAGAGCTTACAATTTCTTTTTCCTCGATTTCTTTTCCTCAGGATGGGTTTGGGAACAGAGCTGGGCAAAACAAGCAAAGCATTTTAGCCACGCTGAGAGGGCTGCTCTCTTTTCTCTCAGTTCCCTGTCTTATTTGGTAAATTATTTATGTGGCTCTCTTTCAATCTCACAGGTGTTAATGAATCTCTTCCTGCAGCTGTCCCAAGGGACACACACATCTCTGCCACAAAACCCAGGAATTCACAGTACAAAGGCACAGGTCAGCACAGTCCTGACCCAACCCCACACTTCCAAAGCCTGAGTGACAAACCAATAAATATTAACGAGCCCCCAGAAAATTAAGCAGATCTTGAAGACAGCTTAGGGAAAAACAAAACAAAACAAAAAAACACTGTAAAAGCAGCGAGCTGCTGGTGGAATTCAAAGAGCTGAGCCTGGGCTTTCCCCAGGGTGCAATTATCCTCCAAACTCCGGGGCAGGACACGCAGAAGAGCACTGGGGATGTTCCTGCAGCAGGGATGAAATGCAGGGATGCAGGGATGTTCCTGCAGCAGGGATGAAATGCAGGCATGCAGGGATGTTCCTGCAGCAGGGATGAAATGCAGGGATGCAGGGATGTTCCTGCAGCAGGGATGAAATGCAGGCATGCAGGGATGTTCCTGCAGCAGGGATGAAATGCAGGCATGCAGGGATGTCCTGCAGCAGGGATGAAATGCAGGGATGCAGGGATGTTCCTGCAGCAGGGAATGCAATGCAGGGCTGTTCCTGCAGCAGGGATGCAGCAGGAATGCAGGGCTGTCTCTGCAGGCAGGGATGGCAGGGAATGCAGGGCTGTCTCTGCAGGCAGGGATGCAGCAGGGATGCAATGCAGGGCTGTCTCTGCAGGCAGGGATGCAGCAGGGAATGCAGGGCTGTCTCTGCAGGCAGGGATGCAGCAGGGAATGCAGGGCTGTCTCTGCAGGCAGGGATGCAGGGAATGCAGGGCTGTCTCTGCAGGCAGGGATGCAGCAGGGAATGCAGGGCTGTCTCTGCAGGCAGGGATGCAGCAGGGATGCAATGCAGGGCTGTCTCTGCAGGCAGGGATGCAGCAGGATGCAATGCAGGGCTGTCTCTGCAGGCAGGGATGCAGGGAATGCAGGGGTGTCTCTGCAGGCAGGGATGCAGCAGGGAATGCAGGGCTGTCTCTGCAGGCAGGGATGCAGCAGGGAATGCAGGGCTGTCTCTGCAGGCAGGGATGCAGCAGGGAATGCAGGGCTGTCTCTGCAGGAGGGATGCAGAGGGATGCAATGCAGGGCTGTCTCTGCAGGCAGGGATGCAGCAGGGAATGCAGGGCTGTCTCTGCAGGCAGGGATGCAGCAGGGAATGCAGGGCTGTCTCTGCAGGCAGGGATGCAGCAGGGAATGCAGGGTGTCTCTGCAGGCAGGGATGCAATGCAGGGATGTCTCTGCAGGCAGGGATGCAGCAGGGAATGCAGGGCTGTCTCTGCAGGCAGGGATGCAGCAGGGAATGCAGGGCTGTCTCTGCAGGCAGGGATGCAGCAGGGAATGCAGGGCTGTCTCTGCAGGCAGGGATGCAGCAGGGAATGCAGGGCTGTCTCTGCAGGCAGGGATGCAGCAGGGATGCAATGCAGGGCTGTCTCTGCAGGCAGGCATGCAGCAGGGGAGGAGCACTCCTTCAGGAGCAGCCTCCAGAGCAATAAACAACGAGGCAAAGAGCAGCACACACTCCATCCATCACTGCCCCCAGGAGGGACCTGGAGAGGGGCAAATCCCTCAGCAGGAGCCAGCAGAAGGAGCTGCCTTGGGAAAACGGCCTCATGCTTCACTTTTTGGTCAGAGTGACTTTGAGTCCTCACAAGGAAAGCAAGAAAGAAGCAAGTTCAGCCTCAGAAAATTGAATATCTTTTTCTAATCAACAAAAAGTGAGTTTATTTCTAACCCCGGGCCTGGAAGCAACTCCAGACCTCTCATTCCAACTGTTCAAAATTCCAGCTGTTCAATTCCTTATTCCAGTTGTTCAACTCCTTATTCCAACTGTTCAACTCATATTCCAACTGTTCAATCCCATATTAACTGTTCAATTCCTTATTACAACTGTTCAATTCCTTATTAACTGTTCAATTCTTTATTCCAGCTGTTCAACTCCTTATTCCAGCTGTTCCATTCCTTATTCCAACTGTTCAATCCCATATTAACTGTTCAATTCCTTATTCCAGCTGTTCAATTCCTTATTCCAGCTGTTCAATTCCTTATTCCAACTGTTCATTTCCTTATTCCAGCTGTTCAATTCCTTATTCCAACTGTTCAATTCCTTATTCCAACTGTTCAAAATTCCTTATTCCAGCTGTTCAATTCTTTATTCCAGCTGTTCAATCCCATATTAACTGTTCAACTCCTTATTCCAACTGTTCAATTCCTTATTCCAGCTGTCCAATCCCATATTAACTGTTCAATTCTTTATTCCAGCTGTTCAATCCCATATTAACTGTTCAATTCCTTATTCCAACTGTTCTTTCCCATATTAACTGTTCAATTCCTTATTCCAGCTGTTCAATTCCTTATTCCAGCTGTTCCATTCCTTATAAACTGTTCAATTCCTTATTCCAGCTGTTCAATTCTTTATTCCAGCTGTTCCATTCCTTATAAACTGTTCAATTCCTTATTCCAGCTGTTCAATTCTTTATTCCAGCTGTTCAATCCCATATTAACTGTTCAACTCCTTATTCCAACTGTTCAATTCCTTATTCCAGCTGTCCAATCCCATATTAACTGTTCAATTCCTTATTCCAGCTGTTCAATCCCATATTAACTGTTCAATTCCTTATTCCAGCTGTTCAATCCCATATTAACTGTTCAACTCCTTATTCCAACTGTTCAATTCCTTATTCCAGCTGTCCAATCCCATATTAACTGTTCAATTCCTTATTCCAGCTGTTCAATCCCATATTAACTGTTCAATTCCTTATTCCAGCTGTTCAATCCCATATTAACTGTTCAACTCCTTATTCCAACTGTTCAATCCCATATTAACTGTTCAATTCCTTATTCCAGCTGTTCAACTCCTTATTCCAACTGTTCAATTCCTTATTCCAACTGTTCAATCCCATATTAACTGTTCAACTCCTTATTCCAACTGTTCAATTCCTTATTCCAGCTGTTCAATCCCATATTAACTGTTCAACTCCTTATTCCAACTGTTCAGTTCCTTATTAACTGCTCAACTCCTTATTCCAGCTGTTCCATTCCTTATTCCAGCTCTTCAATTCCTTTCTATGTTAATCAATACCTCACAGGAATATTATTTACAGCCAAGTTAAAGTAATTCCTAACAAAGAGAAGAATGCCAGTCCAGCTGCCCCAGGAATAACCAAATTACCCACCAGTGCTCCAGATACCTGGGAGAGAAAAGAAGCTGTAAATCAATTTATTTACTATGGTCCCCATGCAGGAACCTCCAACTCTTCACTCCCAGATAATCTCTCTCCCCTCTAGGTGATTTGTCTAGACATATTTTAATTAACTGGCATAATTCTGGTCACTGATGTGGTGAAGATGATTTTAGCTGAGTTTAACAAGGTTCCTGCCAGAAGCTTGTGACAAGGCAGGGGATGTGACAAAACCCAAGTGTTCCTTTAAAATTTAACTTTTTAATTGTTGACATAACCATAATGGACTTTCTCATGAGCTGCAAAATAAATAAAGACTGCTTTCCACACGTCATTTCATGTTGACCAATGATAACCTCATAAGCATTGTCCAAAATCTATAAATATTAAAAATCAAAAAATAAACTCTCCTTCTGTGTGTCAGTGTCACTCTCTTCGTGACACCTGGGCACAAAGGTGGAGTGAAACACCCAGAATTTCACAGAACACCCTAAAAGATCCTTTATTGTAGAACTGGGAGCCCAAAGCAGCAAAATTCACCTCTGTATACCAATTAAACCATGAATTACTCTGGAAAATGGCATTCCAGCAGCAGGGCAACCTGGAAATTTGCTTTTTTTTTTTGCTAAAATGGAGGAGTGAAAAGATGGCAAAAGCCAGGCTGGATATCACAGCTTTCCATGCAGAAATAGGATGGAGATGGAAATAATTTTTTTTTTTTTTTTTCCTCTTGATGCTGGAAGAGCTGAAGGCTAAAGGAGATCCAACCATCCTTCCTGAAAACCAGAAATTCTCCACATTTCCCTTTTTCTGCTCAGCTCTTAGGAAGTACAACTCAGAATTGCCAGGAGGGTCAGCACAGGAGCCCATTTTCAGTTCCAGGGCAGATTTTGGGCACAGAGCCCCTGGAATGAAGCTCACAAGGTCAGGCTGGGCTGTGGAAAATCTGATTTTCCACCAGGAACACCAGCTGCAGACAGCAGAACTGCAGGACACTCCTCACCTAAATAAATCATAAATAATAAATTCCACCCACGGTGCTGCTGAAAAGCACAACTGGAGCTACGAGTTTGTTTAGGTATGGAAAGAGAGAGATTCCCAGCTCCACACAAAATCCCAGATCAGCCCAAAGAAAGGAAGGAGCAGGGATTTGCATCCCTGTGGGGTCTCCTTAAAGAGGGAAAAATCTGTGTTTTCACCAGGGGAAAGGTTTGTAAGGAGAGAAATTAAATAAATGCAATCCTCCAGCCTCACGGTGATGTTTTGGTGTGGGTTTGATATTCTGAGCTAAAAAAAATAAATAGCATTTATAGCTCAGGTTGCAGGGCTGATTATAATCCTGATTTTATATATATTTATAAAATCCTGATTGCAGGATTACAGTGCCCATAAAACACCTCCCTCATTTCAGGAGCTCAGTGCAGAACTTGTAGGGAAAACAAAAAAAAAGGAAATAATTTCATTTCTTATTTCATTTCTTACTCTGCCCCTGCTCTGAACACAAAGGGAAGGGCAGTGCTCAGGTACCTGACACATCTCGGAGCTCTTCATCATTTTAATTATTAATTATTAATTTTCAATTAAAGCTATTTTTGCTCAGTGCATCCTTACAAGACCTGGCAGGGCACAGGAATTCTGTATTCCAGGGGGATCCCAGCTTTTCCCACCAACTCCTTGTCCCTCCAACAAGACACATTTGTCAACAGCTCTTCAAGGGAAATAAAAATTATATAGGTTTAAACCTCTATAATATCTAATAAACCTATACAGAGAACATGTATTATTAATAAATATATGAATTTTTTATAAATATGTAATAAATAATTCAACTAAAACTTTCAACTACAAATGCCCAAGAAATGATGAAATAAAAATTATATAGTTTAACCCCTATAGATATTATAAAACCTATACAGATAACATGTGTTATGTAATATATATTATAATTATTATATAAATATATATATAAATAGTTCAACTAAAACTTTCTAAACACAAATGCCCCAAGAAATGGTGAAATAAAAATTATATAGGTCTAAAACCTCTATTTTATATATATATAAAACCCTAATATATATATATATATATATATAATATATATATATATATAATAAAAATTATTTCTAGAAATAATTATATGAAAATATATAGAAATAAAGAATTCAGCTCAAACTTTCTGAACCACAAATGCCCCAAGAAATGGGGCGGAAATAAAAATTATATAGGTCTAAACCCCCTATAATAAATAGAAATAGAATGGAATGGAAATGGAAATGGAAATAGAAATGAAATAGAAATAGAAATAGAAATAGAATAGAAAGAATAGAAATAGAATAGAAATAGAAATAAATAGAAATAGAAATAATAGAAATAGAAATAGAAATAGAAATAGAAATAGAAATAGAAATAGAAATAGAATGTAAATAGAAATAGAAATAGAAATACATAGAAATAAATATAAATATAAATACATAGACCCCAATGTATATAATATTATATATCTTATACGAATATAAGATATTTTATATATACTAATTACTTATATAAACAATTATACAAATACACATCAAGAAATAATGCAGCTACGATGTTCTGAATCCCAAATGCACCAAGGGCACGGGGCTCCTCCCAAACATTCCTGCTGCACACATTTCCCAGGAGCTGGAAAAATGACGCAGGCAGCCGGTGCTGGGAGGAGCCCCTGGCAATCTTCACCTGCCCACCCCGGCCTGGCTCCTTTTCCACCTCCCACTCTTTACAAAAAAATCATTTCAGCAGCCTGAGGAACAGCTCAGATCAAAGGGGCTGCGAGGTCGTGCATCACAAGGAGGAAAACTCCACCTTCTCCCCATGCAAAATGTCCAAACTTCCTGCAAACCTGCGCTGCATTTCGCTTCTAAATGAGGATTTTATGGAAATCCCAAAAGGGGTTGGGGTGGGAGGGAATTGAAAATCCATCTCAGGGCAGCTCCATCCTCCCAGGGAAAAAAAAAAATCCCATCTAAAACTCTCCTCTGCCACTCTAAAGCTGTGCCCTCATAAGCTCCCTCCAATTTTTAATATCTGCTGTTTGTAGGTTTAAATACAGAATCCAACAGAGCTTCAACCTTAAAAATTCCCAGGGCATTAATGTGAAATAAAGCAGGGAAACACGGGGCCCATTTCTTCTTTTTGATGCACACATTCACCCCAAGAAGGCTGAGCTTGAAACTGGGAGGAAACTGGAAATGTTCCCTGTTAGTGGCGTTGTAATAAAGGGATTATATTAGGATATATTCCAAGAGAAATGGATTTCTGGGTCTCAGGCAGCAGGTTTGGAGATCTGCTGCGTTTCTGAACATGAGACTGCATGTGTGTGTGCATGTCTGTGTCACACTCAGCCTGGGACACAGAAATATAATTCTATTGTAAATATCCTAATAAAAATCCCTTTATTGCAACTCTAACAACTCAGAAAGCCTGATACCCAGAATGCAGCACATTCCCAGAAATGCAGCTGATATCCAGAAATCCATTTCTATTATAATAATATCTAATAAAAATCCTTATTTGCAACTTTTACATCTCATAAAGCCTGATACCAGAAATGCAGCAGATACCAGAATGCAGCCTGATATCAGAAATCCATTTCTATTTAATATATCCTAATAAAAATCCCTTTATTGCAACTCTAACACTCATAAAGCCTGATACCAGAAATGCAGCACATTCCCAGAAATGCAGCCTGGACACAGAAATCCATTTCTATGATAATATATCCTAATAAAAATCCCTTTATTGCAACTCTTAACTCATAAAGCCTGATACCCAGAAATGCAGCACATTCCCAGAAATGCAGCCTGGGACACAGAAATGCAGCCTGGGACACAGAAATATAAATCTATTGTAATATATCCTAAGAAAATCCCTTCATTGCAACTCTTAACAACTCATAAAGCCTGATACCCAGAAATGCAGCAGATACCCAGAAATGCAGCCTGATATCCAGAAATCCATTTCTATTATAATATATCCTAATAAAAATCCCTTTATTTGCAACTCTTAACAACTCATAAAGCCTGATACCCAGAAATGCAGCAGATACCCAGAAATGCAGCCTGGGACACAGAAATGCAGCCTGATATCCAGAAATCCATTTCTATTATAATATATCCTAGTAAAAATCCCTTTATTGCAACTCTAACAACTCAAAGCCTGATACCCAGAAATGCAGCCTGGGACACAGAAATCCATTTCTATTATAATATATCCTAATAAAAATCCCTTTATTGCAACTCTTAACTCATAAAGCCTGATACCCAGAAATGCAGCACATTCCCAGAAATGCAGCACATTCCCAGAAATGCAGCATATTCCCAGAAATGCAGCCTGATAGCCAGAAATGCAGCACATTCCCAGAAATGCAGCACATTCCCAGAAATGCAGGCTGCATTTCTGCAGGGCTGCAACCCCATTCCTCCCAAATCCTCCCAGAGAAGCCAAAGCCCTTTGCCACCTCGAGCTCCAAATAATAAAACCCCAAACTCATTGTGCTGATAAACCCCCAAATCTGAGAAGCCACAGCCCAGACTCAGAGCACTTTTTTCAGGAATCAGAGCAGTTTTTCAGGAATCAGAGCAGTTCTTTTAGGAATCAGAGCAGTTTTTCAGGAATGAGAGCAGTTTTTATAGGAATGAGAGCAGTTTTTATAGGAATCAGAGCAGTTCTCAGGAATCAGAGTACTTTTTCAGGAATCAGAGCACTTTTTTAGGAATCAGAGCACTTTTTCAGGAATCAGAGCAGTTTTTTTTAGGAATCAGAGCACTTTTTCAGGATTCAGAGCACTTTTTCAGGAATCAGAGCAGTTCTTTTAGGAATCAGAGCAGTTTTTCAGGAATGAGAGCAGTTTTTATAGGAATGAGAGCAGTTTTTCAGGAATCAGAGCAGTTCTTTTAGGAATCAGAGCACTTTTTCAGGAATCAGAGCACTTTTTTAGGAATCAGAGCACTTTTCAGAGCACTTTTTCAGGAATCAGAGCACTTTTCAGAGCACTTTTTCAGGAATCAGAGCACTTTTTTAGGAATCAGAGCACTTTTTTAGGAATCAGAGCACTTTTCAGAGCACTTTTTCAGGAATCAGAGCACTTTTCAGAGCACTTTTTCAGGAATCAGAGCAGTTTTTTTAGGAATCAGAGCACTTTTTCAGGAATCAGAGCACTTTTTCAGGAATCAGAGCAGATTTGAGAGTTGGACTGACTCCCAGCTGAGCTAACACTGGGACAGGTAAACCCTAAAGTTTGATTTTCTTGCTCTTTTTTCTTCCAGACACAGCACAGAGCACCTGAACAGCTCCAACTCACCCCCCAGCTTCCTAAATCCTGCTTTTTGCAGGAGCACACCAACAGCCCCTCCCAAGAGAGAAACTCCACTTTGCCACCTCCTAATTCCCAGCTCCTTGAGACATTTCTCCTGCTCCTTGGCAGGGGCAGATAAGGAAAGCTCCAATCCCACAGGATTTGTAATCTGGCCATTCTTCATTCCAGCTGTGCTCCTGTCTTTCCTCATTTTCTGTCACAGGCTGGGCCAGCCCAGCAGCACTTCCCAAAGTTATCCAGGGGCTGATTTCTTCATTATTGCTCCCTGGAGCTTACAGAGAGCAACAGAAGCCACTAAAATGAGGCAGCAGGGATGAGGAGGAGGGCAGGGGATGGGGAATTAAACACAGATTAGTTGCTGAAATCACCCAAAGTCCTCCTGAGCGCCCTGTCCTCTGGCAGAGATCTCACTGTTCAAATAAGCCACCAAAAATCCCTTTGAAAAGTCAGGAGGGGAAATCACAGCCACACAGCAATTCCTGTGCCCCAGGATGTTGAGCTGAGCAGAGCTCCAGGAGCTCTGAGTTTTCTAAAGCAGGTCCCAGCCTCCTGCCCGTGCTGTTTTCCAAAGGAAATCTGTCCCTGTCCAACCCAGGGTTAATAAAAGTTCACATTTACACCGTGCCTCACAGAACACCCTCTGCACTGGCACCTGACACCTGCCCTTAGAGCTGAGCACTTGGGAGAGCAAATCCCATTTCCAGGGCAGGGATTGATTCTCGAGAGCATTTTGGTTTGCATTGCAATTCCTAGACCTGCAGTCCTCTGCCACATGTGCACATCTATCACTTTTCTTGCTTTTCCTTGGCTGCTGCCAATGAAAATGCCTTAAAAACCAAAACAGGTGAACGTGAGAAACCTGCAAGGAGCTAATGCTAGGACTACTTTAAACGAATAATTCTAGGAATGATTCATTTATAATAAATCCTAGGAATTCTAGGACTCTTTCAAATGCATTTTTTAAGCAAATGCTGTTTTCAAAGCCAGGTTTGCCACGAGTTGACACCACCAGCATCACTTAACCCTGCAGAGCCCCCCCAGGCAGGAATGCTGACAAGAACATCCCATTTGTGCACTGTTTTAAATCCATTTCTTGATTTGGCTGACGTTATTGCCCAGCAATCAAAACCCAGAGAGCTCTAATGATGATTTTTCAGGCTGCTCTGAGATTTCCCAGTGCCCCAGTTCTGAACTGTCACCTCCTAAAGCTTCTGCTCACTTTGGGAGCCAGGGACAAAACACAGGAAGCCCTGGGAGAAAGGCAGAAGGGAAAAATAAACCCCAAGAGTTTCTAGGGCTATAACAAAAAAAGAATTATTTTATTTTTTGCTTAATTTGAGGCAATGCATTTCATTGGGCTGACAGTGAGAGCCTCAAGGTTGTCAAAAGCAATTCCAGCCAGGAGCAATCCCTGGAAAACAACCTTTAGTTCCCTTTGCCAGGCTTGGCTGAAGAAATTACAGAATTATGGCATGAATTTGTTCTTGTACCCAGGCTGGGGGCACAGAGAGGGATTTTTAACTTCTGCTCACTCATTTTTATTCCTTTCACTTTTATTGCAGGAAAGGAAACGTGTGCAGACCAAATGTGCAAAGGGAGGGCAAATCCAACATTTTTTTTTCCCCAAGTTTCACTTTTAAACCTATTATTTGCTGTTCCATCATCTTCTCACTCATCCAAAAAAAACCCCCAAACCCCTCCATTTTTTTTTTGCCTTTATGTTGGTTTATTTTTCTTTAGGCTCAGTGTGAATTCTCCAGAGTGAGGAGCATTTCCTCACCAGCACCTTATAAAACACAACACCCACCTCCACTGAGCACGTTGTATTTATTCCTGACATTTATTTTATTTTATTTTTAGGGCAAAAAATATCCCTTGTAGAGGAGACTCCTTAAACCTCATTTTAAGCTCCCAAATTCCCAGTTTCTTTTCCTGGGAGAGCAGCAAAGGATAAATCACAGGAGCATTATCTGCAATTCCTGCGTTTATCCTGCTAATTTGGGAGGGCTGGGGGAGGCTGAGCAAAGACAAAAATAAGCAGATGACAAATTTGCTTATTAGCTGAATTAAAAAAAAAAAATAAATAAATGAAGGGATGAAAAGCAGGGATGTGAAAAAAGCAGGAGCTGCAAGAGGCTGGGTAATGGGAGCCATGAAGTGCAAGCCCTGCTGGGACAATTTGAAAGGCAGGTTTATTTTTGTTTTTTTATAATATTAACTATTTGATTGCTCTGTTTCTGATGGACCCAGCTGATAGCAAGGCATTTCCACATTCCCTCCAGGTGATTTAAGCAGGCAGTGACCTCGAAGTGCACGGGAAAATTCAGTCTTGCAGGGAAAAATTGTAATTTTTTCTTCACCTGAGCCATTGGGAAAGCAGCCAGGTGAAGAAAAGCTTCATCATCATCTTCAGAAATTTGGGAAAGGATCCTGCAAATTTGGATTTAAATATTTTAAATCTGTGGATCTGTGAGCAAATAATATTTGTGAACACCTGGATGTACCTGGGAAAATATTCAGAATAAATCTGTTTGGATGGAGAAGCCTATAAGGGCTTAAAGAGCCTCCAAAATTTGGATTTATTTAATATTTTAAACCTGCCTGTGGATCTCTGAGAATTGAGGTGTGCAAATAATATTTATGAACACCTGGATGCATCTGGAAAAATCATGGGGGAGAATATTCAGAATAAATCTTATTTTGGATGGAGAAGCCTATAAGGGCTTAAAGAGCCTCCAAAATTTGGATTTTTAAAAATATTTTAAACCTGCCTGTGGATCTGTGAGGTGTGAAAAGATTTGGAAAACCCTTAGGTGAGCAAATAATATTTATTAACACGTGGATGTATCTGGAAAATATTCAGAATAAATCTGTTTGGATGGAGCTTAAAGGGTTTAAAGAGCCTCCAAAATTTGGATTTATTTAATATTTTAAACTGCCTGTGGATCTGTGAGCAAATAATATTTGTGAACACCTGGATGCATCTGGGAAAATCATGGGGATAAATGAGATTTATTCTGAATATCCTCCCCCATGATTTTCCCAGTTCCCAAAAAATCCCAAATATTTCAATTATTGCTAAAAACCCCCGACCCCAGCAGGAGCAAAATGAGGAAATTGCTGAATATTGAACAGCCTGGAAAAAGCACCCAACACCTTGGGAGGTGAAATGCTGGAAATTCTGAATTTTTCTGCATAGAGGAGAAGGTATTTTTTTAATTATTATTATTATTATTATATTATTATTATATATTATTATATTATTATATTATTATTATTATTCATCATCATCATCATTATTATCATTATCATTATTATCATTATTATCATTATCATTATTACCATTATTATTATCACTAATATTAATATTATTATTAATATTATTAATTATTTCATTATATTAATTTGTCACATCCATAGAGGATGAAACAAACCCGACAAAATAAAAATAAAAATATAATAAAGAGGAAAAATAAAATAGTAAAATAATAAAAAATATAAAATAAAGATAAAAAATAAAAATAAAAATATAATAAAGAGAAAATAAAATAGTAAAATAATATAAATATTATAATAATATAATTAATATATTAATATATCATATAAATATATATACATTATAATATATAATATAATATTATTATAAATTATAATATTATAATTAATTAAAATAGAGGATGAAAAACACAAAAATAAAAATAAAAATATAATAAAGAGGAAAATAAAATAGTAAAATAATAAAAAATATAAATAATAAAACATAAAATAAAAATATAATAAGAGGAAAATAAAATAGTAAAATAATAAAAAATATAAAATAAAGATAAAAAATAAAAATAAAATAATAGAGGAAAATAAAATAGTAAAATAATAAAAAATATAAAATAAAGATAAAAAATAAAAATAAAAATATAATAGAGGAAAATAAAATAGTAAAATAATAAAAAATATAAAATAAAGATAAAAAATAAAAATAAAAATATAATAGAGGAAAATAAAATAGTAAAATAATAAAAAATATAAAATAAAGATAAAAAATAAAAATAAATATAAGTAAGAAGGAAAATAAAAAAAGTAAAAATAAAAAAAAATAAAAATAAAATAAAAAAAAATAAAAAATAAAAGGTAAAAATAAAAATAAAAATAAAAAAAAAAAAAAAGATAAAAATAAAAATAAAAATAGAAATAAAAATAAAAATAAGAATAAAAATAAAAATAAATATAAATATAAAAATATTAATACAAATATATACATAAATATAACTATGAATATAAATAAATATAAATATAAATATAAATTAAATACAAATACAAATACAAATATAAATACAAATACAAATACAAATTAAACATAAATACAAATACAAATAAAATTTTTTTTAAAAGCTTAAACCCATCCTTTTTTCCCCTCTACATGCACAACTTAAACCCAGCGTGTAGCCTTTCAAAACTCAAGATATTTCTGCAAGAAGCATCAACAATAAATTGCCTTTGAGCCCGAGGGGCCTTTTCCACCTCGAGGTCACCACGGGCTTGGGGCAAAGAGGCAAAAATTCCCATTTTTCCCCACCTTTCCTCAGCAGCTTTTTTTGCAGCTTTTTTTTGGACCTCTCCGGGCTTTTCCTGCCAAGTTTGGGATTTTTGGCAGGGTGGGGAAGGGCAGGAATTCTCATTTTTGTGTTCTCTCAAAGCAAAAGGAGCTCAGGGAACAGGGGGAGCTGCCTTGAACTTGGGGGGAATTAAAAATTAAAATGAAATATGAAAAAATAAAATGAAAATTAAAATAAAAATCAGTTGTCATGGATAGATGCTGCCTCCTCCATGGATTTGCCTTAAAAATTGGATTTTTTTTAAGGTGATTTTTTCAGCTGATTCAAGTGATGAAGAGAAGAAAATATCCTAAAATATTTTAAGGGATTACATTTATTACAGTTTATCCATGTAGGATGTGTTGCAAATTAACCTGGGAGAAATCTGTGCCATGGAATTCCAATTTTTATGATTTCCCTGCCAGCAACATCCCCTAAAATTGAGTTTTGGATTGAATTCAAATTCGATTTCCAGCTGGTTTGGGAGTTAAGGGAAGGATGTGAAGGAATTTAAAAGGAATATTCACTGCTAAATGTTTGAAAAAGAGGAAAAAATAAAGGGAAAAAATCAATTTGAACTTTTGGAGAGATGAAATAATGAGATTTTCAGGAGTGGTTTTCCTCTAATTTCCCTGGAATTACAGCCAGACCTGCCCAAAATGATGAGGAAAAAAAAACAATTGCTGAGATAAGAAAGAAAAAATCTGAGTTTAGTCATCTGCCCAAGCACGTGAATAAAAATTAAAAAATAAAAAAATATATATAAAAAAATAAAGAATAAAACCCAGCAGAGATTAAACAACCAGTAAACACTGTATTAGTCAGGAAAAAGTGTAAAAAGTGGAATTAGTCAGGAAAAAAAAAGCAAAAACTGGAATTAGGAAGGCTTCAGTCCCCATTTTCATTTTCATTTTCCCAAGTGAACTTTCTTTTTATTTATTTTAAAATTTAATTTTAATTTTTAACTTAATTTTTAACTTAATTTTTTAATATTTTTAATTAATTTTAATTTAATTTTTAAATTAATTTTTAAATTAATTTTTAAATTAATTTTTAATTAATTTTTAATTTAATTTTTAATTTCATTTTTAATTTCATTTTTAACTTAATTTTAACTTAATTTTTAACTTAATTTTAAAAATAATTTTAATTAATTTTTTAATTTTAATTTTTTAACTTAATTTACTATAATTTTTTAACTTAATTTTAAATTTAATTTTTAACTTAATTTTTAACTTAATTTTAACTTAATTTTAACATTATTTTTTAAATTAATTTTTAAATTATTATTAAATTAATTTTAAATTTTAACATTTTTTTTTTTGCAGAGCCACAGCCAGCCTAGAGATAAATGGGTGAAGTGGAATTCTTGGTGAACTTGAATTTTTTAAGGACAATAAAGAGAATAAAGAGTGGGAAGTGTCCCTGCTCAGCTCATCACTGGCTGAGCTTTAAAACCCCAAAGCAGAGGGGGATTTTCTGATCTTTAAACTGCCTTTGGAACACCTGGACAAAAATAATTTGGAAAATTCACCAGCTTTGGGTGTTGCACCCACAGAATTCTGCCAGCACCCCAATGAAATCCGTTGGAAATAAAGCAGAGGATGGCAGAAAAAATTTCATTTTCCCACTTCTCTGTTCTCAGGAGCTGCAGAGTTCTGGACTCGGAGCAAGGACCCTTCCTTTTATTCCTTTATTTGATTTATTTTCCTTTATTTTATTTCCTTTTATTGGGCTGAGCTCTGTGCTTGGAAAACTCTTGCCAGGCTCATTCAGGGAATTCAGCAGACTGCACAGAAAATTCAAAATCCCCACTCAGCTCCCAATCCCAACCCCAAACTGGATTCCTACTGCTTCCAATCCCAGTTTGCAACCAAATTTTTTAATTTAAGAAAATTAAAAATCCCCCACTCAGCTCCCAATCCCAACCCCAAACTGGATTCCTACTGCTTCCAATCCCAGTTTGCAACCAAATTTTTTAATTTAAGAAAATTAAAAATCCCCACCCAGCTCACAATCCCAATCCCAAACCACATTCCTACTGCTCAAATCCCAGTTTGCAACCAGAAAACCAATAGAAGAAAATTAAAAATCCCCCACTCAGCTCCCAATCCCAACCCCCATTCCTACTGCTCAAATCCCAGTTTTCAACCAAATTTTTTAATTTAAGAAAATTAAAAATCCCCACCCAGCTCACAATCCCAATCTGGATTCCTACTGCTCAAATCCCAGTTTTCAACCAATTTTCAACCTAATTTTTAATTGAAGAAAATTCAAAATCCCCCACTCAGCTCCCAATCCCAAACCACATTCCTACAGCTTCCAATCCCAGTTTGCAACCAAATTTTTTATTTAAGAAAATTCAAAATCTTCCACCCAGCTCCCAATCCCAACCCCAAACCAGATTCCTACTGCTCAAATCCCAGCTTCCAACCCCAAACCACATTCCTACTGCTCAAATCTCAGTTTTCAACCCATTTTCCACCAAAGTTTTTAATTTAAGAAAATTAAAAATCCCCCACTCAGCTCCCAATCCCAAACCACATTCCTACTGCTCAAATCCCAGTTTTCAACCAAATTTTTTAATTTAAGAAAATTAAAAATCCCCACCCAGCTCCCAATCCCAATCCGGATTCCTACTGCTCAAATCCCAGTTTTCAACCAATTTTCAACCTAATTTTTAATTGAAGAAAATTCAAAATCCCCCACTCAGCTCCCAATCCCAAACCACATTCCTACAGCTTCAAATCCCAGTTTGCAACCAAATTTTTTAATTTCAGAAAATTCAAAATCTTCCATCCAGCTCCCAATCCCAACCCCCATTCCTACTGCTCAAATCCCAGTTTTCAACCCATTTTCAACCTAATTTTTAATTTAATTAAATTCAAAACCCCCCCCAGCTCCCAATCCCAACCCCAACCCCCATTCCTACTGCTCAAATCCCAGTTTTTCAACCCATTTTCCACCAAAGTTTTTAATTTAAGAAAATTAAAAATCCCCCACTCAGCTCCCAACCCACATTCCTACTGCTCAAATCCCAGTTTTCAACCTCATTTTTAATTTAATTAAATTCAAACCCCCCCCCCCAGCTCCCAATCCCAAACCAGATTCCTACTGCTCAAATCCCACACACTCTGCTCTCCTCACTCACACCCAGCACAATTAGGGATTTAGCCAATTTTTGAGGATGGTGCAGTTCTCCTGCCACGCATCCCATCCCAGCAGCAGAGTCACAAACTAAAATTAAAATTAAACACGCCTGGATCCTCCACACTCATCCCTTTGTGCTTCTGGAAATTACTGCTGGTGTTGTACAAGCAAAGCTCTGGAAATACCAAATGTTTAAAAGCAGATAGGAATTCCTCTTGTGGGATCTGTCACACAGATTCCTTATGGATCCTCTGGATCCCACACAGCTGCCAGCATTTCACTCAGCAGAGCCCAGGCACCACGAGCTACAGATGTATTCATTAGCTGCCTTGTTATTATTATTATTATTATTATCACCATTATTTTGAATCACCAAAGGTTAAAATGAACACAATTCCGTGTCCCTGCAAGGATGTCACGTGAGAATCCACAATGTCAGTGATGGGAAGTGACCTCTGAGCTTTGCCCTGAGGAAGGACTCGGTGGCTGGCATTAATTTGATGAGCTGATGACTCGGCTCCCTGGCTATAACAACCCACCTCGACCATCCCCTCTCCTCACTTTCACTGCTGATCCTGCAAAGGCCCTGCCTGGCTTCCCCACCGGCCACAATCCAGTCAGGGTTGGGGGGGAAGGGCTCCCGGAGGGGTCCCCGTGGAGTTTGGGGCTCCCGGAGGGGTCCCCGTGGAGTTTGGGGCTCCCGAGGGGTCCCCGTGGAGTTTGGGGCTCCCGGAGGGGTCTGGGAGAGGGGTAGGTACCCGTCAGACCCCTCTAATCCCCCCCAGGATCCTTCTACCCCAGAGAGCCTCTAACCCCAGACCCTCTAAACACCCCCAGACCCTCTAACCCCCCAGACCCCTCTAAAACCCCCAGACCCCTCTAAACCCCCCAGACCCCTCTAAACACCCCCAGACCCCTCTAAAACCCCCCAGACCCTCTAAAATCCCCCAGACCCTCTAACCCCCCCAGACCCTTTTAAACACCCCAGACCCTTTAAACCCCCCAGACCCTCTAAACCCCCCAGACCCTCTAAACCCCCAGACCCCTTTAAACCCCCCAGACCCTTCTAAACACCCCCAGACCCTCCTAAACACCCCAGACCCTTCTAACACCCCCAGACCCTTCTAAACACCCCCAGACCCCTCTAAACACCCCAGACCCTTCTAACCCCCCAGACCCTCTAAACCCCCAGACACTTCTAATCCCAGACCTTCTAAACCCCCCCGACCCTCTAAACCCCCCAGACCCTTCTAAATCCCCCCCTAACCCCACCTCTAAACACCCCCAGACCCTTCTAAACACCCCAGACCCCTTCTAAACACCCCAGACCCTCTAAACACCCCCAGACCCTTCTAAACACCCCCAGACCCCTCTAAACACCCCCAGACCCCCAACCCCTCTAAACCCCCCAGACCCTTCTAAACCCCCCCAGACCCCTCTAAACACCCCCAGACCCCCCCAGACCCCTCTAACACCCCCCCAGACCCTTCTAAACCCCCCCAGACCCTCTAAACACCCCCAGACCCTCTAACCCCCCCAGACCCTTCTAAACCCCCAACCCCCCAGACCCTTCTAAACCCCCCAGACCCCTCTAAACACCCCCCAGACCCCTCTAAACACCCCCCAGACCCTCTAACCCCCCCAGCCCCCAACCCCCCCAGACCCCTCTAACCCCCCCCAGACCCCTCTAAACCCCCCCAGACCCCCCCAACCCCCCAGACCCCTCTAACCCACCCCACCCCCCAGCCCCCCAACCCCCCCAGACCCCTCTAACCCCCCCAGCCCCCCAACCCCCCCCAGACCCTCTACCCCCAGACCCCCCAAGCCCCCCCAGACCCCTCTAACCCCCCCCAGACCCCTCTAACCCCCCAGACCCCTCTAACCCCCCCAGACCCCCAACCCCCCCCAGACCCCTCTAAACCCCCCCAGACCCCTCTAAACCCCCAGCCTCTAAACCCCCCCAGACCCCTCTAAACCCCCCCCAGACCCCCTAACCCCCCCCCAGACCCCCCCAGCCCTCCCCAGGTATCCCCCCTAACCAGCCCCCACCAGACCTCTACCCCCAGCCCCCCCAAGCCAGAGCCAAACCTCCAAAGGGTTGACCCTAACTCCAGTGCCCGCTGGACACCGTGCCCCTCCAGAGCAGCAAATGAAACTGTGAGCAAAGCTCAGGAGGGAATGTGACACTGCCCCACCTCCTCCTCCTGCACCTTCCAAGCACAAAAAAGCACACGGGGCTTGAGTTGACACGGCCACGACCCAGCTCCCTGCCAAGCCGGAGCATCTCGCACAGCTGGCTCCAGCTCAGCACAGCCACTGTTGGTGAGCACATTATTTATTCCATGATTTCAGGATCCAGGAAAGGCCCTGCCTTAATGACAACAGCATGTGCAGAATTGCGAGGAGTCAGCTCCCGATCCCCGCCTCGCCAAGGATCCTCCAGGAAAATATTTGCTTTCCTAACACAGGCAGGGCTTTTTCACATTTCACAGGGGGAAAATTGAGAGGTTTAGAGATTGCCCTGCTAAGGGACCAAATCTCAGCTTGGGGAGGACTCCAGGACACCACAGGGACACCCAAAATGTCCCTGCAGCTCCAGCCCCAGTGCCACCTCCAGAGCATCCAGGCTGGAGCTGCTCTGGAGGAGATTTCCAGGCACAGAAAGGAGAAATTAGAGAGGCACAGCTCTGTCCTGGTTTGTGGCAAGGGCAGCTAGGATTGCCTTTTTGGAACAATTAAAAGGAGGGAGCTGGGATGGAGTTTAGGGAAAGGTTCTTCCCCCACAGAGCTCCAGGAGGGTTTGGATAACGCTCCCAGGGATGCACAGGGTGGGATTTTGGGGTCTGGGCAGGGCCAGGAGCTGGGCTGGATAACCCCTCCCAGCTCAGGATATTCCATGGTTCTACAAAAAGTCAGTTTGCAGCTGAGACGATGAAAACAAAGCCCACGTTTACTATTAATACTCATCAAGATAGCCAAAATTCATCTGAATTTTCTTCTGATTTTCCCAAGTATTTCAGATTCAGAGAGGCACAAACACAGAGAACAAAACAGAAAACAAATGCAAACAAAGATGTGACTGACAGCTCAGGAGAACCACGTGCAGAGTCACTCTCAAGGCAAAGGATTGCCACCCAAATGCTGCTGATTAAATGAGAGACACAGAATTTCCAGGTCTTGCTCCTTGCAGCCCTTCATCTTCCACCAGCTCCATTCCCAGGAATAACAGGCAAGTTTCACCCTGATTTTCAGATTAATAAGAAAATCCACCCTAGGGTTTGTTACTATTTCCTGGTCACAGACCAAAACATCCCTGTGTGTTCAAGATGCCTCAGCACAGTTTATATTTCCTAATCCTAAATTTCTGTGGCAGGAGGAAACGATGCAGATGCCTCCTGAACAATCCCAACCTCCTTTAGAGAAATCAAACCACAACCACAACTTGAATTTCGACGACAACAACGTGTCCCTGTCACTCGGGGCTGCAGGAGGATAATTTACCAACAGCCCCTTTCAAAGACATTCATTTTGAAAACAAACATCTTGCACGGTTGTTTTCCTCCCCCCCAAAAAAAAATGTTTGCACAACTGAGAAAAACAAGAAGTCAATCCACGAACACTCCTACGGTTACAAGCCAACACAAACAACCCTGCCACATCAGAAATACGTGTCAACAAACAATATTCACATTCCACCGGGGATAAAAACACAATCAGCATGAAAGGCTTCGGGTCTCAGGGATAAGAAAGAGGCTGCACAACACGTCCAAGGATGCTTGGGGTGATCCATCTCCCCAAACTGAAAACCTGCACCTCAACCACGGCGTGATTTTGGAGTCAGGGCCGCATGAGTTTCCCACAAACCTGCTCCCTTTTTTTATTTTTTTTTTTTTACTCCCTGGCAAGGCATTTAACTGTGCAAAATTGCCTTGCCAGCGACAGATGTGAGTACAAAGAGAAGTGATTTGCTACAAAAGGATTAATACGTTTTGAAAGTTACTGTCTGGCAAACTGTCAAAGGGACTTTTATTGGTTTATTTTATTCTGGCTGTCTCTAAGCCCGGTGGCACGCAAGCCACACTGGTGTGCAGGGAGCAGAAGGATGGCAAACATGCCCTGGCTCCGGGCACCGAGCTGAGCTGGGCACCACAGAGGTCACCTCAAAGTCCAGCCCGGCTCTTCTCCAGCTCTCCCAGCTCAGCCTGCGCCCTCGCAAGAGGAGTTTTGGCCACTGACCATTTGTCAGCTGTTTGCCCACTGGCCACCTGGCAGCTGAGTGAGCAGCGAGGGTTTGACAGCTGCTGGCTGAGCCCCGGGGCTGTCTGACCACCGAGTGCTTGGCACCTGCTGGAACAGGGACTGTGTGACACCTGTGTGACCCCGACACCTGCGTGACCACTGCCCATTCCCCTGCCACTCTGACTCCAGTGGGTTTGACAGCGCAGCCCCTGGACACGTTTGACCACTGGCCACCATTTCCTGCTTGACCGCTGGCCACTCCACACCCGTCTGACCACCAACAGCTGACCCCTGTTTGACCAGGGACCATTCCACACCCAAACTCGGACCAGGGACCATTCCACACCCGTTTGAGCAGGGACTCTGACACCTGGGTAACCTTGAGGATTTGACAGCTGCGGTCCGAGCACAGCCCCTGACACCATTTGATCCCCGACCATTCCTCACTCGTCTGACCCCCGACCATTCCTCACTCGTCTGACCCCCGGCCATTCCTCACTCGTCTGACCCCCGGCCATTCCTCACTCGTCTGACCCCCGGCCATTCCTCACTCGTGACCGCATTCCTCTCGTTACCCCCGGCCATTCCACTCTCATTTGACCCCCGGCCATTCCTCACTCGTCTGACCCCCGGCCATTCCTCACCCGTTCCACCACTGACCCCTCATCCCCCATTTGACATTCATTTGACCAGCAGCCACTTGTCACCCTCCTGACCATTTCACACCCCTGTGACATTCATTAACCACCACTTTCACCACTGCCCATTACCCGCCCGCTGTGCCCCATTTCACCGCTGCCCATCTCGCACCCCTGTCACCCGCTCGCCCCCCGAGGATCCGACACTCCCGCTCGTTGGCCCCGCGGACCCCGGGCCCGCCCGGCCGCGCTCGCCCGCCGGCGCGTGCGCTCCTGCCCGGCCCGCTCGCGCTCCGCCGGCGCGCTCGCGCTCCCGCCCGGCCGCGCTCGCGGCTCCGCCGGCCGCGCTCGCGGCTCCCGCCGGCCGCGCCGCTGGCCGCCGCGCTCGGCTCCGGGCGGCCGCGGCGCTCCGGCGGCGCGGCAGCTCGGGCGGCGCGGTGGCCGCAGCCGGGAGCTCCCGGGGCCGCCACGGCCGCAGTGCCCGGCCCGGCGCGGCGCGCCCGCCATGTTCGCGGGGCCGAGCCCGGCAGGTGCCCCGGGGCTGCGGGCAGCGCTGCCCGGCCCGCGGCCCAGAGCCGGCCCCGAGCGGCGCGGGGCGCGCCCCGAGCGCGGCCGCTCACCCGAAATCCTGGTCCATGGACTTGAAGAAGAACTTGTAGCTGTGCACGGGTCGGTTGCTGAGGACATTTTTGAAATCGGCCAGCGTGACTTTCTCCGGCGGCACGGGCAGCTTCACCAGGTAGGGCGTCTCCTCCTCGTCGATGTGGTAGATGATCTTGGTCTCCGCCATGGGCGAGCGCAGCGGGGGCGGCCGGGCCGGGCCTCGGCCGGCGCTCGGCTGCGCTGGCGGCCTTGCCCACAGGAAGGGAGCGCTCGGCTCGGGCTGGCGCTCCCTGCACTGCTCTCTAGCTGCCCGACCCGGGAACGGCAGCGCGCCCGCCCCGCCCGCATCCTCCGGCCGCCCGCCGGCCTCGCTGCGCCGCCGCCAGCGGCCGGCCCGGGGCGGCGGGCCCGGCTGAGCGCAGCGCGCCGCCCGCCCGCGCCCCGACCCGCTCCGCGCCCGAGCCCCGAGCCCGCTCCGCGCCCCGAGCCCCGAGCCCGCTCCGCGCCCCGAGCCCGCTCCGCGCCCCGAGCCCGCTCCGCGCCCCGAGCCCGCTCCGCGCCCCGAGCCCGCTCCGCGCCCCGAGCCCGCTCCGCGCCCCGAGCCCGCTCCGCGCCCCGAGCCCGCTCCGCGCCCCGAGCCCGCTCCGCGCCCGCACACCGCCCCTGCCGGCACGGCGGCGGCACGGCCCGCGGCTGCCCAGAGAGCGGGGACGGTGGGATGGGGTGGGGATGGGGTGGGGAAAGGGGAGAGGATGGGATGGGGATAAGGGAGAGGAGGGGATGGGAGTGGGGATGGGGTGGGATGGGGACGGGGAAAGGGGAGAGGATGGGATGGGGATAGGATGGGGAGGGGAGTGGGTATGGGAAGGAGGAAAGGGGAAGGATGGACTGGGGATGGGGATGGGATGAGGATGAGGAAAGGGAGAGGATGGGATGGGGATAGGATGGAAAGGGATGGGGATGAGGAAAGGGGAGAGGATGGAATGGGGATGGGGATGAGGAAAGGGAGAGGATGGGATGGGGATGGGATGGAAGGGGATGGGGATGGGATGGGGATGAGGAAAGGGGAGAGGATGGAATGGGGATGGGAGTGGGGATGGGGATGGGAAAGGGGATAAGAATGAGGATGGGAATGGGAGTGGGAGGGGATGGGAAAGGGATTGGGGATATGGGATGGGAACAGGAAGGAGGGAAGGGGATGGGAATACGAATGGGGATGAGGAAAGGGGAGAGGATGGGATGGGAAAGGGGATGGGGATGAGGGAAGGGGAGAGGAATAAGAAAGGCGTGAGGAAAGGGGAGAGAATGAGATGGAAAAGGGGATAAGGATGGGATGAGGAAAGGGCAGAGGATGGGATGGGATGTGATGGGAAAGGGGATGGAGATGAGGAAAGGGGATAAGGGAGAGGATGGGAAAGGGAAAGAGGATGGGGTGGGAAAAGGGATGTGAATGAGGGAAGGGATGGGAATAAGAAAGGTGATGAGGAAAGGATGAGATGGGAAATGGAGTAAGAAAGGTGATGAGGAAAGGATGAGATGGGAAATGGAATAAGAATGGGGATGAGGAAAGGGGAGAGGATGGAAATAATAGGAATGAGGAAAAACGACAGGAAAGGGGTGGGAGAAAGGAAAGGTGTTGGGGAAAGGAGATGGGAATGGGAAAAAGGACAGAAAATGGGATGGGAGAAAGGGAAAGGGAATGAGAAGGAAACAGGGATTGGATAGGCAAGAAGGGGAATGGGGACAAGGAAATGGGAATGGACAGGGATGGGAGAAGGGGATAGGAAAGAGATGGGAATAGGAATGGGAGAAGGGAAATTGGACGGGACAGGGAAGGGGATGAGGGATGGGAGTGGGAACAGAGATGGGAAACAGCTGGGGACCACAGAATCAGAAAAAAACTCCTTAGTGCCACACAGGTGATGTGTTTGGAAAGAATTCACCTTTGTTTCTAGAAATTCCCAGAAAATGAACATTTCAGAGCAGTGTCCTCAGGTCTCAAAGAGTCTCCTGCTTATTAAAAAAAAAAAAAAAAAAAAAACCAAAACTTTTTCAGTTAAACCCCAAGCTAATGATGTTCTGTTTTACCCCTGCAAGGCAAGGGCACGTTCACCTCTCAGGCTGCTCAGCTGCACTCTCTGAAGGAAAAAAATCACAGCTCAGTGATTGAATTACCTGTGGCACTGCAAGGATTTTTCTGCCAGCACCAAACAGAGAGGCCCAACTGTGTCAGAGGCTGCCAAAAGGTCTGGGAACTTTATTTTCAATTTTCTGACAGTTTAATTATTGCTACCTGAACTGATACCGCTCCCAAATTCTGCACAGGGCTGGGGCTGGCTAATCCCAAATTTAACAAGGTTTAACAATGGTGGGAAACCAAAACATCATCAATTATCTCCTGCCATTGCTGGTATGGTGAAATAATTCCAAAAATCACATGCAGCTGACATTCCCAGCACTCATCCCTGCTAAATGTGTGATCATCAAACAGGACAAACAGCAAGGTCAAGGTTCCTCATCATGGAACCACTGATTTGGTGCTGGTTTGAAGCAGGAATCACCAATTTAGGGCACTTCAAAGAGGCATTCCCAAGAGTTATTTATATTTCAAGATGGGCAAGCGTTTCTCACTCTTAACTTTGGAATTGTGAGAATAATGGAGATTTCTATAAAAATAGAAGTTCAGCTTTCTGTCCTACCAGGCTCTGTGAGCCCCCCAGAGTGCTCCTGGCATGGAGGGTTTCATGAATCCATCAGTCCCACCATGCAGGAATGGGAAAGTTCCCTTTGGTGGCATCCTAACTCTGGCATGAGCAGAACTTTCTCAGACCCTGAGCTTTATGGAGCTTTTGCAGCACGAAACTCAGGCAAAACATTAAACCCCAACCCTTTGGTCCCCCCAGTTTGTACCTAAGGACCTCCTGGGCTCCTCAGGTGCTCACCCAGAGGCTGAGCCTGCTGAGAGCTCAGTTCTGGCTCTGTTCTGGCTCAGTTCTGGCTCTGTTCTGGCTCTGTCCTGGCTCAGCTCTGGCTCAGTTCTGGCTCAGCTCTGGCTCTGTCCTGGCTCTGTTCTGGCTCTGTCCTGGCTCAGCTCTGGCTCAGTTCTGGCTCTGTCCTGGCTCAGCTCTGGCTCAGTTCTGGCTCTGTCCTGGCTCAGTCCTGGCTCTGTTCCAGATCAGTTCTGGCTCTGTCCTGGCTCTGTCCTGGCTCAGCTCTGGCTCTGTCCTGGCTCAGCTCTGGCTCTGTCCTGGCTCAGCTCTGGCTCAGCTCTGGCTCTGTCCTGGCTCAGCTCTGGCTCAGCTCTGGCTCTGTCCTGGCTCAGCTCTGGCTCTGTCCTGGCTCAGCTCTGGCTCTGTCCTGGCTCAGCTCTGGCTCTGTTCCGGATCAGTTCTGGCTCTGTCCTGGCTCTGTCCTGGCTCAGCTCTGGCTCAGCTCTGGCTCTGTCCTGGCTCAGCTCTGGCTCTGTCCTGGCTCAGCTCTGGCTCAGCTCTGGCTCTGTCCTGGCTCAGCTCTGGCTCAGTCCTGGCTCTGTCCTGGCTCAGCTCTGGCTCTGTCCTGGCTCTGTCCTGGCTCAGCTCTGGCTCTGTCCTGGCTCAGCTCTGGCTCAGCTCTGGCTCTGTCCTGGCTCTGTCCTGGCTCAGCTCTGGCTCTGTCCTGGCTCAGCTCTGGCTCAGCTCTGGCTCTGTCCTGGCTCAGCTCTGGCTCTGTCCTGGCTCAGCTCTGGCTCTGTCCTGGCTCTGTCCTGGCTCTGTCCTGGCTCTGTCCTGGCTCTGTCCTGGCTCAGTTCTGGCTCAGCTCTGGCTCTGTCCTGGCTCAGCTCTGGCTCAGCTCTGGCTCTGTCCTGGCTCAGCTCTGGCTCAGTCCTGGCTCTGTCTTGGCTCAGCTCTGGCTCTGTTCCGGATCAGTCCTGGCTCTGTCCTGGCTCTGTCCTGGCTCAGCTCTGGCTCTGTCCTGGCTCTGTTCCGGATCAGCTCTGGCTCAGCTCTGGCTCTGTCCTGGCTCTGTTCCGGATCAGCTCTGGCTCAGCTCTGGCTCTGTTCCGGATCAGCTCTGGCTCAGCTCTGGCTCTGTCCTGGCTCAGCTCTGGCTCAGCTCTGGCTCTGTCCTGGCTCAGCTCTGGCTCTGTCCTGGCTCAGCTCTGGCTCAGCTCTGGCTCTGTCCTGGCTCAGCTCTGGCTCTGTCCTGGCTCAGCTCTGGCTCTGTCCTGGCTCTGTCCTGGCTCAGCTCTGGCTCTGTCCTGGCTCAGCTCTGGCTCTGTCCTGGCTCAGCTCTGGCTCTGTCCTGGCTCTGTCCTGGCTCTGTCCTGGCTCTGTCCTGGCTCAGCTCTGGCTCTGTCCTGGCTCAGTTCTGGCTCAGCTCTGGCTCTGTCCTGGCTCAGCTCTGGCTCAGCTCTGGCTCTGTCCTGGCTCAGCTCTGGCTCAGTCCTGGCTCTGTCTTGGCTCAGCTCTGGCTCTGTTCCGGATCAGTCCTGGCTCTGTCCTGGCTCTGTCCTGGCTCAGCTCTGGCTCTGTCCTGGCTCTGTTCCGGATCAGCTCTGGCTCAGCTCTGGCTCTGTCCTGGCTCAGCTCTGGCTCTGTCCTGGCTCTGTTCCGGATCAGCTCTGGCTCAGCTCTGGCTCTGTCCGGATCAGCTCTGGCTCAGCTCTGGCTCTGTCCTGGCTCAGCTCTGGCTCTGTCCTGGCTCAGCTCTGGCTCTGTCCTGGCTCAGCTCTGGCTCTGTTCCGGATCAGCTTCTGGCTCTGTCCTGGCTCAGCTCTGGCTCTGTCCTGGCTCAGCTCTGGCTCAGCTCTGCTCAGCTCTGGCTCAGTCCTGGCTCTGTCCTGGCTCTGTTCCAGATCAGTTCTGGCTCAGCTCTGGCTCAGTTCTGGCTCAGCTCTGGCTCAGTCCTGGCTCAGCTCTGGCCCTCTGTTCCAGATCAGTTCTGGCTCAGCTCTGGCTCAGTCCTGGCTCAGCTCTGGCTCTGTCCTGGCTCAGTTCTGGCTCACTTCTGGCTCTGTTTTTGCTCAGCTCTGGCTCTGTTTTGGCTCCCGAGCTTGGCTCTCTCCTCTGCCAGCTGGAAATAGAAGGAGCTGTGTAATTGTCAGCTGATTACCTTGGAGCAGACCTGATCAGGCTGGCTCTGCGACTCACTAAAAGCTCCCCAGAAAAAGCACAGGAGAGAGCAGATAACTTTCATGCTGCAGTCAAACCAGCAGCTAATCCAATTAAGGAGAGGACACAGGAATGCAGGATACACCCCTGGCCCTGTCTGCAGAGCTCAGGGCTCAACACCTCAGCAAAAAATAAATAGGAGGCACCAAATCTCTTGCTAATGCTCTCTGTGATAGAGGGAATGGGTCCTGCAGGGAGCAGAGTGTCCTGAGGAATAAAAGCTCTCCCTTTTCTTCATTTCCACAGGGAATAAGCAAACCCTTTTTAAAAGCCATCCTGTGAATTACAGCCATGTTTGGTGCTCCTCTCTGGGGATTCTGAGAGCTCATCACACACAGCAGAGTTTGCAAAAGGTTTCTGACCTAAACTACTGCCCCAAGACTTTTTTATTTTAGGGGCTTGTAAATTTTTACTGGAGAATCTCTCAAACAATTCCTGAGCATCAGGTAGAACACGTGGCCTTAATATTCCATGGGGAGAAAACTGAACCCTCAAAAGTTCTTGGGCAAAAATTCTGCAGCAATATTTCACACAATAAATATCTGTGTGAAGAGATGGGGCAAAAAGGCAACCAAAGTTCTGAGCACCCCACCAGGAGGTTTCCTGGGTGGTTTTTATCCCATCTGCAAGGATTTATCTGTAAAAGAACAAAATTTCACTTGCTGGCATCGATGCAGGAGATGAAGTGAACATGGAAATGATCCCAAAACAGGGGGAGAAGCAGAGAGATGTCACTGCAGCCCCCCAGTGCTGGCTCCCAGCTGGGGATGTGAGCAGGAGCCAGTTTGAATTTCTGGATCTGCTCTGCAGGATCTCCAAGGGGGTTTTTTTCCCCATTTATTCTCCCTCTGTGAGCTGTGGACCTTGGGCAGTCACTGACAAGGAAACAGAGACATTAAACACTAGAGGGAAGCAAAAGACCTCTGCAAAGCTTCCCCTGGACCTAAACACAAATCAACCCGCGGAAAATGAGAAAGAACAGGAGGAATTTGCATTCTCCAAACCCCTCTTAATTTAGAAGTATGTGTTAAGGAGAGAGATTGCCCCACAGGGAGGGGAAAAGAGGATAGAGGACAACACTTGTGTTCAAACACTTCCATGGGATACAGACCCCATAAAAGATAAATTCTTGGGATTATCCCAGCTCCTCTAGACACTGAAATCCTCAGTGTCTAGAATTCTAACAGCTAAATGCACTTTTTTTTTTTTTTTTTTGGCCTCTTTTTAGTTTCATATCCTGCCTTGATCCTTCAAATCCTGGTCCCTGCAGTGTTTTGGAGCTGTTTCCATCAGTGTCCCTGGGAGAACTCTGCTGGGCCAGCTGGGGAAGTGCTCAGGGAAAGCCTCCGGAGCAGCAGGAACTCTGCAAGGTGTCAGTGCTGCAAGGCAAAGAGGAATTCGGGCTGGCAGGGAGATGCACATTCCAGCAGGAAATGTTATCTGCCCTTCTGGAGCTGCAAAATGAAATCCTCTGGAAGGGCTGCCAGCCTTCCTAGCTCTGCATGGAGCTCCTTACACAACATTTCTGGAGAGCTGAAATTCCTCTGGGAATTCAAATAATGATGTGCCATGTGGAAATCTGATTGGAATCACTGGAATAATTGACTGGCTCCAATCTGCACTTTGGGATGCTCGGAGATGAAACAGCCCTGCAGAGTTATTGGGAAGAATTAGCTAATGCTGGCTGAGAGAACACTTCCAAAAGGGCAAGGAATAAAATCAACCTGAGCTGGAAAGTCCATTTATTTCTTAAGTGGATGGAGAGTTAATGGATGAATGGTAAAAGTTCAGCAATGATAATAATGAGAATTAATTCTGTTACAAGAAAGAGAAAAATGAGATTTATGGAGGAAGTTCTTAGTCTGGAGAGTGTGCACAGAGCTGAAAAGAGGGGGTTCTAGTTCTAGTCTCAGTTTTAACCTCTTTTAAGGTCACTGCCAAACCCCTTCCCTTGTCCCACACCAAGAGCTCACAGTCCATTTATTACCCTAAAAATCTTTGATTTCTCTGCTCTCATCAAAATTCTCACTGAGGGGCAACTGCTGTACAAATACTGGGGATTATCATTATTATTATTTTAACTAATTGAATATAAAATCTATGCCTCAGGAAACCAGGGAGACTGGGCTGGGGCAAAGCCTGCAAAAGAAGGTCAAGAACTTTATCAAAGTGCAGCAATTCATTGACCCAGAGAAAAAATTACTTTGAATAACTCAGGCCAAGTGCTACACACATGAAAAAAGAAGTGTTTCTCCACAAGAAGCACATCCCAGATCGGGATGAGATGAGGAAAGGACAGAGAAACCCAAATGGTTTGGGAAGAGGGAGCAGTGCTCCTGCCCCAGCCTGGGGGGAATTCCATGTGGAACCCTCTCATTTCCATGGATTTCCCAGCAGTGCCCCAGGCTGGGAATGCAAAGTGCAATGGGAAGAGCCTCAGTGCCTTCTCACCAGGCTTTTAGGGCAGGCAGCCTTCAAATTCCTCTGCATTAAGAAATAACAACAAAAAAATTCCCTCTGCAGTTGTTTTTTTCTCTTGGTTACCCAGCACTTGCCTGGCTCTCTCTCTCTCAGCCGGATTTTTAACTTGCTGAATTACAGAGTGAAAGCCACAGTGGTGATCTCCAGGCCAATCACACAACAGTGCTCTCCTGAAGGAAAAGGGGCCAGAATCCCATCCCAGCCTTATCAGGGAGGTTATGCTGGGCCAGAATCCCATCCTACCCCACCAGGGTTATCCTGGGCCAGAATCCCATCCCATTATGCCATCCCACCCCATTATCTCATTATCCCATCCCATCAGGGAGGTTATCCTGGGCCAAAATCCCATCCTATCCCACCAGGGTTATCCTGGGCCAGAATCCCATCCTGATCAGGGAGGGTTATCCTGGGCCAGAATCCCATCCTACCCCACCAGGGTTAGCCTGGGCCAGAATCCCATCCTGATCAGGGAGGGTTATCCTGGGCCAGAATCCCATCCTACCCCACCAGGGTTATCCTGGGCCAGGATCCCATCCTGATCAGGGAGGTTATCCTGGGCCAGAATCCCATCCTACCCCACCAGGGTTATCCTGGGCCAGGATCCCATCCTGATCAGGGAGGTTATCCTGGGCCAGAATCCCATCCCATCCATCAGGGAGGTTATCCTGGGCCAAAATCCCATTCTACCCCACCAGGGTTATCCTGGGCCAGGATCCCATCCTGATCAGGGAGGTTATCCTGGGCCAAAATCCCATCCTACCCCACCAGGGTTATCCTGGGCCAGGATCCCATCCTGATCAGGGAGGGTTATCCTGGGCCATTATCCCATCCTATCCCACTAGGATTATCCTGGGCCATAATCCCATCCTGATCAGGGAGGGTTATCTGGGCCATTATCCCATCCCATTATCCATCCCATTATCCTGTCCCATCCCATTTTCCCATTCCACCACATCCCATTATCTCATTATCCCATCCTCACCAGGGAGGGTTATCCTGGGCCAGAATCCCATCCCATAATCCCATAATCCCATAATCCCACAATCCCATCCCCAGGGAGGGTTACCTGGCCTGTCAGTCCATCACCCAAATCCCACCCAGTGACCCAAGCAAGGATGAGGAGCTCAGAGAGCCCTTCCCAGCCCTTGGTTCAGAGAATGGGAGATGTGAGAGCTGTGTATGGCCTGGAGCCAGCCCAGGCCTGCAGAAAAATCCCACCCCAGGTCCCTGCACAACATTCCTGGTGCTGATCTACCTGAGCCTGGCACTGCTCCTGCCTCCAGCCTGCTCCTGCCAAAGCTGCTCTGTGCTGAAACAGAAACAAATCAACAAACGCAGCGTGAGGAACAGAGCTGAGCCCCCAGCGTGCTTCCCTTTCCCTGTAAAAGGAGGATAATGACATTTCCCCACTGATAAAATGAGGTTTTGCAGTGAACATTTGTGCAGAAAAGTCCTGTGGGAAATGATTGATGGCAGCCCAGGAGAGGGATCAGCCTTTGCCATTGTGATCCTGATGGATTCACCACGTGGAAAAAATGCCTGGTGGAATGATGGCTCAGGATTAGTGATGCAGGTGGTTTTATTTAAAGCAATAACATCAAAGCAAAAAAACCTCTGCTGATTCAGCTCATAAAAATCATTGATGCATAAAATCCAACAATAATTGTCAAGAGAGAAAAGGGGAAGGGAGGGTTGGGAGAACAGAGGAAGGAAAAGGCAACCCAACCCCATAAATGCACACAAGACAGTTTTAACTCTTTCAGGAAGCATTTTTGCACCCTTGTTGGGGGAAAAGTGGATGTGGGAAAAGTTCTGTGGGAACTGAAGGGAGATGGAATTAAGAAAAGGCATCTCTCTTCCACGTTATCTATCTTGGATGGGAGCTTCTGGTCCAGCCAGCAGCTTGGGAGTGTCTTCATTTACAATATTCCTTCCTGAAATCTGAAAGTGAATGGAAATGGGGGGTCAGCACCTGGAGAGAGATTTCAAACCACTCAAAGAAGCACAAAAATACGGATTTATTTCTAGAGTGACCACCTGCAGTCACCCACAACCCTGAGAGCAAAAAGCCCCCCAAGTGAGACAGCCTGTGGGGGAATCATTGCCCAGATCCAGCCTGCAGGAGCAAATGCCATGAGAATTCCAGCAGGGACAGCTCCTGGGCTCTCCATTCCCTGCCTGCTGTCACTTCAGCCCCATTTATTAAATCCTAATTCCCCTGGAATGAGTCATAGAATCTCAGAGGTGATCACAAGTCAGAGGCACAACCCTGGGGATTAATCCTGGATCAGCAGCAGGAGATTCAGCCCCCAGAGAGGGAGAGCTCTTTGCTTTTCTTGGCTGAAGTAACTGTCCAGTACCCATAAATTAATTCAACTCCAAACACTCTCTTCTTTCTGCACAGGGTTTTCTGCCCAATCTCCACACCAGGACATTTTTTGGCTCCATCTCCCTCTGAGGTCACAGCAGAGCAGGAACTCTTCCAGCCCTGCCAGGTTTTCTTTCTCCAATCAGGAAAAATTCCAATTTGTGCCATGCCCAAAGCTTTTAAAAACCTAATCACTGCTTGCATCTTGTGGCTCCACGATGAAAGGATGGGAAGGGAGCTGGCTTCTCATTCCTGCTTTTGCCATGAGGTTTCTCATTCCTCTTTGCCTCTGCCTTGGACACTCACTGGTGGACAGTCCCTCCCTCCTGCTGCCCAGCCACCAATTAAAGGGGAAGAAAATCATGATTACCTTTGTCTAAATCAATGTGCTTTGCTGGGAAGCCTCTGGCTTGCTCAGCCTTCTCCTTCAGGATGTTGTTTTTGTAATCTGGGCAAGGCACAGGAGCAGAATCCCCACAGGCATTAGGATATGAAAAGAAAACAAGAGTTTTAGGAGCAGGACAGAGGTGATCAGTCCTTCCTTGGTTGTGTCTGATTTCTAGGAATTATTTGTGGAGTTACTCAACAGGAAAACAGCTCTGACTTCATCTTAGCCCCTGGCATGACTCAGTTGTGCAAAGCTCCTCAGAGACCCTGCCAGCTCTGCATCATCTCCTCAAAGCTCACCTGGAGGGGACTGATGCCATTACCCAGAGCTTTTGGGACACACAGAGAAGGATTTTTGCAACCCACCCTCTGCAATTCCTTTTTTTAACTTCCAATTTTGTCTCTCTTGTTTACTGGAGCCTTTACAGCAATTCTCAGAGCTTGAGGTTTATCAGGTTTTTTTCTTTTAAAGGTTGTACCTTTAAAAGAGGGGATGCAAATTTAAAAAAAAAATAATGAAAGGGACAATTATCTCCTGGCTTATCAAGCAAGCTGCAGCCGCTGTGAGCTTGGCACCAGGACTTCAGGAATCTCAGGGTGGTGCAGGCAAGAGCCTCAGTTTTGTGAAATGGGTTCACCCCAAGGCCCACCAAGAACCAACCCTGACCCATTAAACACAATAAACTCAAGGCTGCACCTTCAAACCCCAGCAAGGAGCAGCATCTGTGCTCAGGAATGCTGGAAATCCCCCAAATCAGGGAATAAATAAAAAAAAAAAAAACACTTTCACAGTGTGAGAGGAGCTGCCTTCCCCTCTTCCCAGTGTCTTGCATTTTTCCACGAGTTCCAGGGGGATTTGGATTTTCTCTTTTCTATCTCGTGGCCTCTGTTGCAAATTTTCTTCCTCTGTTTATCTGCCCTAACTGCTACCACAGATCTTGACAGAAAGCCCAAATGTTCACTGAATAATTTCACATCCAGGCAGGAGAAAAGCAGAGAGTTAAACCAACCTGGCTTCAACAGAAGGTGGAGACAATAAACTCAAGGAACTCAGCACATCTCTTCACCCAATTTTGGTCAAATTAAGTCCACACCCCCTTCCAGAGGTTAAAGAATGGGTTAAGTCACTTCAAAATATCCCAATGCCACTAGAAAATTCAGATTTACAAGGGTTTTGGCCTGCTTTGGTGGCCAGGGATACCTACCCAGCCTGATGTCTTCACTTTTGTGTGGGGTCAGATCTGTGGTGTCCACTGTAAATTCTTTAAGATTCACATCCTTCCTGCAAGGGGAATAATGGTGGAAAATGGTATTATCCCATCCTTTAATTACTGCCTCCTCTCACACTTTTTCCCCCCAATAACTTTTCTATTGCTTCTTTAGAGAATTTATTTAATTTTTAATTTTTTTTCCCCCCCATGTGTTTGTCCAGCTCTTAGAACAACGAGCAGCCAATGCTGGAATTTCCTTATCTTTTCCACTTTAATCCTATCAAATAAGGTCTGGAGGAGCCCAGCTCCATGATCTTGGCCCCATCTCACAGATCTGTGCATTATTCCTTTCCCACCAACTCCCAAGGACATCTCACAGAAACTTCATCCCTGAATCAGTTCCCAAAGAATAACAAGAGGAAATTCAATTCCCAAATCAGCCCCACAAACCACTTTCTCCTTCCACTTCCCCCTCCTAACCAGATTTTCAGCTGGTTGTGACTTTTAGCTGATCAAAGTTCATTTTAATGCATTCTAAACCTAACAAATAATATTAATTATATAATAATTAATTATACAATAATTAACTATACTTACTCCCCATATTTCTTCACGTTGTATTCATAACCTGAGCAGGAGGAAAAAGCAGAATGAGCAGGGACAGCCAGCTGGTGTCACCCAGTGTCCCTTTGTGGAATCCCAGAGAGTCACCCAGCCCAGCAAGGACCTGCCCAGGCTCCCAGGGGATAAATATCCCAATAAATATTATAATATCCCAAAGGATAAATAAAATAAATTGGGAAGGGTTTTTTCATCTCCTTTCCACTCAGCAAACCACGAGCCTGCCCTCCATGACCCTGCAGGTTTTTTCCAATCCCAGAGTTACCAGCACAACAAGGACCTGCCCAGGCTCCCAGGGGATAAATATCCCAATAAATATTATAGTATCCCAAAGGATAAATAAAATAAATTGGAAGGGTTTTTCATCTCCTTTCCACTCAGCAAACCACGAGCCTGCCCTCCATGACCCTGCAGGTTTTTTTCAATCCCACAGAGTTACCCAGCACAACAAGGACCTGCCCAGGCTCCCAAGGGATAAATATCCCAATAAATATTATAATATCCCAATACATATCCCAAGGGATAACTAAAATAAATTGGAAGGGTTTTTTCATCTCCTTTCCACTCAGCAACCACGAGCCTGCACTCCATGACCCTGCAGGTTTTTTCCAATCCCACAGAGTTACCCAGCATAGAAAGGACCTGCACATGTTCCCAAGGACTAAATATCCCAATAAATATCCCAAGGGATAAATAAAATAAACTGTGAAGGGTTTTTCATCTCCCTTCCCCTCAGCAAACCACCAGCCTGCACTCCATCACCCTCTGGGTCTTTTCCAACCCCGCCAATTCCACGAAATCCAGGCCTGGCTGTTTTCCCACCACACCAACCCTGCAAATCCTCCTCTCTGGGGGACATTCCTGCTTTTCCAGGAGGGAATTGCTGCTTTTCCTTGCAGGAATTATTTGCAGGCCAGGCCAGGCTTGCCCTGGGCTCACCTCTCTGCCGGCGCCGGCGGGTGACCAGGACCACGATGATGAGGAGGACGAGGAAGAGCAGCAGAGTGGCCAGGATGTAACCCAGCTGCTGGAAAAAGTGCAGCCTGCTCTCAGGAATGATGACATTGATGACATTGTGGCCCCTGACCACGGTGGGATCTGAGGGAAGGAAAACAGGGAATCACTGGAGCCGGAGAAAAGCAGGATGGCGGGGAGAAATCCTTTGGAATTGCAAGAATTAAATCAGATTTTACACCACCCTGCACCTCTGGCAGGTGGGAGATGCTATGCTTTTCACCAGGATTTAACAGGATCCCTTCCCTGCCCAGCAGTGTTCTTGCAGGGGAGGGAATTTCAGGGCAAAGCCAGCCCCAAACCTTCCAGAGGGTCTCACAACCCCTCTCTCAACACACACTGCACACTGCCCTGCTCCAGACAGCAGCCCCTTCTTGCCAAGGGTTATAATTTATGGAGTGGGAAGAGTTTTCCAGGCCAAAAAAATGAGCTTCCTTTGAAGTGAAATAAAAAACAGTAAAATAAATAAACCCACCCCCCAAAAAAAATCCCAAAAGCAGAGAGGAAAGCCAAGATTCCCCCCCAAAAAACCAGAGAGGAAAGCCAAGATTCCCCCCAAAAAACCCCAAAAAAACCAGAGAGGAAACCAAGATTCCCCCCAAAAACAGAGAGGAAAGCCAAGATTCCCCCCCCCTAAAAAAACCAAAACAACAGAGAGAAAGCCAAGATTCCCCCCAAAAACAGAGAGAAAGCCAAGATTGCCCCCCAAAAACAGAGAGGAAAGCCAAGATTCCCCCCCAAAAAACCCAAAAAAACCAGAGAGGAAAGCCAAGATTCCCCCCCAAAAACAGAGAGAAAGCCAAGATTCCCCCCAAAAACAGAGAGGAAAGCCAAGATTCCCCCCCCCCCCGAAAAAAACCAAAACAACAGAGAGGAAAGCCAAGATTGCCCCCCCAAAAACAGAGAGGAAAGCCAAGATTCCCCCCAGAAAAACCCAAAAACAACAGAGAGGAAATCAAGATTCCCCCCCAAAAAAACAGAGAGGAAAGCCAAGATTTCCCCCTAAAAAAACAGAGAGGAAGCCAAGATTCCCCCCAAAAAACCCCAAAAAAACAGAGAGGAAAGCCAAGATTCCCCCCCTAAAAAACAAGAGAGGAAAGCCAAGATTCCCCCCCTAAAAAACAGAGAGGAAAGCCAAGATTCCCCCCAGAAAAACCCAAAAACAACAGAGAGGAAAGCCAAGATTCCCCCCCAAAAAACAGAGAGGAAAGCCAAGATTCCCCCCAAAAAACAGAGAGGAAAGCCAAGATTCCCCCCCCAAAAAACAGAGAGGAAAGCCAAGATTGCCCCCAAAAAAACAGAGAGGAAAGCCAAGATTGCCCCCCAAAAAAACAGAGAGGAAAGCCAAGATTGCCCCCCAAAAAAACAGAGAGGAGAGCCAAGATTGCCCCCCAAAAACTCCCAAAAAAACCAGAGAGGAAAGCCAAGATTCCCCCCCCCCCCAAAAAAAAAACAGAGAGGAAAGCCAAGATTCCCCCCCCCCAAAAAAAAAACAAACCAAAAAACAGAGAGGAAAGCCAAGATTCCCCCCAAAAAATGCAGAGAGGAAAGCCAAGATTCCATTCCTTTTTCTGTTCCACAGCAAAGGGAGCTCAAAACTTTTAGGTGGAACATTTTTATTTTTTGGGGGCAGTTTTTTTTGTAGCTCTCAAATAAATAGGTCAATGTTTTACACATGTAAAGAGGAAGTGACTTCTCTGCTTGCAGCAGGCAGAAAAATGGACAAAAGCAGCTCAGGCATGGATGGAATCCCACAAGATTGTGCTGGGAGAAGGATTTTTTTCCCTTCAAAACAAACCCTTAGAGGGAATTTTCACAGAGCACCAGGCAAGGAGAGGATTGGGAGATCCCCCTGCTAATTACCCAGGGGGAATAAGGGGAAAAATGGGTGGAAATTCTCCCCAAAGCCACAGTGCCCTCGAGCAGAAGTGTTCTGACACTTCTGGAAGTGCTGGCACAGGGACTGGGTCCAGGTTTTTTGGGAGCAGTTTGTTTCAAAACCCCAATCCAGCAAAATCAGGCAAGAGTGGGTTGGAATAAAACCCCTCTGGAATCAGAGCTGGTTGTTTGCCAATGCCAACAGCAGTCCTAAAAAATCAAAAAACCTGAGCAGCTCTGTTCTCAGTGCTCCACTCCAGCAGCACTCTGCTTTTTTCCTGGCATTTCCAGATGCCTCCCTGGATACAGTGCTGGAAAAACCATGGGATTTCCACCCTGCCAAGCTAAAAAATATCCCTTCAAACCCAAAAAAGCCACTTGCAAAGCTGCAAACAGCACAGGAGACAGCTCTGCTCTGTCACATCCCTGGCTCCTTTCTGCCATAATGACATGGTGCCACAGCAAAGCCAGGAATTTTATTCCTGGCTTTTTGCTTTTCCCACAGGGCAGGGGCAGGAGCTGGGTTAAACTTTAGGCAGCACTGAGGAGGTCACTGCAAGAACAAAGAGTGGAAACAGAGATTTCATAACTTTGGGCAAGGGAATAAATCCCATTTTCAACTGGGGAAATGGAGCAGCAAGCCCTGTAAATGTGGAATAAATCCCCATTTTAAACTGGAGAAACTGAGGCACAGCCAGGAATGTGGAATAAATCCCATTTTCAACTGGGGAAACTGAGGCACAGCCCAGGGAATGTGGAAATAAATATCCCATTTTCAAACTGGGGAAACTGAGGACACAAGCCCAGTGAATGTGGAATAAATCCCATTTTCATCTGGGGAAACTGAGGCACAGCCCAGTGAATGTGGAATAAATCCCATTTTAAACTGGAGAAACTGAGGCACAGCCCAGTGAATGTGGAATAAATCCCATTTTCAACTGGAGAAACTGAGGCACAGCCCAGGAATGTGGAATAAATCCCATTTTCAACTGGGGAAACTGAGGCACAGCCCAGTGAATGTGGAATAAATCCCATTTTCAACTGGGGAAACTGAGGCACACAGCCCTCTAAATGTGGAATAAATCCCATTTTCAACTGGGGAAACTGAGGCACAGCCCAGTGAACGTGGAATAAATCCCATTTTCAACTGGGGAAACTGAGGCACAGCCCAGGGAATGTGGAATAAATCCCATTTTAAACTGGGGAAACTGAGGCACAGCCCAGGGCACCACAGCCAAACCCAGCCAGGTTAAATCAGAGATTCCACCTCATTTCTAAGCAGGTAGGGAATGGGAATTACTCAGGACAACATCCAGGAAAGAGAGGAATAAATCTCTGGGTGAATTACTCTGGAAACAAGATCTGGCTTCCTTCTGTGGGTAAAGCTCAATTTATCCAGGAATTCTGATATTTGGATGTCCTGGTCTCCTCATCTCTCCTCAGCACTGCCTGGATTTTCTGGGTACCAACCTTAGCCCCAGGGAAAAAGTTTAGGGCTCTGTGACTTGAAAAAGCCAATTTTTACAGGAGAGTAAACCTATTTAAAAATGTATGAAGCAAATCAAAATTCTATATTAAACAGCCAATAAATATTAAAACACAATGAATATTTTAAAGTGCTAATAAAGAGCCATACCCAAAAGACTTGGAAAAAAAAATATTAAACCTGGGATTTTTGTTTTCTTTTTCTGCCTGAAGGAAGCATGATGGTTTTGAGTTTGGACAGGCTGACAGATGATAGCTCAGTGCAGTGGAAAATGTGAAAATTGGTTTATGGCACTCACAAAATAAAAAAAAAAAAAAATAGAAAAGCTGAAGGGTGGAGGAAAATTCCTGGTGGTTGATTCTGCATGGTCTGGCACCTTGCAGAGCCTAAACATCCATGCAGAGGGGAGAGAAATTCTGGTGAGAAAGAGCTGGGACAGCAAAGGCAGGGCTGCATCAACCCCAAAAGGGAGGCAGCAAAAAGGAGAGGGAGCTGCCCAAAAACACAACCCAGAGCCTGTTTGCCTCAGGGCCTGGCAGCAGTGCAGAATCTCACTTTTCCCAGCTGCATTTCCTGCAAACCCTCACCAGGACCCTGCACTCACTCACCTGCAGCTGCATCCTGCATGTGGCAGAGGAATCCCATGAGTTTATCCAACTAAAGGGAGACAATCTGGCTTTTCCCAGCAGGATTTCTTGTAAATTCTCACCAGGGAGGCCATCACCTGTGTGTGGTGAGGCTCACACCTTCCCATCCCTCTGTGGCAGAGGAAATCCCAAGATTTTACCCCAACCAAAGGGAGAGAATCTGGCTTTTCCCAGTGGATTTCCTGCAAATTCTCAACAGGACCCTGCACTCACTCACCTGCAGCTGCACCCTGCATGTGGCAGAGGAATCCCATGAGTTTACCCAACTAAAGGGAGAGAATGTGGCTTTTCCCAGCAGGATTTCCTGCAAATTCTCAACAGGTGTGTGCTGAGGTTCACCACCTTCCCATCCCTCTGTGGCAGAGGAATCCCATCACTTTATCCAACTAAAGGGAGAGAATCTGGCTTTTCCCAGTGGGATTTCCTGCAAATTCTCAACAGGGGAGGCCACTCATCTGCAGCTGTGTGTGGTGAGGTCTGTGGCAGAGGAATCCCAGGATTGTACCCAACCAAAGGGAGAAAATCTGGCTTTTCCCAGCAGGATTTCTTGTAAATTCTCACCAGGGGAGGCCACTCACCTGTGTGTGGTGAGGCTCACCACCTTCCCATCCCTCTGTGGCAGAGGAATCCCAAGATTTTACCCAACTAAAGGGAGAGAATCTGGCTTTTCCCAGTGGGATTTCCTGCACATTCTCACCAGGACCCTCCACTCACCTGCAGCTGGGGCCCCTCCCTGCATGGTGAGGTCTTTGGTAGAGGAATCCCCTGATTTTACCCAACCAAAGGGAGAAAATCTGGCTTTTCCCAGTGGGATTTCCTGCAAACCCTCACCAGGACCATCCACTCACCTGCAGCTGGGGCCCCTCCCTGCATGGTGAGGTCTTTGGCAGAGGAATCCCATGATTTCACCCAACCAAAGAGAGTCAGTCAGGCTTTTCCCAGGGGGATTTCCTCACCAGGACCCTCCACTCACTCACCTGCGGCTGGGGCCCCTCCCTGCGTGGTGAGGTTCACACCTTTCCCGTCGCTCTGGGGCTCTCTCACAGCCACGTGGTAGATCCTGCGCTCATGCAGCCCGCAGTAGTGGTGGTGCAGGTGGCACGAGTAGGTGCCCTCGTCGGCGCTCTCCAGGTGGGAGATGCGCAGGGAGAAATCCCCGCGGGCGAAGGCGGCGCGGCTCACGTTCATCTTCTGCCGCAGGAACTGGGGCCCGTAGGAGCGGCGCTCTCCGGACGCGTACAGATCCACCAGGCGGTCGGCTCGGTCCTGGGGCACGCCGGGGGGCTGCCGGTCCCAGTGCACCACCTGCTGCTCCTCCTCGCTGTGCCGCTCCGTCCAGATGTGCTCACGGTTGACGCAGGGCAGGGTGACCGTGCTGCCCGCAGCCGCCACCAGCACCGGCTTCTCGCCGTCCCACGACTCGCCGGGAGCCTCGCCTGCGGGGAGACGGGGGGCGGCAGAGAGTCGGGAGCAAGAGGACAGATCAAATCGGAGAGCACAGATCAGAGAGAGAGCGAGAGACAGAGTCGAGAGGCAAATCAGAGGGCACAGAATGAGAGGACAGAATAGAGCACAAATCAGAGAGGCACGGAGAGGCACAATCAGAGAGCACGGATGAGAGCACAAACGAGGCACAGATGAGAGCACAATCAGAGAGCCAGGATGAGGCACAGAATGAGAGCACAGAATGAGGCACAGAATGAGAGAGCACAAATCAGAGAGGCACAGAATGAGACAGAGTAGAGAGGCACAGAGTCAGAGAGCACAGAGTCAGAGAGGCACAGATCAAGAGCAAGAGTAGGGGCACAGAGTCAGGAGGCACAAGTCAGAGAGGCACAAGTCAGAGAGGCACAGAGTCAGAGAGGCACAGAGTCAGAGAGCACAGAGTCAGAGAGGCACAGAGTCAGAGAGGCACAGAGTCAGAGAGGCACAGAGTCAGAGAGGCACAGAAGCGTCAGAGAGGCACAGAGTCAGAGAGGCACAGATCAGAGAGCACAGAGTCAGAGAGGCACAGAGTCAAGAGGCACAGAGTCAGAGAGGCACAGAGTCAGAGAGGCACAGTCAGAGAGGCACAGTCAGAGAGGCACAGAGTCAGAGAGGCACAGAGTCAGAGAGGCACAGAGTCAGAGAGGCACAGAGTCAGAGAGGCACAGAGTCAGAGAGGCACAGAGTCAGGAGGACAGGTCAGAGAGGCACAGAGTCAGAGAGGCACAGTCAGAGAGGCACAGAGTCAGAGAGGCACAGATCAGAGAGCACAGTCAGAGAGGCACAGAGTCAGAGAGGCACAGAGTCAGAGAGGCACAGAGTCAGAGAGGCACAGTCAGAGAGGCACAGTCAGAGAGGCACAGAGTCAGAGAGGCACAGAGTCAGAGAGGCCAGTCAGAGAGGCACAGTCAGAGAGGCACAGAGTCAGAGGCACAGAGTCAGAGAGGCACAGAGTCAAGAGGCACAGAGTCAGAGAGGCACAGAGTCAGAGAGGCACAGAGTCAGAGAGGCACAGAGTCAGAGAGGCACAGAGTCAGAGAGGCACAGAGTCAGAGAGGCACAGCAGAGAGGCACAGAGTCAGAGAGGCACAGATCAGAGAGGCACAGATCAGAGAGGCACAGTCAGAGAGGCACAGAGTCAGAGAGGCACAGTCAGAGAGGCACAGAGTCAGAGAGGCACAGAGTCAGAGAGGCACAGAGTCAGAGAGGCACAGTCAGAGAGGCACAGAGTCAGAGAGGCACAGAGTCAGAGAGGCACAGGTCAGAGGGGCACAGAGTCAGAGAGGCACAGAGTCAGAGAGGCACAGAGTCAGAGAGGCACAGAGTCAGAGAGGCACAGTCAGAGAGCACAGAGTCAGAGAGGCACAGAGTCAGAGAGGCACAGTCAAAGGCCAGAGTCAGAGAGGCACAGTCAGAGAGGCACAGCAGAGAGGCACAGAGTCAGAGAGGCACAGTCAGAGAGCACAGAGTCAGAGAGGCACAGAGTCAGAGAGCACAGAGTCAGAGAGGACAGAGTCACAAAATGAGAGAGGCACAGAGTCAGAGAGGCACAAATCAGAGAGGCACAGAATCAGAGACACAAAATCAGAGAAGCAGAGAGGCACAAAATCAGAGAGGCACAGAGTCACAGCCATAAGATCAAGAGTCACAAAATAAGAGAGGCAAAGAGCCAGAGAGGCACAAATCAGGCACAGTCGCAAAATCAGAGAGGTACAGAGTCACAGAATCGCAGTCACAGAGTCAGAGAGGCACAGAATAGGAGACACAAAATCAGAGAAGCAGAGAGGCACAAAATCAGTGAGGCACAAAATCACAAAATCAGAGAGGCACAGAGGCACAAAATCACAGAGGCATAGAGTCAGTATCAAAATCAGAGAGGCACAGAGTCAGAATCATAAAATCAGAGAGGCACAAAGTGGCACACAAAGTGACAGAGAGTCCCAAAATCAGAGAGTCACAAAGTCACAAAATCACAGAGGATGCCTCCCAGACCCTGGAATCCTGACTTCCATGTGTCAAGGACACACCTGAGATGCCTTTCAGACCCTGGAATCCTGACTTCCAAGTGTCAGGGACAGCTCAGGCACACGTGAGATTTCTCTCTTGGAAGGCTAAAACTCCACAAGAATGGAATCCTATTCCAACACCCCCTCCCAAAATCTTAAACAGTGCACAGCTTGCACATGCATGAACATGAACAACCCTGGCTTTTTCACACTTATTTCACCAGTTAGCAAAAGAAAAAAAAAACACCTTTATCCTCTACATCCTTGGCCATTTCATGAAGCAAGGCCACTTTCTCCTCCTCCTAACTCAGAGTTAATCTCCTGCTTCAGAAAGCAGGAAGCAAATTCCCTCCACAGGCTAAGAATGGAACGAGGATCTTCATCCCAATCCTCTGAGCAGGAAATGCTTTCCTAGCCACAAAGGCCCTAATTACTGGAGGAGCTGAAGCAGCACTGCTCTGTGTTTGGCTCTTCAAAAGGAAGAACAGAAGGAGCCAGAGCACAGAGGAGCAGACTGGGGCTCTCAGGGTGTTTTTATTGCACTGTGAGAGCAGCAGAGGAGATGCTCTCCCACCCCAGCAGCTCCACTGGTGTTCTCCAGAGGTTTAAATGGATTTTAATGGGTGCCTCTGTGGATGGGTGGGACTCCCTGCAGCTGCCAACAGCTTCGATTTTAGAGCTGGGCTTAAGGGGTGGTAACTCCAGGTGGGGTTTTAAGTAGAGCCTGCCCAGGGCAAAGCTCAGCAGCCAGAGTATAGGCAGGTCCTTGTGGCTGAGCTGAGGGGGGGATTGTCCCCAGGATGGGGGAGTTTGGTCCCCAGGGTGGGGGAGTTTGGTCCCCAGGGTGGGGGGAGTTTGATCACCAGGGTGGGGGGATTGTCCCCAGGATGGGGGGAGTTTGGTCCCCAGGGTGGGGGGAGTTTGGTCCCCAGGGTGGGGGAGTTTGGTCCCCAGGGTGGGGGGAGTTTGGTCCCCAGGATGGGGGGAGTTTGGTCCCCAGGGTGGTGGGGATTTTGGTCACCCAGGATGGGGGAGATTTGGTCCCAGGATGGGGGGAGTTTGGTCCCCAGGATGGGGGGAGTTTGGTCCCCAGGGTGGGGGGAGTTTGGTCCCCAGGGTGGGGGGAGTTTGCCCGGTGGGAGTTTCCCCAGGTGGGGGGAGTTTGGTCCCCAGGTGGGGGGAGTTTGGTCCCCATGGGGGGGCATTGTCACCAGGGGGGTGCTGCTGCTGCAGCAGGGACAGTTTGGTAATGACCAAGAGCAAACACTGAGCTGAGCAGGCTCCAGGCACTGTTTGGCCAAGGAAGAAGAGAGATTTGTATAAAACCCCTCTGAAATTCAGGGAATCAGAGCAAAGAGCACAGAGAGCCCCACCAGGCCCTGCTGGTGCTTGCCAAGCCTCCCGTGGCCCCTGTAAAAGCTGGAGCTGTCACCACACCCACCTCTCTTGGCAATGAGCAGCTGGACTTTCACAGTCTCGTACAAGTGGCAGTAGTGGTGGTGAAGGTTACAGGAATATATGCCTTCATCACTCTCTGCAACACCTGGAGAGCAGAGGAGAGAGGAATTCAGTGTTTGATACTGAGGCAAGGATTATTTGTGCTATTTGCAGTTTCCCAAATCCTTGTCTGGATGTAAAAAACTTCTAAGCCATCCTCATCACCAGGGTGGGTTAAGCAGGGAGAAATCATCTCACCCCATATAAAGATTTGGGCACCTAATGAAATGATTTGTTCACTTCCCTGAGTGCCCAAGGAGCAGAAATGAATTAATGCAGCTGTCCAGGTATGCATGTGTTTGGAAAGAGGGAATGCTGAGAGGGTTTTGATCTGCTGAATGTGCTGAGCTGGGCAGGTTTGCTGGGACAGACTTGGAGGTGCACAAGGAACCAGAGCACTGAGTGTCACCAGTGCACTGGGATTGCTCCCAGAGCCTGGAATCCTGAATTCCAAGTGTCAAGGAAACACATGAGATCCCTCCCAGAGCCTGGAATCCTGAATTCCAAGTGTCAAGGAGACACATGAGATCCCTCCCAGAGCCTGGAATCCTGAATTCCAAGTGTCAGGGACACACCTGAGATCCCTTCAGACCTTGGAATCCTGAATTCCAAGTGTCAAGGACAGCCAGGCACACCTGAGATTACTCCCAGAGCCTGGAATCCTGAATTCCAAGTGTCAGGGATAGCCAGGCATACTTGAGATCCTTTCAAACCCTGGAATTCTGAATTCCAAGTGTCAAGAACACCCAGACACACCTGAGATTGTTCCCAGACCAGCAACGGGGACTCCCCCACCTCCCCAAACCCTAAAATCCTCCAGAAAATCAAGCCTATTAACCAAGCATTAAATTTATTTCTCAAAACCCACCCTGTGCTAGCCCTGATAGTCCATCCATAGCAAGTCCATCCTATAGAAAGAACCCAAAACTTTAAACATTCCTTCCAAAAACAATGGCAACGTTCAAACTGTGAGAACAGACCTTCCAAAACCTTGCAACCACCAAGGAACAGAACTTAGAAACTTCGAAACTCCAAGCCTAAATAAACCAGACCACACCTACCTTTGATCACCAGCGAGAAATTCCCGTCTGCAAAGGCGTTGTCAGGCATGAGGATCCTGCCCTGGTTGTAGGAGCTGTAGACACGCTGCTGCCCAGCTGAGTACATGTCACAGAGCCTCTCCATGCTGCTGTGGCCAGAGGAGGAGCTCAGCAGGTCCCAGTGCACCACACGCTGCCGGTCGTTCAGGCGGTCCTGCGTCCACACCATGCGGTGGCTCTGGCAGGGCAGCACAGCCTGGGAGCCCAGCACGGCGCTGATGTTCAGCACAGACACCACCACGCTGCCTGGGTTGGAGGCGTCAGCTGGCACTGCAGAAGCAGGAGGAAACAGCACAAAAATGAGGTGTGGGGTTGTGGAGTTGTTGGGGGTGAAGGTGGTGCTGGAATCTGTGCACGGTTTTGATTCGGGTTTCAAGACTGGTTTCACTGCCACGGGCAGTGTTGTGGAGAACCAAAGGATCCTGAGCTGGGAGGGACCCAAAGAACCACACTTGTGGAGAATCAAAAGATCCTGAGCTGGGAGGGACCCAGGGAATCACTGATTGTCACTCTTGTGGATAATCAAAGGATCCTGAGGTGGAGGGACCCAAGGAATCACTGATTGTCACTCTTGTGGATAATCAAAGGATCCTGAGGTGGAAGGGACCCAGGAATCACTGATTGTCACTCTTGTGGATAATCAAAGGATCCTGAGCTGGGAGGGACCCAAGGAATCACTGATTGTCACTCTTGTGGATAATCAAAGGATCCTGAGGTGGGAGGGACCCAAGGAATCACTGATTGTCACTCTTGTGGATAATCAAAGGATCCTGAGGTGGAGGGACCCAGGAATCACTGATTGTCACTCTTGTGGATAATCAAAGGATCCTGAGCTGGAAGGGACCCAGGGAATCACTGATTGTCACTCTTGTGGAGTAATCAAAGGATCCTGAGCTGGAAGGGACCCAGGGAATCACTGATTGTCACTCTTTTGTGGAGGAAGGAACCCATGTAAAAAGGATCCTGAGCTGGAAGGGACCCAGGGAATCACTGATTGTCACTCTTGTGGATAATCAAAGGATCCTGAGGTGGGAGGGACCCAAGGAATCGCTGATTGTCATTTTTGTGGAGAACCAAAGGATCCTGAGCTGGAAGGGACCCAGGGAATCACTGATTGTCACTCTTGTGGAGAACCAAAGGATCCTGAGCTGGGAGGGACCCACGGAATGACTGATCCAATCTCACTGCAGACACCCCAACAATCCCACCCTGAGAGCTGTGGCCAAACACTCCTGGAGCTCTTGGGGCTGGGACCATTCCCTGGGGAGCCTGGGCAGTGCCCTCCTCAGGGGAAGAACCTTTTCCTGATAAATAATCTCTAACACACAGCTTCATTCCTATCTGTTATCAGGACTGTACACTCCAGCTGTCCTACCCACCCTTCCTAATCCTCCAGTTTAATCCAGGTTTAGAGACACCAGGGCAGGGATGAATAATCCATGGGAGTCAGGAATGAAAGCGCCTGCCATGGAATCAGGGTCCCTCTGAGTCCTCCTCACAATCACAAAACCTGGCAGATTCACAGAGATGCCACTCACCTGAATAGGAGCACACAGAACCTGTCAAAGCAGAAAATAAAGAGTGTTACTGACAAAAAAAAAGGATCAAAAAGCCACAAAAACACTCCAAGTCAGCAGCCCCCTCTGTTATTGCCCCATCTCTTCCCCCTTCCCTGTCAACACTGTTTAATCCTGTTGATATCTGGCTGCTCCACTTCCCACTCCTGCCACACTCTCTGTCTGCACAGTTCATTAATTCTGTGATGCTCTGCCTGCATCAGCTCTCCCCAGCTCACATCACTCAGAGGAAGAACTTTGCCAGAGATGAACCAATTCCTTTGATTCTGCGTTTCTCTGGTCCAGGCCCTCCTGCTCCTTGTGTGGGAGGGGGTCTGGAAGGTCTCCTGGCATCAGGCTTTTGATTCCCTGCACAAATTCCCAACACAACACCAGCATTCATCTCCCCACCCAGCCGAGCCCAGGGGTTCCATCAAAATCACTGGAGGTTTTGTCCTGTTAATGTCAGAGGCACAAAGCCCTCCAGACAAAAGCTATCTTTTTGGGGGATTTTAATGGAATTTATGAATTTCAAATTCAACTCCAGACTGGGGGTATTTTAGCACACCCCCCAAGTGCTGAGAATAAACTTGGTTTCCTCCCCTTTTTCTATCACAAAACACTGGGCAGGGAACAAAAAATGAGCAGCAGCACTCTGTTGAACTGCCAGCTCAAAGGCACTTCAAATAGGAAATATTTTTTCCCTACATTTAAAATCTCAGCATCAGAAAGAGCAAAATTAAGTTTTGGAGGAGGTCTGTGCTCTCTGTATATAAGAAACATCATAATTCCATCATTTGATTTTCTCTCCTGATAGGCTGCAAAATGCATCAGCTGTCTATGCAAGCCAGGACTTGGATTTAGCTTAGAAAACCAAAAGAATGATTAAAAAAAAAAAACTTCCACAGCACCAAATCAGCCCGGAAAAATCGGTGTCACTCGTGCCAGAGGTGTCAGTGTGTGCTGGCAGTGTCCCTGTGGCTGAACGGGTGTGGTTGGCCCCGGGGCAAATCCGTGTCGTGACATGGATTTGGGAGCTGGGGCTGCTCCCGGAGCCCTGCACCGACAACAAATTGATTTGGTGCGACAGAAACATCCCCTGCTGGCTCAGGCAGAGGAATGGAGGAATGTACTGCTCTCCTTTCCTCTGGAGAGATGATGGGAAAAACACGGGGCAGCATCTGGGAGGAAGGAGGGATTTGTCTTTCCAAACCAGCTGTGGGTTGGTGAAACCAGCACTGAGAGAGAGAAGAAATGATGGGAAGGATTGCATTGATTGATAAATAGGAAAAAAAAAAGATATTTGCATTTACAAACAAACTGTAGGTTTGCTGAGGCATTAAATTGGGTATTGAGAGATGGAAGAAACAATGGGGAGGAACCAGGAATTCCATAAGAATTGAAAATGAAAGGAGGGTTGTCCATGAGAGGGGAATCTCAGGAATCAGGGGTTCTGGCACTCTGTGCCTCTGCAGTGCCTCAGCAAGAGAGGGAAATGGGGCTGGGAAATTGGGATAAAAAGGAGGGAAAATCCTCCAAAAATCAGAGAGAGCCCCGTGGTCTGTGCCTTTCCTGGAATAAAGCCAGAGGACTCCTGTGTCTGTGAACTCAGGGCTTTGGGGATTGTTTCTCCTGACAATAGAATTTACCAACACAGTGCTGTAAATCCAGGGAGTGCCAAAAGCTCAGCTCATTCTCCCAGAGCTGCGAGCTCAGCCCAGCCCTCCCTGCCCAGCCCTTCCAAACACAACTCTCCGTGAAAAAAGGGGCTTGGAACAGCTTTGGGGGAAGAAAAGTTGATGTCTTGCGGGTTCTTTTCCCCTCTGCTCTTAAAATTTTCAGCCAGGAACAGGGTGGGAATGCTGTTGCTTCCTCCAAAAGTCATTCCAAGGTGTTTCTGGTTTCAGGGAGTGTTGTTAGAGGATACAAAAAGAATGACACACTGCTAAGTGCCAGAGTACAAAGAAGGGTGTTTATATTTTGATTTTGATAGAGATTTTGGGGATTAGGGATTGGAGAAGGAGGTTGTTACCTCTCCAACCCCATGGTCAAACTAGAAGTTCATCAGAAGTTTTTCTTCAGACAGGAATGTATAAACGAGTGTTTATGTTTTAATTTATGGGAATTTGCATTTACAAGTATGTAAACATTAGAAGGTTTGTAAAAATCAGGGTGACAAGTGACCAGATGCTGCGTCCTGCTGGGAGCAGGGAAGAGCCTGTGGATTTTATATTTTCCATTTATAGACTGGATTTGTGCCTTGCTGGCTGTTGCCACACAAAGCTGGGTTGACATCGAGCACCACAACAAAAGCCAGCCTAGATGAGGTGAATTTAAATATTGGAGCTCAGCACAGAGAGGTGGGAGAGAAAGAATTTCTCATTTGGTGCACACACAGAAGTCTGGAGAGAAACTCTGGGTCTGAACCTGCCCTAGGATATCATCCATAGTTTGACAAAATGGTGCAAATAGAAAAAAAAAAAATTAAGAAGTGATGTAGCCAAGCAGCAAAATTCTAGAAGGGGAAGAAAAAAAAGGATAACTCTTCACAAGAGGCACAGGAACTCCAGGAGACAAAGAAGGAAGAACTGATTGTTCTGATTCCCCAGCCATGCTGGAAATCTGCACACAGCCAGCTCAAACTTATTTGACAGAGCTGAAAATGAGCTCACTGAGAAATCTGAGGAATCTGGGATGCCTCTGATCTCTGGCATGCCTGGAGAAAATGGAATTGAGAACAAGTGACCTTCCATCCCCTGAGCAGAGAGCAGTGGAAGGAGGAAGGAGCCTTCTTCTCTCTCCAGGGTGAGACCAGCAGGGCAGCAAGCCCTGCTTTTAGAAAGGGATTTTAGGGCACAGCAGCTTCTGAGCAGAGGTGAAGCCAGAGCCCAGGGAAGGTGGCAGCTCCTGGACTGCAGCACTGGGGTCAGCTGGGGGCTGGTGTGGGGGCTCAGCTGTAAAACCAAAGAGTCTTCACACACCTGGAGAGAGCCCTGGGGCTCCTGAACTCAGCTGCTCCAGAGCTGTGGCTTCATTTTAAAATGTCAAGGGATGCAGAAGCACTTTGTCACCTCTCCACAAAAAAAACACCCCCAAAACATTAAAAAAAAAAACCCCAACAGAAGAGAATTCTGTGCTGTCCCCTGACACATTCAGTGCTGACTCAGCAGGGTCCCAGAGACACTCTGGGGTCCCACAGCAGCAGAGGAAGAGGAAAGCAGCCTGGAAAATGATTTCTTAATCCCTTGTAAAAGGCACAGCCAGCTCTCACTTCTGGAATCCCATCCTTTTTTTTTTTTTTTTTTTTTTTTTTTCACATGAAGAATTAAGCCACAAAAAAAAAAAAAAAAAAAAAAAAAAAAAACCAAACAACAACAAAAAAAAAACCAACCACACACAAAAAACACAACAAAAAAAAAAAAAAAAAAAAAAAACAAAAACAAAAAAACCAAAACAATAAAATTAATTTCTTCTTATCAGTCTTAATGTGGGCCTTGGTTTATCATTTTTGCAGATTGTGTACCAGTGTGTTTTCATAGCAGTAGTAGGGAGTTTTCACAGGGTGCTACTCTGATTAGGCACTCAGTTCACTCACTACAAAGACACTTTATCAACTTACTTTACTCTTAAAGAAAACTAGATTTAGTTTGAAATATATAAATAGTATAAATATATATAATAGTATATTATATAGAAAAATAAATATAAATTTAGGATAAATATATATTTATAATATTTAAACTTATTTCCACACTACACATATAGTATCTACTTTAATATTTGTGAAAAAACAACACCATAATATTTATAACATGGGTGCCAGATTCCTCATTTCTCCCATCAATCCACTTTAATATTTGTGAAAAAAAAATACCATAACATATACTTATAACATATGTTTTAAATTCCTCATTCCTCCCATCAATCCCTCTGTCTGTAGGGGGTTTCTGCAGGGTCATTACCCAATTTTGGGAAAAGCCTCCTTCCTGATTTTTTAGGGGCTGATGGTGACAGTGACACAAATGACCAATGGGATTTTTAAACCCAGCAGAAACATCTGGGCTCATCTGGAAGAGGGATTTGGGGAGCCAAGCAGCTCCTCCTAAACTTCTCCCTCCTGAGCAGCCTGCAAGGCTCAGCTTTTCAGTAAAACAGACTTTCCCTGCAAAGCCAGGCAAGCCAGGCTTTGAACTGGGATTTTTCTCTAAATCCCTGGGTTTGTTGACTTTTAAAGACTTCCTGGGACAACTCTCCCAGCAGCAGAGTCTCTGCCACTTCCCTAAAGGATCTCAGAGCCCTCAAAGCCCCACCAATTCCAGCACTGCCTGCAGGTAGGAACATGCAGAGGGCAGGAATGTGCTGCCTCTGCAGAAAGGAAAAAAACTCCTGTGTGTCTCTACAAGGAGCCAATCCCAGACAGGATCCCTCAGAGATCTTCCCCGGGTTTTCTGGGATTTTACAATCCCCCCCTGCCTTGTGAGCTTCCCCTTGCTTGGCTGCAGGCCCAGGGAATGGTTTTGTAGCTTCCAAACCCGGAGTGTTCCTCCCTGGGACATTAACACTTGAGGGAGTGATTCCTCTGCAGCAGAGATCCCAGATTTCCTCCCAGCACACATTTCCCCCCTTCTCACCCTCATTTTTGAGTCATAACCCCCATCTGGGTGAGCTCAAACAGCAGGGCATTCAGGTAAAGCCAAAATGCACCTGAAATTCTGGCAGAGCTCAGCCACACTCAGGTGGCACCTGTGGCTCTGCAGCAGCCCAACCTGCAATTCCAGCCCTGGAAAACCTCACTGGGAGTCACTGGACTGGTTGGTGCTTCTGGAGTGCAGAATGTGGCCTCTCCTGCTCCTCTTTAAGCCACCCCACACTCAGATTTCTGAGCCACTTTAACCCTTCTGTGCCTATCACCCATCCCAATTCCTAAACCTTGCCCCGGGGCATTGCAGAAATGCGTGGTGACATGGAAAAGTGGATTAATTAGGGACAAAAGGGAGAATTCCTTCCCTTATCCCACCTCTGCGGGGCTCAGGTGTCAGCCACAGCCTTTTGTGGGAGGCACCAGTCCCTAAAAAATTTCCTGCTCCTCACTTCCTACTCCTTTCTTACACCTTGCTGCCCAAAAGTGAATTCTGAGTCTGTCTTTCTGCTGACAAGAGGAAAAAAAAAACCAAAACCACACACACATCCTTTTTTTCCCTCCATCTGAACCCTCACACACACTTTTCCCCCAAGCTGTTTCTGCTTCTTCAAACGTAAAAAAATAACCTTAAGTCCTGTAAATCTGACTGTGAAAGCTTTGCTGTACTCACACCCGAGCTGATTGGTTTTGAATTTGCTGATAGCCAAAAAAAAAAAACTGCACAAACATGCTGAACAGAGCTCCCAGAACCTCCAACATTTTTTTTCTCTTCCCAAAAAGCAGAGGAAACCCACGACTCCCTCCCTTCCCCAGATGAAAACAGAGCAAATTCAGGAATCTGAACAAAATCTTACAAAGCTGAAAAAATCAAAATCTCACAGCCAACCCCCAGCCCCCTTTGTGCAGCTGAAATAAAACCCCAGCAGCAGCTCAGAGCTTACTTTGCTGAAGCAAAATCTGCCACAGGAGGAGTTTTGCAAGTTGCTCCATTCCTTCGGCTTCTCGCGTTTTCTCCTCTCCCGAAAAAACAAGCTGAAGACTTTTATTTTGTTGTTTTTTTTTTTTTTTTTTTTTTTTTTTTTTTTTTTTTTTTTTTTGCTTTAACTTTTCCTTTCTGTAACTGGCAAACACTATGACCTCATCAATTTACATCCCCGGAGCTGAGGACAGCAGCTCACATTGAGGATTTACTCCACCTCCTTCCCTGCCCTGACACTTTCTGCAGCTCCCTCCCCTCCCTCTGGGACATTCAGAGCCCTCCCCGACTCTGACATCAAAAACTTTCAGAGGGTGAAGTTGGTCCCACACAGCTCTGGGCTGACAAAACAAAAATCTTTCTCCCTCCCCCTAGGGATGGAAGCAATTTTCCCGGTGCTTTACTCGATCCAGCTGTTCCTGCCTTTGTCTGACACTCCTCCAGACTGGATTTATTCTGCTGCCTGCGATGGGGTTTTCATCTTGGGCTCCTCATCTGCTTTTACTTCCAGCTCTGGTCTCCAAAGACAAGCTAGAAAACAATATTCACCCTGTCCTGTGATTTGTAAGCAAGGGCTGGGTGTTTACAGGAAAATTACAATGAGTATAAAATATACTTTATTTTAATGTCCTGGCTGCTGCTAGGATATTAAAAGTAAAATGAGATATTATAGGAAAAGTAAAAATACGGTCAATTTTTTTCTGTTGATTGGATTTATTTAACAATTCAATCAAATTAGTTAGCAAGTGAAGAAAGGGAATTAAAACTGACTGGCCTTAAATATCTGTGGATTCTCTAAGAGAACTTTAAAGCACAAGTCAGGAGCCTTCCCATGCAATCCAGGAGGATAAACTTAATTGCCACACTGGAATTTTTCCTTCTGACATTTTTCTGTCTCTCTACTCTATCAGAAAATAGATTCCTTCTATCCCAGAGGGGGAAGAGTTTCAGGCAGGAGGAGAGCATTATAATCATAATTGTAACAACCCCCTAAATAAACATTTAAATAATTACACACTGCAACAAGGGAAACTTTGGGAGCATCCAGATCAGAACTTCACCCAGGCCAGGCTTCTGTCTCCAGCATCAGACAGAACCAGACACTTCCAAACAAATTCCAAGAAACTGAAGCTATTATTATTATTAGATAATATGAGCATGAAAAAAAAAAAAAAAAAAAAGCCAGCTGTTAACTCCACATTGTCCAAGACAGATCCAGACAACTGGTTTGCTTCTAGGGAAAAATCCTAAAATCATCTTCAGATAAGAACTTGACAAAATTTCCCTGGAAACCCCAGCTCTGACATTTCTATGAAGTGAGGAGATTTGGGGGTAAAGGGACAGGAACAGCCCCTCCCTCCCCACTCCCACTCTCATCACCTGGGGAGGAACAAATGCAGCCCAGCTGTGACCCCAACCCCATAACTGCTCTTTGCCAGCCTCAGGAATCCCCCTTATTCCCAGGAATTCCCATTATTCCAGTCCCAGAACCTCCTGCAGGCAGCACAGGCTCCTGGTCCCTGTCCCTGGCCAGGGGTCACAACCAGGACAGCAGTGATGGAGAGCAGCTGCTGAGCCTGGAATCCCATGGAATTCCACGGAATCCCATGGAATCTCATGGAATTTCATGGAATCCCATGGAAGAAGGAGCCTTTCCTGTTGCCTCCATCAGGCTGAGTTCAGAACAGCCTGGAAAATGGGGTTTTCCAGGTCAAAAAGCTGCTCCCACCAAACAGACAGCAAATCCAGATTTCTCTCCTTCCCCTGCTCCCTCCCAACCTGCACAGGACTTTCCAGGCTGCAATTCCAGGTTGTTTTGGGGTTTTTTCCCCCCACCTTTCTGCCTCCCAGGCTGCAATTCCAGGTTGTTTTGGGGTTTTTTCCCCCCCACCTTTCTGCCTCCCAGGCTGCAATTCCAGGTTGTTTTGGGTTTTTTTTCCCCCACCTTTCTGCCTCCCAGGCTGCAATTCCAGGTTGTTTTGGGGTTTTTTCCCCCCACCTTTCTGCTTTCCAGGCTGCAATTCCAGGTTGTTTTGGGGTTTTTTTCCCCACCTTTCTGCCTCCCAGGCTGCAATTCCAGGTTGTTTTGGGGTTTTTTTCCCCCACCTTTCTGCCTCCCAGGCTGCAATTCCAGGTTGTTTTGGGGTTTTTTTCCCCCACCTTTCTGCTTTCCAGGCTGCAATTCCAGGTTGTTTTGGGGTTTTTTTTCCCCACCTTTCTGCCTCCCAGGCTGCAATTCCAGGTTGTTTTGGGGTTTTTTTCCCCCCACCTTTCTGCTTTCCAGGCTGCAATTCCAGGTTGTTTTGGGGTTTTTTTCCCCCCACCTTTCTGCCTCCCAGGCTGCAATTCCAGGTTGTTTTGGGGTTTTTTTTCCCCCACCTTTCTGCCTCCCAGGCTGCAATTCCAGGTTGTTTTGGGTTTTTTTCCCCACCTTTCTGCCTCCCAGGCTGCAATTCCAGGTTGTTTTGGGTTTTTTTTCCCCCACCTTTCTGCCTCCCAGGCTGCAATTCCAGGTTGTTTTGGGGTTTTTTCCCTCCACCTTTCTGCCTCCCAGGCTGCAATTCCAGGTTGTTTTGGGGTTTTTTCCCCCCACCTTTCTGCTTTCCAGGCTGCAATTCCAGGTTGTTTTAGGGTTGTTTCTTCCCCCACCTTTCTGCTTTCCAGGCTGCAATTCCAGGTTGTTTGGGGGTTTTTTTCCCCACCTTTCTGCCTCCCAGCTGTGGCACTGCAGAGGTTACTGCCTGCTCCTCGCAGGGATTTTTGGGAGGGAGCAGATTGCTGTGGTTGCTGCTGTCATGGACTGGATATTTCCTGACTGCAAGCAGCCAAGTCCAGGCTCAACAAGGCTGAAGTCTCCTAAAATCACCCACAGGAAGAGCAGCAGCTTCTCTGGGGTTCACAGAGGGGAAAAAAGGGACACAGTTTGCAGATCTGTGCCTCGTCCCCTCCCTAATCCTACTGAGGGGAGTTAATTAATTAAGTTTATCCTCAGGAATCCCCTGGGAAGGCTCCTGACTTGTGCTTTAAAGTTCTCTTCTAGAATCCCACAGATATTTAAGGCCAGTCAGTTTTAATTCCCTTTCTTCACTTGATGATTAGAAAAAAGCCAGCCTTGCTTCCTGGGGCTTTGCTACTCCAAAGACATCCTGGAAAAGCAGCTGTGTCAACATTTTTCCTGGTCTAGGAGCTGAATTTTTAACGAGCTCCTCCATTCTGAGCTGGGCAGTGCTCCCCAGCCTTTCTCCTTCCCCACTCCCCAGGGAATTGGGAGTGATTCTCCCAAATCCAAGCATCCCTCAGCTGCCCACAAATGCTGAGCAGAGAAAGCAGCTTCATCCAGGCACGGGAAAGGGACTTTGCAGCAGCAACAGGAGTGGGTTTGGCAGGCTCTGCACCTGCCATCGGGTCAGGGCAGCAGCAGGAGAAAAGCTCCCACCTTCCCAGAGTCGCCTCTTTCTCACTGTGGCAAAAGAAAATCGGAATTTCACACCTAATTCCGCCCTGAAGCAGTGACTCAGGGGGACAAAGCCCTGCTGGAAGTGCAGGGGTCACGAGGGTAATTGGGAAGTTATGTCTGTTCGGACTGGCAGGAAGTTTCCTCTTGCCCATCTCTTTCATTTTTTACCAGTTTTGTTCTCAGGCTGCACGGAGAGACTTCCCGATAAATGCAAACTGAAGATCAGCAGCCAGAAAAACAGAGCAAGAATCAGATCAGGAAAAAGGTCTGATGGCAAGGGGAACCCTCCATCCTTTATTGCAATTTTTGAGAGCCACTAACCCTGGGAAAGAGGAGTGGAAGTGGCTCCTTCCACCCCACCTTCACAGCAATAAATACCTGAATTAAAAAGGAATGCCAGCATTAATGACCTGTTGACACAAATTACAGTACAAGGCCTTGTGTGCAGGATTTGTCAGCACTCCAGGCTTATCATCAACAAATTCTTTAAATACAGGACCCAGAGTGTTCTTCTAGGATCAAAGGAGAACTTACCTACTCATGGGAAGAAGAAAGGATAAAATTCCTGGAACAGAAAAGTAGTAGGGAATGCCACAGCTTAGGAATAAAGAGTACAAGAGTACAGCTAATTGGCAGCAAGGATTCTTCAAAATAAAATATGGAAAAAAAAAAAAAACAAACACAAAAAAGAACTTTGCATGGGAGCAGCAAAAGAAAGGCACCACAGTTGAGGGTTAATTTACACCATCACCATTTTTCACTTGGTGGCAAAGCTTTTCTCTTTAAACCAAATCTCCCAGCTGCCACGAACCCCTTAGGCAAGCCTGAAATAATCCAGCTTAGAGCAAGAACTGTGAACTGAAAGGACAAAATTGAAAGGCAACCACAATGACAGGGCTGCCAAGCAGAGCCTGTCATTACTGCAGGGCTGGAACAAGCCAGGCCCCTCTCAGCCCCAGCATTACCCTGCTTGTTCCCCAGCCACAAACACAAAAACACCCTGATTTACCTTCTCTGAAGGGCACATCCAGAATGACAAGGTGATGGTCACACCAGATGGGGTTTTTTTGTTTCATTTCACTGGTGTCCACTGGGATCAGCAGGCACCAAAGCAGCTGGGAAAAACACGGGCTGGAGGATGAGCAGGGCACAGCCTTAGAGTGGGGTGAAGAAAAAAATATCATGGGAACATTAAATACCAGCCCTGGGACAGCCAGAGACAGCTGAAGGGCACAGAGATGTCCCACTGGCAGGCTGAGCTCAAAAACTCCTCAATCCTTGATTGCTGAGGCTGGAAAATCCTCCAGGATCAGAGTGCAGCCTGTGACTGAGCCCACCTTGTTCCCAGCTCTGAGTTCTGTTCTGTTCCTGGGACTCCAAACCTCCCTGGGCAGCAATTCCCACATTTATCAACCCTTTCCATGGGGGAATTGCTCCTGATGTCCAAGCTGAGCCTGCCCTGGGACAGGTGAAGGGCACAGAAATGTCTTACTGTTCCCAAAAATTCTCATTCCCTGGATTGCTGAGGTTGGAAAATCCTCCAGGATCAGAGTGCAGCCAAGCTCTGAGTGTTCCTGGGACTCCAAACCTGCCAGGACAGGAATTCCCACCTTTATCAACCCTTTCCATGGGGGAATTGCTCCTGATATCCAAGCTGAGCCTGCCTGAGGCTTCATCTCAAAGCCAAAGCAGGAATGGGAACAGCAGGAGGCTTTGGGGCAGGCAGCTCCTCAATTCCTCCTGCCTTGGACCTCCAGCTGCAACTTCCACTTCCCTGCAACCCAAGGAGCAGAAATTAATTCCTGTGCATGTCCAGGAAGGCAGGAATTCGTTCAGATGGAGCTGCTGAGAGGGTTTTGATGTGCTGAAGGCACAGAGCTGGGTGGATTGTCTGGGGCAGGGTGGATGTGTGAGTGAGGGGTGAAGCTGCAGCATGCAGACTTTTCCAGCTGTGTGCATTATTCCCAAGAATCCAGGTGTCTGTGTGTCCTTGGAGCAGGTCACAGAGCTCTGTCTGCACTCACGAGGCATCTCCAAAAACCCCATTTTGCATTCCAGCACCCTTGGATGGCACAATATTTAAACACCTCCTTTGGCTGGAAAAGCTTCAGATTCCTGGGATTCATCTCAAAACCATTAATAGAAACCACTTACAAAAACAGAGAAATTGCCCAGGAAACCAGCACTGGTTTTTTAGGGATTTTTTTTTTTAAATTCCAGACAGAAGCTACCCAAAAAAACAACTGACCAAAGAGAAATGGGAAAACAACAGGCAGCAAATAAATCAGGGATGGAAAAAGGGACACAAAGCAGCACCTCAGTGACACCCACAGAGCAGGTGTAAATTGTAGTTTTCTGTTAAGTTTAACATTTTTGCCACGACCCAAGTGTAGGAAGGTAAATCTGAAAGATCAGTTCTCTATAAAAACAATTTTAGTTAAAAAAAAAAATTATTGTAAGTACTTGCTATGATAGTTTCAATTTCAATGCTGTTAAAAAACCCCAACTAAAATCACATTAAATGTGTTTTCTGCTCCCTCATTCACGTGTACAAGGCTCTCTCTTGCTCACAGCACACTTGGGTCTGTCCCACACAACACAGGCAGCTCCTGGTAGGAAAAATTTGGAATCTAAACAGAGAGGAGCAGGAGGGAGCCATGAACACAAAAGGAAATGAGTCACCCAAACTCAGAGAGCAGAGAGTGGGAGCAGAGCCTGGACCAGCTGCACAGCAGCAGGGGCAGATCTGGGGAAAAAAACCCTCAATTTTAACTTGCCAGTGGCCCCATTTCATCCCTCTGGCCTCTCAGATCTTCCCACTATTCCCATTCCCTCGGGAAGTCAGGAGTCATTTCCACCTGCTGGTCTTTACCCCAGTGAAATGGTATTTTCTAGCTTTTATTTCATTTAAATTATTAAAGTACTCATCTCCCAGTCTATTCTGAGAGCCTTCAACAGAGTGTTGAAGAAAAACCAGGTATGAGCTCAAAATCCCTCCATGAACCACGAGGGATGGAAAAATGTGGATTTCTGAAATTGGAGTTACAGCAATCAGAACTGCAGGAGGGGAAATTCTGAATTCTGGAGAAAACAGAAAAATGTGCAGCTCTGAAATTGGAGTTACAGCAGGGGAAATTCTGAATTCTGGAGAATACAGAAAAATGTACAGCTCTGAAATTGGAGTTACAGCAGGGAAATTCTGAATTCTGGAGAATACAGAAAATGTGCAGCTCTGAAATTGGAATTACAGCAATCAGAACTTGCAGGGTGAATTCTGGAGAATACAGAAAATGTGCAGCTCTGAAATTGGAATTACAGCAATCACAACTCAGGAGTGGATCTGTTCATGTCCTGCATCTGTAAATTGACTCCTACAGCATCACAACAGCCAGATTGCATTCCTAGAATCAAGATTTTTCCAGAGCCACTGCAACTGATGCTCCAAACCTTTACGATATAAAATATCCCCAAAACTCAACTTTTGAACCTAAGTGCCTGAGACAGAGGAGAGTCCAAGCCATGACTCACTGCCATGTGGTTCTGGAGCATCTCAAGCTTTCCCAAACCCACCAGGAATCCATCAGGGGGATGGATCCCCAATTTGAAGCTGGCAGCCAGCACCAAGGCTCAGCAGGAAATGGCTGAAGTATCAAATCACCCCTTTGGACTCTGGGTTTGTGTCCAGAAATGAGAAAGCAGCAGCTCCTCGTCCACTTGCTGAATTCCAGGGAAAAGCCACCAGAGTTGGGTCCCATCCCTAAAGGGGCAGGAATTTTGCATCCTCTGTCGTTCCAGATTTTGAGACATTTTACATGGAAGTTGTTAATCCTACACAAAGTTCTGGGGAAAAGCAACTGAGCTGAAAAAGTGTCCAAAAATCCTTCATCACTGCCCAGAATTCCAGGTCACTCCCAAGCCCCTGGAGCAGGCTGACCACGCCACAAATCCTGACCACAAGCACAGAATAAATTGAATTTCACCCCTCTCACAGGGAAAAATAAATCAGATTTTCCAACCTGGGAAAAGCTCAAGGCACCCAGCACTGCTCAAACTGAATTCACTCCTCTCACAGGGAAAAATAAATCAGATTTTCCAAGTTGGAGAAGCTCAAGCACCCAGCACTGCTCAAACTGAATTTCACTCCTCTCACAGGGAAAAATAAATCAGATTTTTCCAAGTTGGGAAAAGCTGAAGTCACAAGCACCCAGCACTGTTTATTCCTGTGAGGAATGAGAAAATTCTGGGAATCCTCAGGAGCTGAGAGCTGAGATTTGGTGTCCCCTTTGTGACCACCAGCACTCAAAAAATGTGCCTTAAACCAAAATTTGTGGCCTCTCTGCACGTGGGAACAGAGCTCTGGTCCCAGGAGGTTTTGACACTAATTGCAGCCCATCCATTGCACCCGCCTAAAATAATTAAGCAGTGGGATTCCAGCTTATTTTGAGAGCAGAAATGACTGGGAAAAGAGTGGAAAAATTAATGGGTTGGTCCTGAACAGGGTGCTCAAAGGTGCCTCCCACAGCTGTGTTATTTACCTCAAGGTTTGCAGGCTGTTTCATGAAAAATAAAAATACTTTTGGGTGAAAGGAGGTTGCTTTCCATAATGCAGTATAATCCTGCTGTCAAATTTAGACACAGAAACCTGGAGTCAGGTCAGCTTGTAAGGGTTGTCTGGGTGAAAAGTGTTATTTGCTTGGGATTAATCCAAGAGGACTCTGGCAACCAGAATTTTAGCTAGAAAACCCCAGGGTGCTGCTTTGCCTCCTTTAAAAATTAAGTGAGAGCTCCCACTCCACTTTGGGGATGAAACCACATGTGTAAAAAAAAAAAAAAATAAAATATATATATATATATATGGAAGTATAATGTGGATATTCCTTCCTCAGAACAAGGTGGAAATGCAATTTTCCACTCAGAACAATGTGGAAAATGCAATTTCTCCCAGAGAACAACGTGGAAATCCCAATTTCTCCCACAGAACAAGGCAGAGGTGCATATTTCTCCCTCAGAACAATGTGGAAATCCATATTCTCCCTCAGAACAAGGTGGAAATGCAATTTTTCCCTCAGAACAATGTGGAAATTCCTATTTCTCCCTCAGAACAAGGTGGAAATGCATTTTTTCCCCCACAGAACAAGATGGAAATCCCTATTTCTCCCCCAGAACAAAGTGGAAATTCAATTTCTCCCCCAGGACAAGGGAACAGTTCAGGTGCCTTTCTCCTGGCAGCCCCTCTCCACAAGGAGCTTTTCCTACACTGGAATCCCCATTTTTCTTTGCTTTCAACCCTAAAAAATCACTCCAGGAGAAGGTGTTGCTATCCAAGGCACAGATATTGTTATTTTTTTTATATTTTATTTTTTTTTTTGCAAGAATTCCTGGTGAGAGAAAGCTTCTGCTGCCTTCCCTTCCCTGAGGGTTGATGTTATCAGCAAGCAGGGCACATTTAACCTGCCTTACCTGGAGGGGTCAGGGATGGGCAGGAGGCCAAGAATAACTTGGGATATTCTCCAGTAATTAATGTCTTTTGGGGCTACCTAAAAACAGAGATAAAAATTAAGAGAATAAAAAGCAGTTCTGGTTCTTGAAGGACCTTCAGGTGTATTTAGGGTGGATGAAATCCCACCAAAAATGGAGCATGGGTTTTCACATTTTTATAAGTTTGGTCCATTTGCATTTTGGGGGATAATTTTCCAATTACAGCTGCAGGTAATGAAGGAATTTACCCCAAGTTTGCTGCCCCCCAAACTCACTTTTAATTGCATTTCTCACCAGAGGCAGTGAGGTGTCCTGGATTGGCAGAAATTGTTGTGTGTGACCAAACTGTGAGCACAGCAGCTCACACTGTGTGTGGAGTTCAGAGTTACACACTAAACAACAGCAGGGTCACAAACATATAAAAAATAAAGAAGCAAAAACCCTAAAGCATCAAAATCAGGCAGGGAGAATCCTCTGGAGGTGCCCACTGAGACTTGGGCAGAGCCATGGATGCAGAAACTGTTTGAGCATCCCCAAATTAAGCCTGGGGCTGTACCTGGGCAGATCCCAGGTGGCTGTGCCAGTGCTGACAGCAGAAATTCCCTTTTTCCCTGAAGGAACAGCCCTGACTCACCCAGGCAGCGAGGCTGCTGAGTAACCACACTTTGCTGACTCCAGCTCCATTCCTTCCACCTCTTTTCTCCTTCAGCTTTAACCAGTTCCTCACTGGATGGTGATTAAGCTCAGTCGGATCATCCTGCTGTGAATTAATTCCCTTTAAAACACAAAAATCCCAAATTATTCGTTTTTCACCTGCACATCCTTAACAGCAATCACTTTAAAAGTGAGACAGGAATTCCAAATTATTGCTGAGAGGTTCCAGGAGTGGTTTTTTCTAGACCTGGACACACCAAAGGCAGTGACATTCCCTCAGCACAACAGCTGCCTGAGCAACACCAAGCCTCAATTACTAAAAAACCCCTAATTTTTTAAACAATAGTTCATATTTTCTACTACAAACAAAATTTTAGCCACTTCCATTTAACCTTGTCAAGCCCATTCACACTCCTCCTTCTTCCCATTATTTTGCAGAAAATTCCAGCTACATTCAAGGGAGACAAGTCTCAGTTTTAGAGCTCTTAGTGTCCATGCAAGAAGAAAAACAAAACAAAAAAAATCCTAAATCAGGGATTTGACCCAAAAGTGATGTATCAGGTGGTTTTCTTGAATTCTCTGACTCACAGAACTCCTTGTTTCAGTTGAATCCCTCAGTTTTGTAGGGAAAATCAAGCAAGAATGGATTCTTCCACCAGCACCTTGTGCTGGCTCCAAGTTACCCAGATGTTTTCAGGAGCTGAAGTTACTGATATTTTTTTTTATTTATCTAAAAAGTAGCAGGAAAAAAAAAAAAGACAACAAACCCCCACTTTTCAAACCCATTTCAGCTCTGCAAAATCTCCAGGCTGGGTACAAAAAGCTGTTATTTTTGGAGAGATTCAGCCCAAATGACCCAAAAAAACCCCAGGATGTTTTCCTGGAAAACAGAGAACAGCATGAATGGTGAAAAGAAAAGATTTGAGTCAGGCCCAGGTGCTGTTTGTAAGATCAGTAATTTCACCTCAGCCAGGTTTTCACTGGTTTGTTAAATTTGGAACCTCTGGGTCAGGGATCAGTGCCACCAAAGCAGAGGGGGAGCCAATGTACACCAATATTTTGGGGGTTTTTTTCACATCAAAGTGCTCAATTTAACAGGGCAGGAGCTCACCAGAGTAAAGGTGCCCACTGTTCTTGCTCAGGAATTATTCACTGTATTAATTATTAATTATTAATGGCACTCAGGTGCTGTTAATGCCCTGCAAGGTGTTTTGTACACCAAATGTTCATAAACACCCCCTGATACTGGCTGATTTGCTCCCTTTTGAGAATGGAAGAAAAGAACAGTTCTCACAATAAAAATATCAGAACTTGGGGTTTTTTTTGCAGAGAAATCTTCCAGCAGCAAAAGGAGGAGGCATCACCCCTCTGATGTCAAAAAAAACCCAAAACAAAACCTAGCAAACAAAAAAACCAAGCAAAAGCAAACAAAACCCCCCACAATTTAATTTTTAATCCAATTTTCAGGGATTTCCAGCCCAATGAGTGACAAAAAATCCCCACCAGTTATCTCCAAGCTTTGGAATTAACACCATGAATTTGTCTGGTTTTCAACCATTTCCTCTCAGAACAGCAAAATAATGGAAACCTTCAATATTTTGGGAATTTTAAGTCAAAGCTTTCCTGTTTACAGCTTTTTGCACACAACCCCTATTTTTTTTTTTTTTTTTTGCACATGTGCAAATTCAGTGGGATGAAGATATTTTGGAGAGGAAGAGCAGCTCTAATAAAGCTCTGTGAGAAAATCCTGGACTCAGGCTCCCTCTACAGAAAATCAGAGGCACTTTCCATCTCACTGTTCAGTAAAGAGAATTTCAAATTCCAGCCTGTGGTCAAGAACACTGAAGGAAATTGTCCCAGCCCTGGGGTGTAAAACCTGATTAGTGCCTTGGAAGATTTTTTCCACCAGGAAAACACAAATCCTGAGAGATTTAAGATGTTAGGAAGGAATTCTTGCCTGTGATGGGGCCCAGAGAAGCTGTGGCTCAGCAGCCCCTAAACTGCACCTTGATTTCCAGATTTAGTTTCCTCCCTTTCAGTTTATTCTCTCCTAGCAGAAAAAAGGGAATCATTTTCAGGGGGTTTCCCAGCCCACCCCATCTCTTTGCCAAAATACAAAAGTGAAATCACACTAAACCACCCAGAATTGCCTCAAACCCCCAAAAAAAGAAAAGCAGAACCCAAAGCAGAACCCAGATAAAATGTTCTCTGTCAGGGTTTATTTTCAACACCTGTATTTTTCACAGCTTTCACAACTCTCTTCAACCACGCAAAAGCAGCTGATTGTATCAGGCTTGTCTCAGGCACAAAAGTTTTTGGAGTTAATGAGTAATTAGCTCTCAGCTTCTACTCTGACCAATATCTGGATGTTCTACATGACAGGGGTCAGCCAAAGACAAAAATAACCATTTTTTTTTTTTATTAGCACAAAAGAGAACACAAAAATAAAAGTGCCTTTTAAGGATGCTCACACAATGCTCAAGGCACACCAGAGAAGAGACAACAAAAGCTCTTGCAGGAAAATTCCACGGAATTCTGATCCAATTCCCACACCTCAGGAAAACCCCAACCTTTGTGCAGTAAGGCTGTGAAAGAATGCAGTTTAGAAAAGAACATTTCCCAAGGTCTGTGCCATATAAACAACAGGAATTCTTGCCCTGATCCCAACTCCCCACACCTGGTTTTTCTTAGGTTCAGTCTCAGCTCAAAAAGGGACTTCAGAAATTCAGCACTGACCACGGGAGAGCAGAGAAGAGCTCACACCTCTCCTCTGGGCAGGAAAAGCTGCCAGTTTATCCTTGGAAAACTCCTTCCTTCTATTTACATCACAATCAGAAAAAGGTTAAATGTCACTGACATACTTAAATATTTTTTTTTAATTACAATTGCAGGTTGAAATTTGTGACAGGTGGGGGGTTTTTTATCGCTTGGAGCTTCTCAGGTAGATCTTGGGGGTTTGCCACCCTGCAGGAGCACTTCTCAAGCCAGCTTTTTTCCAGATGCGCTCCAAATCTTTCTCAAATTTTATCTAAAACAGGAAAAAAAATGAAAAAAAATAGTGGTAACACAACTTAGAAGCAACAGCCACTGCCCACGTGTCCCAAGGACAGTGTAGGTGTAACACACACTAAGGAAACTGAAGTTTTAAAGTGTCAAAATAATTAATTTTACTGCAGAAAATATATTAAAATGCACAAGGATTATAGTAGTATTGTTTTAAAAGCCCTGTGCAAGGAAAACTGAGAGGGTGGACAATGAAATGGTAAGGAAAAAAAAGAGGATTTTACAGAGTTCACTCTGAAGTAGTGGAATGACAATTAACCCCAATTTGCAGCTGGGCAAGGTGGGAATTCCTGGAGAATTAACTAAATTATATCCCATGAAAGGCAGTGCTGAAGGAGAACATCCCCAGCTTGAACAAACCCCCATGGCTTCCCTCAAGCCTTCTATTAAAGGAAGAAAAGGGCTTCTGTAGAAAAAAATAGAATAAGAAGCACTTGAGGATGGTGGTAAAAGAGAAGGAAGTTAAGATTAAAGCAGATTATTAACATGAACTCATCCTTCACACAAATGCTAAAGTCCAGCTCCATTAATCACACACATCTGTAAACTCCTGTCAGGAAGCAAAGTTAATCCAGCAATTCTCACACTGATGTTTGGTCTCACAGAAGCCCTGAGGCTGGGAAAGCTGTCCAGGATCCCCGAGGCCAGCTGTGACTGCTGTGATGTCACCCTGCACTGATCCATGGGCACTCCAAACCTCCCTGGGCAGTTCCAATGCCTGCACCCCTTTTCCACAGAGAAAATTCCCACTGGGGTCCAACCTCCCCCTCCCCTGGCACAGCTTGAGGTTAAATGCTGAATTCATTCCAGCTCGTTTTTTTCCCCAAATCCCCTTAAATCCATCCTCCAACACCTCAACAGAGGCTGCCAGGATGTGTGAGCACATTTCTGTCAGGGAGCTGCCCCTCCCCTGAGCTCACCTGACGCTTCTTCTTGCGGCCCTCCTTTATCCTCCTGCGGATGAACTTCCTCCTCTTGAGCAGCTTCTTGTACTTGTGCCTGTTCATCTTCCTCCTGCGGATCTTCAGCACGTTCCTGCACTGCACTTGGCCACCCAGGCCTCCCTCTCCTTCCTCCACACTCCTGGCCCAGCAGCAGGGGGACACTCGGAGGGCTGCGGGTTTTCAGGGCTCGCTTCTTCCTGAGCCCCCTCAGCTTTGGGGAGGGAGTACCTCACTGTCAGCCAGCTCTCCAAGGGGCTGATGGAGAGTTTCCTGGGAATCAGGATCTCCTCCAGCTCAGGGTCCAGTGTGTGCCACTGCTGGGGCTGGGCCCCGCTGGGGTTGGGGGGCTGGGTGCTGTAGCGTGCGGACGGAGAGCGGCAGCAGAGGAAGGACGACACTGACCTGGGCAGGAGGTGGCCTTTGGGAGAAAGGGGTTGCACTTAAAAGGCAGAATTTTCAGGCAGGAGCAGCAGAAAAGCTCTGCCCAGCTCTCAAAGTGCCACACTGCAAGCCAACAAAAGGAAACGCTCGCACGCGTTGTCTCGTCGTCATGAAAGGAAGGAAGGATTTTCAATTTTCACTTTTCACTACAATGCTGTAATGTTAAAAGTGTGTTATTTTCACTGGGCAAGCTGCCCAGGGCACCCAGGCAGAGCAGGGTGGAGGCTCCCTTCACTGGGAATTCCATGGTCTTTACGGTTCCCATGCACTGGGAAGGTCTGGAATTTTGTGGCCTTTAAGGCTCCCCTTCACTGGGAAGCTTTGGAATTCCACATTCTTTAAGGTTCCCCTTCACTGGGAAGCTTTGGAATTCCACATTCTTTAAGGTTCCCCTTCACTGGGAAGCTTTGGAATTTTGTGGCCTTTAAGGTTCCCCTTCACTGGAAGCTTTGGAATTTTGTGGCCTTTAAGGTTCCCCTTCACTGGGAAGCTTTGGAATTCCATAGTCTTCCTTCCAACCCAAACCATTCCCATGATTCCGTTAAGTGGAATGTTTTTGTGTTTTCTGATGGAAAATCAATTTGGAATGGTGAGGAATTGTTTGCTGTGTCAAAACTCTGCTGCTAAGGAATCTTCTCCTAAGAATAAACTAAAGCCACACCATAGTTACACAGTAAATCAGAGACACAAAAACATCTGACAAGCACTGACTCAACAACAGCCTCCTCTCTCCTGCGCTGCTTGGAGGAAAAGAAACTTCGGGGAGCCCAATTACACCAGGAAAATAAACCCAAACAAACACAAAACCTGGTCACACAATACCAATTTACCTGCAATTCTCGAGGCCTTCAGTAACTGGGAACTCAGCCGTGATATTAACATTTTGTTTCACTTTGTTCACTGGCAGAGCCAGCAACGACTGTTCAAATAAGAACATTTATTCAGTAACGCAAACACACAGCTTTAAAAATCGTCCCCTATTCACCCCCAAACGACGGGCTGAGACCCAAAACATCCTCCTGGTTTCACCCTCAGTCTGTCGGGCTCTGCTGTGCGATCAAGCACCGGGGCAGCTGAGCCGATTTATTAATAACACTTGGGCTGTTTTAACTTTATAAACCCCGTCACTCCGGCCCAGCTCCCTGGCACGGCCCTGTCCCTCCCTAAGGTCGGGAGGAGCAGCCGCGCGGCCTAAGAACGGGGCCGCTACCGAGGGGCTTCCTCCTTCCTTCCCCTCGGCGCTCCTCCTTCCCCTCGGCGCTCCTCCTTCCTTCCCCTCGGCTCTCCTCCTTCCCCTCAGCCTTCCTCCTTCCCTCAGCGATCCTCCTTCCCCTCGGCGCTCCTCCTTCCCTCGGCCTTCCTCCTTCCCCTCAGCGATCCTCCTTCCCCTCGGCCTTCCTCCTTCCCCTCGGCCTTCCTCCTTCCCCTCAGCGATCCTCCTTCCTTCCCCTCGGCCTTCCTCCTTCCCCTCGGCGCTCCTCCTTCCCCTCGGCGCTCCTCCTTCCCCTCGGCCTTCCTCCTTCCCCTCGGCCTTCCTCCTTCCCCTCGGCCTTCCTCCTTCCCCTCAGCGATCCTCCTTCCCTCAGCGATCCTCCTTCCCCTCGGCCTTCCTCCTTCCCCTCAGCGATCCTCCTTCCCCTCGGCCTTCCTCCTTCCCCTCAGCCCTCCTCCTTCCCCTCGGACCTCCCGGCACTGCCCCGGCCAGGGGCCGCTCGGAGCCCCCGGGCCGCCGCCGCCGCCGCCCTCCCCTCACGGCCCCGCTGCCATCCCCGCCGCCATCACCCACCGGCCCGGCCGCTGCTGCCCTCCCCTCACGGCCCCGCTGCCATCCCCGCCGCTGCTGCCCTCCCCTCACGGCCCCGCTGCCATCCCCGCCGCTGCTGCCCTCCCCTCACGGCCCCGCCGCCATCCCCGCCGTCCTCCCCTCACAGCCCCGCCGCTGCTGCCCTCCCCTCACGGCCCCGCCGCCATCCCCGCCGCCCTCCCCTCACGGCCCCGCCGCCATCACCCACCGGCGCCGCCGTCACCGGAACTTCCGCCCGCCCGCAGCGCCCCCTGGCGGCGCGCGGCCCCTCAGGGTCACTCGGGGTCCCTCAGGGTCATTCGGGGTCCCTCAGGGTCATTCGGGGTCCCTCAGGGTCATTCGGGGTCCCTCAGGGTCACTCAGGGTCCCTCAGGGCCCTTCAGGGTCACTCAGGGTCCCTCAGGGTCATTCAGCGTGCAGGGCTCTGTCACTCATGGTCCTTCATGGTCCCTCACAGCCCCAAGGTGCTGGTCTTGGTCACTCATGGTCCTTCATGGTCCCTCAGGGTGACGGAGTCAGTCCCTCAGGGTCATTCAGGGCCCCTCAGGGTCATTCAGTGTGCAGAGCTCCATCACTCATGGGCCTTCATGGTCGCTCACAGCCCCAAGGTGATGGGCTCTGTCACTCATGGTCCTTTATGGTCACTCATGGTCCTTCGGGGTTCCTCACGGTGCCAGGGTCAGTCACTCAGGGTCCCCCAAGGTACTCGGTCTCGGTGGTCCTTCATGGTCCCTCACTGCCCTTCCTGGCTGCTCACAGTCCGGCATGATCCCTCAGGGTCCGGCATGATCCCTCAGGGTCCTTCACAGTCCCTCCTGGTCCTCCTCAGTTCCTCATGGTCCTTCATGTGAAGGATTCTGTGATGCTGTGAGGATTCTGTGATGCTAGAGGATGCGTGGAGGATTCTGTGATGCTGTGAGGATTCTCTAGAGGATTCTGTGATGCATGAGGATGCTGTGGAGGATTCTGTGATCTGTAAAGGGATTCTCTGAAGGATTTTGTGATTCTGGAGATGCTGTGATGCTGAGGAGATTCTGTGATGCATGAGGATGCTGTGAGGATTCTGTGATGCTATGAGATGCTGTGGAGGGTTCTGTGAAGGATTTTGTGATTCTGTGGAGGATGCTGTGATGCTGAGGAGGATTCTGTGATGCTATGAGGATGCTGTGGAGGGTTCTGTGAAGGATTTTGTGATTCTGTGGAGGATTCTGTGATGCTGTGAAGGGTTCTCTGAAGGATGTTGTGATTCTGTGGAGGATTCTGTGATGCTGTGGAGCTGCCAGGTGAGCCTGTCCCTGTCCATGCAGGGCTCAGGGAAGGCTCACAGACACCTCTCCCTGCCCCACCCTTGTCTGCATGAGGGGCAGGTCCTGGTGGCTGCTGGCCAGGGACAGCCACACCTGTCCTCTCCCTTACCTGGCTCTTGTTTGTCTTCTCCTGCTCGCCACAGGAACCCACCAGCTTGGCACAGCATGAAAGTGCCTAATCAGCTGGCATGAGGGAGGGATGTTGAAGCCAATCCCAGACTTCAAAGGGCTTTTTGCTTTTATACCTACCTCAGCCAGAACACAAGAGATTTATTCACCAGCTGCTTTTAGTATTTCAGACCAGAACAAGGGTCTGTCTCTGTTTTAGGTACACCCCACTGTGTCAAACCCAACTACCCTGAAAGGTTAGCATGGGTTAGAGTTTCTGCCTGAAAATTAGCAATAAGGTTCCCTTGTCAGGAAAGAGAAACCCATGAGGAGAAATTAAATGAAGTAAACAGTTCGGTAAACAGACTGTTTGTTTAATCAAGACTTTATTGAAGACACTTCAGAAGTTTATGTACAAAACAACATTCCCACCCCCATATCAGGCTGTTAGTCACCCACTGGGAACAAAGCAAGTGCCTGGTGTACACTGGCAACCAGGGGACACTCAGAGTTTGCCACGGAATTCTAAACCAAATTCCCTTGGTTTAGAGCTGGGCAATTTCAGCCTTGGCTCAGTTAGGAACAAAGGAAATCAAAGGAGTGGGGGTTTTTTCTGGAGGTAACTGAGCATGCTGGAATCTGACAGCTCACTCTGAGGTCAGGTCATTTAATTCTGCAAAGAGCCTGAAGCCCACTTTGGGTTTGGAAGGAACCAGGATTTAGCTTGCAGGTTTGACTCCATTTCAGAGGTTCCATCACCGAGAGCACAGTAGTGTTTGCAGGAAGCATTAGAGCAGAGCAGGAGCAATACCAAGTGAAAGACTCAGCCCCTTTGCTTTCCAAGTACACCTAGAGAGAGGCTGAGTGTCAGACTGGCTACAACAAGCATGTAAAAAAAAAATCAACCCCTAGAGACACAGAGAGGAGTGGCAAGGTTAAACTGTGACTGAGGAGCTGGTGCTGTGGAGTTCTGTGCTCTTCTACCAGGGCAGAGTTTCCCCTTGCCAGTCCAGGAAAGAACCATTCTCCTTTTCACCCAGACGGTCCAGAACAGAGAGAATACCTGGGATAGCCTCCTGCACCTGCATGGGAGCCTGGAATGAAACAGCCTCAGGTCAGTGCTGGGAATATCCCACAGGAGGGAATTCAGGGCATTTAAGGAGGTTCTAGAATGAAGGGGGATGAATTTTTGCAACCAGGGGGTTGGAACAACGAGAGAAATGTGACACTCACTGTCACATTTCCAGTGCTGCCACTTGTCACCCTAAATTTTTACAACCTTCTAATGTGTACATATTTATAAGTACAATTTCCCATAATTTGTAACATAAATATTGTTTATGCATTCCTTTTAATAAAAAAATTTAATACACTTCTAGTTTAACCGTAAAATTAAAAAAAATAACCACCTTATCCTCCAATCATTGTCCAAAACCTATAAATATCAAAATCAAAAAATAAACTTCTTCTTTTGTGTCATCTTTTTCGTGTCCTCTAAGAGGCACTCACCATGTTTCCCCCCATGTCTGTCTGGAGCCAGCCTGGGTGCAAGGAAATGCAGAGAATTCCGTCCGATTTCAAATCGGCAGCCAGACACCTGGTGATCATGTTCAGAGCAGTCTGCAGGAGAGGAAACCACCATTAACATGCAGATTTTAATGTGCATTAATGAGCACGACCCCCAGCCCAGCTGGTGGGCACCTCCCTTCCACCCTGCCGCAGGAAGGGGCTCTCAGGAACTTCAGGGAATTCTGAAAGCTCTACCGCCACAAACTTCCTGCCCAAAGATGAAACTAAGTTGTAATGGAAGATAAAGTGGCATTTGAAACGCCTCAGGAGCTGTGAGGAGAATAGTATTGACATAAGGACTGTGTTTTTCTGCACTAATCACTACACAAACAGTCATTTACTTCTGAACAGGGAAAACAAGCATTTAACAGCTTATGAGTAGGTGGTGTAGGAGAAGCTGTATGTGTGATCCTGACTATCTGTACAAACTCAATCTCTGGATGGGAGAAAACTAAAAAGCCCACCTGTCACTGGCTGACATCACCACGTACAGGTCAGCACACCTTTTGCTGAGTTTCCTGCCTGCTCCCTCTCTTACACGGGAGAGGAACACAGCTGATGGAGCCCACACTCGCTGGCATCAGCTCTTCCCTGAATGCCAAATCCCTCGGGAGTGGATCTGCACCAGAGCAGGGCTTTGGGAGCCTGCTGTCCACAAGTTGCTCCAGGTGCAGCGTTCCACAGCTCCCATTTCCACCCAGGTGAAGAACAAGAACACTTTTAGCATCCAGAGAGGTGCTGCACCCCTTCCTAAGGTCAGCACTGCCTCCACCTGCCCTCAGCCCAGGGCAGCACACAAACCTTTGCTATCCTGTAGGGATAGACCTTGAGGAACATCTCATTTGCCTGGACGAGCTGCATGGAGGCAGCCAGAGAGGACATGTTGATGATGGCAGCTCTGTGACAGCCCATCCCCGTGCCCAGCTGCGCTGCCTTCCTCAGCAGGGGCAGGAACGCCTGTGAAAACCAGAGCTGGCTTTAATTTGGGCATCTGGGGTGGAGCTGGATCATTGCCTCCTCCAGAGCAGCAATCCCAGGACAGCAGCACGGCGTGGTGATGGCTCCTCACACCCAGTGGGCAGAGCACACCTTCCTCCAGCAGCCTCTTCCTGCACACAAACAGCACCTCTGGCTGCTCTCCAGGCAGGCAGAGCTGTCTCTGGACACTTCCAAGGGGACAAACACCTGAACAAGCCCAGCTCACCTGTGGAAAAACCCCAGATGAAGCTCCCAAATCCTTACCTTGGTGACCATCAGCTGGGCAACCGTGTTGGTCTCATAAATGGTGAGCATGGTCTCTGCTGTCACCTCCTCCAGTGAGGCGAGCACGTTGATGCCAGCGTTGTTGATGAGGCAGTTCAGCCCTTTGTCCCCCACAATTTCTTCCACTTCCTTCACCACTTTCTTGATGCTGTTCTCACAGACCACATCTGCACAGAGGGGGCAGGAAGAGCCCCAGTGCAGGCTTCAGGCCGGGTCTGGCACGAGACAGCCCGTGCCAAAGCAAAGCTGAGACTCACTGGGGGGCTTTGGGCAGCACACAGGTGAAAATGCACAGATTTTACACAATGACATTTCCCCAGGGAGATGTCCCTGCTGGAGTTTGTGTCCAGCTACTGAGCACTCAGGAGACCAGTTTTTTTAAGATGCACTCACCTAAGCTGAACGAATTTCTGGACACAGAAATAAAGCCCTTTACTCACCCAGTTGCAGGAGCTTGATGTTGCTGTATTGCTTGCTAAGCTGCTGCAGTTCCTAGAAAGAAGAATTTAAAAAATTATATATATATATAAAAATATATACATATGTCCATGCCTATTACATAAATCACTTTGACTTCTGCACCTCCAGAATTGCAACAGAAATATTTTCATGACTGGACTGAAGGCAGTGATTCTCCTTTGTTTTCCAGCCTGCTGAGCAGCTTTCCTAAGAGCCAGATCCAGAAATTGCACTCTTCCCCTTCTTAGTCCAACCTCCAGCATGCTGGATTTTTAGAGGGATATTTCTCAGTTTTAGTGCCCAGTTCTCAGCACTCCAATAAAAATCCAGTGCCTCCCCAACTCTGTGAGAAAAGCATAACTCTCCTGAAGCTCAGCTAATGCTGGACATCACTTCAGGGCAGCAGGAAGGCTTTTTAAAAAGCATTTACAATTCCTGCTTGCAGGCAGAGTTCCCCAGCAGCCTCCTCAGTGTCGGTTCTCCCAAGGGGAGGTGAAGCCCACCCTGAAAGGAGTCCCAGGCACAGCCACTGTCCAGGAGAACAATCCCCTCCCTGCTGGAGCCCTCTGCTCTGCCTGTCAGCACAGCAGGCTGGTGTTCCTGCAGCACAAAGTGGCTCCAAATTGCATTTATGGGCCCGCCTGGAATACTCAGGTTTCTGTGCCATGAAGCCAAGTGGGAAGTGTGGCCAAAGACAACAGATGGATTCCATATTCCCAGGCATGTTCAGGAGACACAGCAACCTGGCCAAACATTCCAGCCCCAGCAAATCCCTTTCTTTAGGAGCCCTTTGGGAATAGGGGTCAGGAGGGCAGGGGTGGAAAGAATCCTCCTCTGTCCCTTGGAGATGTTTTAGGGACTCGGTGTGCTCTGACAAACCCTAATGGATCACATCTTTTATCTCACATCAGACCCTGCAGGGCTCTCTCCAGGCTTGTTTGGGAGATTTGTTCTCCCACCGAGGCCAATCTACAACTGCAGTTAAGGCTATTAAGGGGAGGGGGAAGGAAAAACAAGTCAGAAGCACAAAACCAGAAAACATTCCTTGCTTTGGACAAGGCTTGGTGGGACAGATTTCCATAAATTAAAGGCTCAGAACACACTGGCTTGTCTATTGATAGTCCAGGATGAAATAGCTCTGCCCTGTCAAGGCCTGCAGTAATTCTGCCACTGGATTTCAGTATCACTCAGTGCATAATAAACTCCAGGAGCACTCGGGCTGCTCCAGGTTTGTCCGTTTATTTTTAGTTCATTTATTTTATGCTTTACTCTCCGACAGAAACGAGCAACCAACTCCTGCTGGGAGGCCAGAGCTGCTTTGAGTAGCGACAGCAACTGAGAGGCTTCTGAAGTGAGTAAGCAATATTTTCAATTAAGAACTGAAGCATTCTCCAGTACATACCATGAAATTACAATAGCTGCATGCGAATTAGGTTTAAAATTCAATGGGTTCTCCCGTTAATTACTTAGTTAACAAGTGACTCCCACTTCAGGGCTTAAATTTGTGAAAAAGCAGCTCCCAGGCACAAAGCTGAATGAGACAGCTTTGGTCTTCAAGAACGTTACACCTGATACAAGCTGAAAAATCCAGTTAGAACATCTGAAAGTTGCAGGAAAGCCGATTTCCACCCTCCTGTGACTAGAAGGAACACGAGAAAAAGAGGACTGAGACAAGCAGGTACAGCCAAAACATCCCAGCTAAGTACTTTTTAATTAGTGTGCTGTGACAGATCACTTAAAAACAAACAAGACAAACAAAACCCGGCAAAAAGCCACAACACAGCCCCCTAACACTGTGTTTATTTAGCAGAGTAGCTGTAGAACTGCTCTGCACCTGAACAATCACCCCTGAGAATCAGCTGCTAGGGAGTCCAAGACAAGAATTAAACTCTGATTAGCATCTGTTGTTTCCTGCTCGCTGGTTTTTAATTACGATTAACAAAGAGGCAGCCTATTCTGATTTAAACAAGATCCTCTCAAGGCTCTCGGGGCTCCAGACACAGCCTCATCAGCACACAGAGTATTTATTGCTAGATTTCAACCAGGAATGTTTTGTTGTCTTTGTCATTTAGCAAGATTTACTTTGCCTTCTTTATGGCAGCATTATCCACTCCAGTTACAGTTCTTGGAAAGGGGCTGGCCCCGCTCAGCCAGTTGGAAGCAATCAAACCAAACAAACGCAGCCTGTGGGCAGGATAAAGGTGCTTGGGTATCCTTCACATCATCCTGCTCGCGCTCGGCACAAAGCCAGAGGTGTATCCTATTTTTCTGTGTCCCCCTGAGACAGCTTTCAGTATCAGAGTGTACAGCCAGCTCGCTGTTCAACCCTGGAACAGCTCCCACAGCACTGCCCCGACCCACAGCCCTCTCCGACTCCACAAGAGCCAGATCTCACTGCTGCAGGAAGTGTAAAACACTTCCCGAAAAGAAAATATCAAACCGAACAACTCTGCAATAACCCAAAATTAGAAAGATTTCCAGGATGCCCTCCTCTGCCTGATATATATTCAGAAATGCCCCCTCTGCCTGATGTATCTGGCGCACAGATCGCTCAGCTGCTCTTCCCAGTTGCCAACCACATGGCTCAAATATGTGTTAAAGGGAAAAGCAAACCCCAGACCTGACAGAGACTGAGCAGAGAGAGCTGAGCAGGGAACAGGCAGAGGCTGGAACGGCAGCTCCAGAGCCAGAGAGCTGCACCCTGAGCCCCGGAGACTTCCCAGAGGACTCGAGCAGCGAGGAATTTGTTCACCTGGGAGCAATTTGTTCACCTGGGAGGGAGCAGGAGAAGCGGGAGCTGCTCCTGTGCACGTCCCCCAGCTCTGGGCACCACGGATTTCTTCACCCCGGGCCATCTCCTCCTTCCCCCATCACAGAGGGGCTGCACCTGGAGTCCTTCAGGGCAGTTCTTCCCTTTAATGGGAAAGCAGGATGGGGGAGGAAGGAGCCAAAAAAAAAAAGGGAAAAGAGGAGTGTGGGGAGAATTCCAGCTGGGTCCAGGAGCCTTGCGCTGGCTCCCTGGTAATGACTTCACTGGGCTTGTGCCCATCTGCAGAGCACAGACAGGACATCGGGATTCTTTCCCAGGAGATTTGGAGCTGCTGGCACTGTCAGCCCAAGAAAAGGCAGATTGGAATCGGAGCGTGGCTGGAGGAGTGTCCGATGGTGCTGCTCCAGGAGGGGCAGCGGTTATCTGGCTGCCTGCGGGCCTGCTGCACGTTATCGTGTGATCTGCAGCCCATTTGTTAGGCAAATGTTCTGCGGAGGCCACCTAGGAGCTCCTCAGCCCCACAACTCGAGTTTTCACAACTTCTGCCAGCACAGACTCACATGCAAAAGCCTGCAGCTGTTCAGCGTTAGGGAGTTACAGGAGATGTGCTGCTTTTCTGGTAAAGAGAGGAAAGCAAAGTCAGATTTCCCCAGAATCTTTGGAACGGCAGCTCCTTAGGGACTCTTCTCTGCCCACTGTTTGGAGGGCTCCAAAATATTCACTCATCAGTGCTGAGAGATTCTTGCCCAAGGTGGGGCTGTATTTGCCAGCAGCTGAACGGATTTAATCACTCTTCCTTCTAAAAACTGGAAGATTGTATTTAAAAGCGGTTTCATTTAAGCTCTGCCCATCTCCATTCTGTAACGGGAAAATGCTGCTCTGCCAAACGAGAGGAGAGCAGAATTTAAAGGAACTGTCCAAAGTTGCTGTTCTTCAGGTTCATCCCCTCATGCAGGAGAGGAAGTGGGGGACAATTCAGTCAAGAAGGATTTTTCATATGGTCGACAAAAAAAACCAAGGGGAAAAAACCAAAATTAGACCACTTGAATTGCTGTCAAGAGAAAAAGCACTGACCAAGGCATGCAGAGAAAGAAAAAACTCCCTCAACTTCACAGCCCAGCGTGCACAGCCAAGAAACAGATCTGAGATGGGCCAAGCCCATTCCACATGCCCTGAATTGAACCTGGAGAGCAATCCCTGGAGAGCAGGAACCTGAGCTCTGGGAGTCCAAAACGAACTCTGGGTGTCCAAAATGAACCTGAGCTCTGGGTGCTCAAAATGAACTCTGGGTGCTCAAAATGAACCTGAGCTCTGGGTGCTCAAAATGAACTCTGGGTGCTCAAAATGAACCTGAGCTCTGGTGCTCAAAATGAACTCTGGGTGCTCAAAATGAACCTGAGCTCTGGGTGCTCAAAATGAACTCTGGGTGCTCAAAATGAACCTGAGCTCTGGGTGCTCAAAATGAACTCTGGGTGTCCAAAATGAACTCTGGGTGCTCAAAATGAACCTGAGTTCTGGGTGTCCAAAATGAACTCTGGGTGTCCAAAATGAACCTGAGCTCTGGGAGTCCAAAATGAACTCTGGGTGTTCAAAATGAACCTGAACTTTGGGTGTTCAAAATGAACTCTGGGTGTCCAAAATGAACTCTGGGTGTCCAAAATGAACCTGAGCTCTGGGAGTCCAAAATGAACTCTGGGTGTCCAAAATGAACCTGAGCTCTGGGAGTCCAAAATGAACTCTGGGTGTCCAAAATGAACCTGAACTTTGGGTGTTCAATCTGAACTCTGGGTGTTCAGTCTGAACTCTGGGTGTCTAAGACAAACCTGAGCTCTGGGAGTCCAAGATGAATCTGAATTCTGGGTGTTCAACCTGAACCTGAGCTCTGGGTGTTCAATCTGAACTCTGGGTGTTCAAGATGAAATCGAGCTCTTGGTGTTTAAAATTTGACTGGAAATTTGGTCAGCAAAGATTCCTCTCTGAGGAAAAAAAAAAATTAAAAAAACAACAAGAAAATCAAGAAGATCACAGCACCTTTGCCTTTCCTTCAGCAGCACTGCCAGGCTGGAGCCAAGCTTTGAGAGCAGCAGCTGGGTTTGGAGCTCCCATGCCCAAGATTCCCAGTGCTGGAGGCTGGAGCAGGTCTGTTCCTGCCCTCTGCCAGCCCCAAGGAGCAGCAGCACAGTGGGAACACTCTCACAGGGTCAGAAGGTTTGGTGCCAGCTCCATGCACTGCAGATGGGGCAGATGATAACGCTGGTGAAACCACTACAATACCTTTAGTAAAGATTGCTCTTCCCTGTGGAGTTTCCAAACCCATCTGTTAGAAATCTGCTTTCAGCTGACTGCAGAGGTTTCTATTGATGTCCTGCCAAAGCACAGCACATGGCCCAGAGGTCCTCACAAAGAACAAAAACCCACCCTGATCCACCAAGGACAAAACTTGCCCCCCTCAAAAAATAAAAAAGCTCGGGATGCACCCATGTGGCTGGCAGGATCTCCACTGCTGGAATGTGGCTCCTGGCCAGCTTCCTGCCCTGCCAGAGGCTTTCCAGGTTTCTCCCACCAGCCAGGAGTGACCCAGACTCTTCCCAGACACACTGCACTGTCTGGAGGCTGTTTCATCTTCCCGGGCAGCTTTACAGCCTTTTTGCAGATTTTTAAATACTGACCACACCAAAAACAAACCCCAAAGCTGATGAGTTGTGCTGAGATTTGCCCGTGTGATGTTCCCTAGGGAGCTCTTCCTGTGGAAGGAACCATTTCACTTCTCCCTGTAATGGATCCGAGACCATTCTGATGAAAAATCACAGGGGCCACTTGGTGAAAAAGAGAAAGAACCTCCCTCAGCACTGGCTGAAGCAGCTTGAGGACAAACAACCAGGCAGGGAGATTTCGATCTAACACAGGTCAGATGTCTCTGCTGCTTTCCTGTGCCACTACTACACCGGGCTCTTGTGCAATCACTGGGAGGAAATAGGGCTGGGAGCGCTGCCAGCTCGGGTAACAGGAGCTCGAAGGGAACAGAATGGAGGGAATTTCTGCTCAGGTGGTGCCAGCAGGGGCTCAGGGGGGACCAGCAGCCCTGAAAGGGAGCTGTGCACCTGATCCCAGCCTTGCCCTTTCATTCAGAAACAGCCTAAATGTACCTTGGTGCTGGAGCGTTTCTTTTCCCCGAATTAAGGAATCTTCCTTCAGCTTCATGAGTACCTGCAGAGCAGCAGCAGCTTCTGGAGAAGCAGAGGTCAGACTGCAGCTGTTCCCTGCCCCACAGCCTGAGCACCACCTTTGAGGGGGTTGTGTAGCTCAGCAGCCAACAAAGCTGCTGGGTTTGGTTTATTGCTAGGATGGGGTGATCACAATCTGTATGAAAGGAACCAAATTCCCCTAAGAGGAACAGGAACAGGGGCTCTGGAATCACAATTGTTATGAAAGGAACCAATTCCCCAGAAGGAACAGGAACAGGCACAGGGGCTCTGTGATCACAACTGGTTTAAAAGGAACCAAATCCCCCTATGAGGAACAGGCACAGGGGCTCTGGAATCACAATCTCTAGGAAAGGAACCAAATCCCCCTATGAGGAACAGGCACAGGGGCTCTGGAATCACAATCTCTAGGAAAGGAACCAAATCCCCCTATGAGGAACAGGCACAGGGGCTCTGGAATCACAATCTCTAGGAAAGGAACCAAATCCCCTTATGAGGAACAGGCACAGGGGCTCTGGAATCACAATCTCTAGGAAAGGAACCAAATCCCCCTATGAGGAACAGGCACAGGGGCTCTGGAATCACAATCTCTAGGAAAGGAACCAAATCCCCCTATGAGGAACAGGCACAGGGGCTCTGGAATCACAATCTCTAGGAAAGGAACCAAATCCCCCTATGAGGAACAGGCACAGGGGCTCTGTGATCACAATCTGTAAGAAAAGAACAGGCTCAGGGGCTCTGCTTCCCTCTGCACGTGCCAGGGATTTTGCTTTTTGCCTTGCTTGAGGTAGGGGAGATATGCAGGAATGGGGCTGCGGGTATCAATTCTCCTTCCAAATGCCCGGGCCATTCCCGAGGGCTTTGAGACTCAGACAGGGCTGAGTGCTCCTCTTCCTGCAGCTCTGGAGCTCCGCGGGGAAGGAGCAGGGGGATGCCCGAATTCCACACACCTGTGTGTGATTCTGTGCTGCCCAAATCCCACACACCTGTGGGTGATTCTGTGCTGCCCAAATCCCACACACCTGTGGGTGATTCTGTGCTGCCCAAATCCCACACACCTGTGGGTGATTCTGTGCTGCCCGAATCCCACACACCTGTGTGTGATTCTGTGCTGCCCGAATTCCACACACCTGTGTGTGATTCTGTGCTGCCCAAATCCCACACACCTGTGTGTGATTCTGTGCTGCCCGAATTCCACACACCTGTGTGTGATTCTGTGCTGCCCAAATTCCACACACCTGTGTGTGATTCTGTGCTGCCCGAATCCCACACACCTGTGGGTGATTCTGTGCTGCCCAAATCCCACACACCTGTGGGTGATTCTGTGCTGCCCAAATCCCACACACCTGTGTGTGATTCTGTGCTGCCCAAATCCCACACACCTGTGGGTGATTCTGTGCTGCCCGAATCCACACACCTGTGTGTGATTCTGTGCTGCCCGAATCCCACACACCTGTGGGTAATTCTGTGCTGCCCAAATCCCACACACCTGTGTGTGATTCTGTGCTGCCCAAATCCCACACACCTGTGGGTAATTCTGTGCTGCCCAAATCCCACACACCTGTGTGTGTGATTCTGTGCTGCCCAAATCCCACACACCTGTGGGTGATTCTGTGCTGCCCGAATCCCACACACCTGTGTGTGATTCTGTGCTGCCCGAATCCCACACACCTGTGGGTAATTCTGTGCTGCCAAATCCCACACACCTGTGGGTGATTCTGTGCTGCCCAAATCCCACACACCTGTGGGTGATTCTGTGCTGCCCGAATCCCACACACCTGTGGGTGATTCTGTGCTGCCCGAATCCCACACACCTGTGGGTGATTCTGTGCTGCCCGAATTCCACACACCTGTGTGTGATTCTGTGCTGCCCGAATTCCACACACCTGTGGGTGATTCTGTGCTGCCCGAATTCCACACACCTGTGTGTGATTCTGTGCTGCCCAAATCCCACACACCTGTGTGTGATTCTGTGCTGCCCAAATTCCCCGCACCGAGAGCAGCCCGGACATGCCCAGGTGAGACTGCGGGTCACAGAGTGACTGAACACCTTCAGCCATTTGCCTCCCAACAGCTCGAGGTGTGTGTGAAATCCGTCTGGCAGTCTTTTATAGGAGTTTAGGGACGGGGCAAGAGTCCCCGAACTCCTGCGATGCTGCAGAGACTCGGGCTGAAATGGGAGAGGGAGGGCTGCAAGCGGCAGGTAACAAAAGCTCCTGTTTGTAGCAGAAACTCTGAGCCCTGCCCAGCCAGGAAGGGCACTGAGAGAAGAGTTTAATTCATTGCTCATTTGGGCTTTCTCACTTGTTGAAAGTGAAAAAAAGAGGCAGACAGGGCACGGCTCCTGCTGGGGACACGGGCGCCGTGGAGAGAGGGAGGGAAAGCTGCGATCCCACGGGAGAGGTTTCCGAGGGATGAGGGGCTGTCCCTGCAGGGTTCAGCAGGACAGGACAGAGATCTCCGGCAGCAAACCCACCGAGAAACTCGGGGATGAAAGGGAGGGGATGGCAGGAGCGGTGGAGATAGTCCAGCAGCAAACCCAGCGAGAAACTCGGGGGTGAAAGGGAGGGGATGGCAGGAGCGGTGGAGATGCTCCAGCAGCAAACCCAGCGAGAACTCGGGGTGAAAGGAGGGATGGCAGGAGCGGTGGAGATGCTCCAGCAGCAAACCCAGCGAGAAACTCGGGGGTGAAAGGAAGGGGATGGCAGGAGCGGTGGAGATAGTCTAGCAGCAAACCCAGCGAGAAACTCGGGGGTGAAAGGAAGGGGATGGCAGGAGCGGTGGAGATAGTCTAGCAGCAAACCCAGCGAGAAACTCGGGGGTGAAAGGAAGGGGATGGCAGGAGCGGTGGAGATAGTCCAGCAGCAAACCCAGCGAGAAACTCGGGGGTGAAAGGGAGGGGATGGCAGGAGCGGTGGAGATAGTCTAGCAGCAAACCCAGCGAGAAACTCGGGGGTGAAAGGAAGGGATGGCAGGAGCGGTGGAGATGCTCCAGCAGCAAACCCAGCGAGAAACTCGGGGGTGAAAGGGAGGGAGCGGCGGAGATGCTGCAGCTGCCCGGCCGTGTCCCGCTCGCTCTCCTGCCTCTGGGAACGCTCCTGTCCCCGAAGAACCCCAGCCCCGCAGAGCTCCCCGGCACGGGCTCAGCCCCGGCTCCATCCCAGCCCGGGCTCTCTCTGCCGGCACAGGGATGCTCGAGATATTCCGCACTTCCAAATTACCTTCTCCTCCCTCCCACCCCCTTTACCGCGCTCCGGCGACCCCCGGCACCCCTTCCCCTCTTACCTGCGCCTTCTCGGGGTACCGGCAGGTCGCAAAGACCAAATCCGGGGAGGGGCTGGCGGCTGCGAGCCCCCGCACCAGCCCCAGCCCGATGCCGCGGCTGCAGCCGGTGATGAGCACGGAGCGGCAGCGCGGCTGGGCCATGCTGCTCGGCCGGGCCGTGCTGCCACAGCCCACGCCGCTCTCAACCTGCGCCGAGCCGAGCCGAGCCGGCCCCGGGCCCCCCCCGCCGCGGCGCCTCCCCCGGGGCACGGGGAGAGCGGGCAGGGCAGGGGGAATGGGCTCTGCCCCTCGAACAGCGAGCTGAGCCTGCGGGGAGAACGGGAGAACAGAGCGGGCAGGGCAGGGGAATGGGCTCTGCCCCTCGAACAGCGAGCTGAGCCTGCGGGGAGAACGGGAGAACGGGCACGGGGAGAGCGGGCAGGGCAGGGGGAATGGGCTCTGCCCCTCGAACAGCGAGCTGAGCCTGCGGGGAGAACGGGAGAACGGGCACGGGGAGAGCGGGCAGGGCAGGGGGAATGGGCTCTGCCCCTCGAACAGCGAGCTGAGCCTGCGGGGAGAACGGGAGAACGGGCACGGGGAGAGCGGGCAGGGCAGGGGGAATGGGCTCTGCCCCTCGAACAGCGAGCTGAGCCTGCGGGGAGAACGGGAGAACAGAACGGGCACGGGGAGAGCGGGCAGGGCAGGGGGAATGGGCTCTGCCCCTCGAACAGCGAGCTGAGCCTGCGGGGAGAACGGGAGAACAGAACGGGCACGGGGAGAGCGGGCAGGGCAGGGGGAATGGGCTCTGCCCCTCGAACAGCGAGCTGAGCCTGCGGGGAGAACGGGAGAACAGAACGGGCACGGGGAGAACGGGCAGGGCAGGGGGAATGGGCTCTGCCCCTCGAACAGCGAGCTGAGCCTGCGGGGAGAACGGGAGAACAGAACGGGCACGGGGAGAACGGGCAGGGCAGGGGAATGGGCTCTGCCCCTCGAACAGCGAGCTGAGCCTGCGGGGAGAACGGGAGAACAGAACGGGCACGGGGAGAACGGGCAGGGCAGGGGGAATGGGCTCTGCCCCTCGAACAGCGAGCTGAGCCTGCGGGGAGAACGGGAGAACAGAACGGGCACGGGGAGAGCGGGCAGGGCAGGGGAATGGGCTCTGCCCCTCGAACAGCGAGCTGAGCCTGCGGGGAGAACGGGAGAACAGAACGGGCACGGGGAGAACGGGCAGGGCAGGGGGAATGGGCTCTGCCCCTCGAACAGCGAGCTGAGCCCGCCGGGAGCGGGGAGAACGGGAGAACAGAACGGGCACGGGGCAGAACAGAACGGGCAGGGCAGGGGGAATGGGCTCTGCCCCTCCCGCAGCGAGCCTCCCCCGCCGGCTGGGACCCAAAGCCGCCCCGGAGCCCTGCGTGCGGCTGGGGTGGCCACTGTGCCCAGCACGGATGGGTCCCGCTGAACGGGACAGGGGGGCAATCGTTCGCTCCGCTCCAGCAGCACAAGGAAAGGACGCGGCTCTTGCAGAGGCAGGAATGAAGCCCCGTTCATGGAGTCCCCCCAGTGCTGGCAAAGGTGTTTCAGGGGTTTTCTGTTCCTCACGGTGCAGTTCCTGGTCATCATTTGAGGATGCTGCCCTTAGCTCAGCCCCTGGCCTGTCCCAGATCAATATTCACACTCATGCAGAAACTGGGAGATGAAACCTTTAAGCTTCCACTTACAGCTGGGAGCAGAATACTGCTCTTTTCTTTTTTAAAAGACTAGCTTTTAGGCTTTTCAAGCTAATTTCATCCTCCTAGAGGGTAAGGATAAAGCTGTCCCCTGGAACTTGGCCAACTGAAGACCAAAGATTTGGTAATTGGGAAAAATTCTGTGGAAAAGCCTCAAACTGCTGCTGAGTCTGCCTCGTTTCCCTTTTGTTGGTTTAACTCTAAATACCTGCAACAGCTCCAAAAACGTACAGGATTTATTTTTATTAAAGTATTGCTGCTGGATAGCTCAGGTTTGATGTTCCCATCACGGTCCCAGGGGAGTTGAAGATGATGATGAGAAAATCCTTCCAGACATTTCTCCAACCTCCAGCTGAGCGGGGGCTTCTGGCAGAGCCTGCATTCCCTGAGGCTTGGGGGAAAAGCAGGGCTGCCCTGGATATTGATACCTGGTTTTCTCTTTTTCTTCCAAATAAAAGTTCAATTCCAGCAACTTCTGTCTCAAACAGCATAACAACTGCTGACACAACTGCAGCTGTGCCAGTGAATTTAGAGCTTTTGGGGCAAACACAAAGCCTGGAGGATTATTTCCCAGGAAGGAGGGGGTGTGTGGCCAGAGCAGGAGATTTTACCTGAGGAAAGAGCAGGTGGGATTTATCTGAGCAATGTGGAGCAGCACCTGGCCAAGCCTGTAGTGCCTTGTCCCAGTTTTCAGTGCTGTCCCCTCAGAGCAGGAGGAATTGCAGGTGAACAGCAGCAACAGCTCAGAGACCAATCTGGGAGAGGTTCTGATGGCTGAGAGGCACAGTGCAGGCAGCAGAAGTTGAGAAAACGAAGCCAGGACTCACCTGAAGGGCTGCCAGCTGCTCACACACACGGGTGCTCATGGGGATTTTTATTCCAGATGAATTTCTGCCAGCTCCAGCCACTGCCCTGCCCTTCCTCCAGTGTGCCAGCAGCTCCCACAGCAAAGCCACCAGAGCTGCAGCCACTCTACCAGCTTTACCCCCCAAAGTGGCACAAAGCCCAAGGGATGGGATTCTCCCGATTCTCCCAGCTGTGCAAGCTGCAGAGATCAACGGCAGCTCTTCCTCCTGGGCCACGGGAGCAAACACAGCTCAGGAAACTCAGCTGGGACCCACCAGCTCCTCCTGAAGGCAGAGAAATCCACCTTGCACCTCAAATCTTTGTGGATTGGGGGATTTTGTGTTTGGTGCCCAAGATTTCTGCCTTTAAGGGACTGGGGATTGAATGCCAAGTGTTGGATCTACTACAGTTTGAAAAATCTCTTAATTTTGCACCAGTTTCTTTCCTTATGAGTAGGCACAAGTGGTGTAGCTCATAAGAAACTGCTCTCGAGTGAATGTAATAGAAAATCAAATATTTTAATGAAATGAGGGAGCAGGAGAGTAACAGCTCAGATATACCACTAGAACTGATACTACTGGGCTGTGGGGCTCTGCTAAATTGGGGTTTAAATGCTCTGTTCATCAAGCATGCAGACTGACAAACTACGAATTCTTCAGAGTGTCAAAGATCCTGAGTAAAGAATTTTCAACCACTTCAAATGGATATAAAGGAAATGTCTTCTGAGCTGGTGGCCTGCACACAGCATTGCACAGATAAAAATATACTACTCTCAATGCACAGAGCTAAATACTTTCACATTTATCAGAATTTTCTACGCAATTCTTTTTTTGTTGATAGAATTCAAGTTTTGAATTTTCTGTATATATCTTCACCTTGTATTAAACAAATGCTTATTTACATTGTGGGTAGAGTGTAAAGGCTAGGAAGGCCATTTTCCCATACTGTACTGTAACACTGCAAAATATATATACACAGAGAACCTAATATAGGCAACAGGTCTAAAAAAAAGTCACCTCCCACCTGTACAACGACACGGAGCCAGCATGAAAAGAGGGCATTGTTAGCACCAAACCACTCCCAGGGGGCTGAGGAGCTTTCCAGATCCACAGGGGAGAACTGCTGGGCACAGAATTCCAAAGGTGCCCACTGGAAATCCCAAACTCTGCACCAACACTGCATTTTGGGGGATGGAAATCACAGCAGAGCAGGACAGGAGCACTGAGAGTGAGGGTGAGAGCCCAGCACAGGGCACTCCTGGCATCACCTCCCAGCCTCTCCTTTGGATTCAGGGATGGGCACAAAGTGCTGGCAGAAGGTGGCTCAGGAGGCAGAGTAACCCTGGCACTGCAGAGGCCACGGGGAAGGGGCTCTGCTGGCAGAGGGCACGCTGAGGGAGGCAGCCCCATGGCACCAACTGAGCCTGGGAGCTGGGGGGATTGATTCCCTCAGGAAGCAGCGCTGGTGGGCATTCCCGTGGGAAGCAGCCCCAGGAACTGCCCCTGGCAGCAGCCTCAGAGGGGTTGCACTGGCAGGAACTCCCCCAGGAGGGTTTCACCAGTAGGAACTGCCCCACAAAGCAGCCCCAGGGGGGTTTCACCAGCAGAAATTCCCCCAGGAGCAACCAAGGAGGGGTTTCACCAGCAGGATCTCCCCTGGCAGCAGCCCTCAGGGCAGCACTCCCCCCTGAGCAGCTCTAGAAGGGTTTCACCAGCAGGAACTCCTCCAGGAGCAATCAAGGAGGGGTTTTACCAGCAGGATCTCCCCCATGAGCAGCTCTAGAAGGGTTTCACCAGCAGGATCTCCCCCCTGAGCAGCCCTGGAGGGGTTTCACCAGCAGGATCTCCCCCCTGAGCAGCCCTGGAGGGGTTTCACCAGCAGGATCTCCCCCCTGAGCAGCTCTAGAAGGGTTTCACCAGCAGGATCTCCCCCTGAGCAGCTCTAGAAGGGTTTCACCAGCAGGATCTCCCCCCTGAGCAGCCCTGGAGGGGTTTCACCAGCAGGATCTCCCCCCTGAGCAGCCCTGGAGGGGTTTCACCAGCAGGATCTCCCCCCTGAGCAGCCCTGGAGGGGTTTCACCAGCAGGATCTCCCCCCTGAGCAGCCCTGGAGGGGTTTCACCAGCAGGATCTCCCCCCTGAGCAGCCCTGGAAGGGTTTCACCAGCAGGATCTCCCCCCTGAGCAGCCCTGGAGGGGTTTCACCAGCAGGATCTCCCCCTGAGCAGCTCTAGAAGGGTTTCACCAGCAGGCTCTCCCCTGGCAGCAGGCTCAGAGGTCACCAGCAAGGCTCTCCCCCCGGCTCCACCCTCTCCCCGCGGGCTCCACCCTGTCTCCCGGGGCTCCGGGCTCCTCCCCGCGGGCTCCGGGCTCTCACCGGCGGTGCCGGCTGTGCCCGGGGTGCTCTCGCTCGTAGCGGTGTCCGGCGCGCTCGTAGGAGCGGGAGCGCTCGTGCCGCTGGCCGCGGTAGTAGTGCCCCTTCTTCTTGTACTTGCCCGAGTGCTCGGAGCGCTCCCGGGAGCGGCTGCGGGAGCGGGAGGAGCTGCGAGAGCGCGATTTGCGCCCTTTGTGCGCCGAGTATTTGTAGTCCTTGGCTTTCTTGTAGCCGCGGGCCTTGGAGCCCTTGTAGGAGGAGCCGTGGTTGAATTGGCGAGGGGGGGAATCGCTGCGGCTCCGCGAGCGGCTCTGCGACTTGGAGCCGCTGGATGTGGAGTAGCTCTCGCTCTTCCTACAGAAAAAAACACAGGAGAGGAAAGGGGATTTGTTACTGTGACACAGATAGAAACACACAGCAGCACACACAACTGGGGTTCGGGCAGAGAAGAAGGAAAGAACTCTCCAGTTTATTGTTGATTTTGTATCTCAGTTTGTGGACAGTGAGCAGAGATTGGACAGAGCAGTTCCCACCTCTCCATCCCCACTGCTCCCTTGATGAGTCCATCAGGTGAGATCTTTCATAAAGCAATGCAAACATGATCCTTGTTTATCTTACAATTCATGAGAACCGACTCTATTATACCCAAACAAATCAGAAGGGTGATTTTCAGGGACAACAGGGATTTTCTTGGGAGGAGAGATGTGGGACTGCAGGCTGCTCTTAAAAATGTGTTAGTTGCATGGAAGGAGTCACAGCAATTTTGGGGTGTGGGTGCAGAGCCACACGTGTGAGCTGCCAGCTCCAGCCTGGAGCCACCTCTGCTCTACTTGCAATACATTTAACATATATTTTCCTGAGTATCCTACTGTAACATCCAATATATGCATATTTTATACATAATAACCAATCAGCACCACACACAATACTTTTATCATTCCCTATAGCCAATCATAACTACCAATATTACCAAATTATGGGAGGAACTAACCAATCCCATGAGTTAGTATGCTGTATTTTAAGCTTAAAACTTGCTTTTCTGTAGTGGAAAATCTTCTTATTTGGTAAAAAACATGATTTTGTTTGTAGACAACTTATCCTATGCTCTTAGCCATAAAATCTCTGTCCAGTGATCACTAGCTCAGCAATCTTTTTCACACATCTTTTGGTCTTCTATATCCAAACTTCCTTGATTTCTACAGAACCTTCTGCTGAGCATTCCTATTTGTAAAACTGCCCTGTTCACCTTTCACCTTTCCCAACAGAGGAGCCCATGGAAACCTGCAGAGTGTGCCAGCCAGGGCAGTGTGCACAAACCACCAACAGGATGGGAATGCTGCTGCACTTGCCTCAAGCTGTATTTATTTTTCAAAACTCTGAAATCACTGCTCAGAGCTGGTACCACCTGCTGAAGACCCCCACAGCAAGTTACCTTGCTGTGATAAAAACTCATCTTGTGGCCTCAACTTCCATCTGGCTACTGTAAAAAGAGTGACTTTTAGGAACTCTTATCACCCTTCTCCAGTTTCAGTCACAGTCAAACTGTCAACAGCCACACTTGGAGCTGCTCTGGGGTTTAATGAGCAGCACACACTGCTGGGTCACCTCACTCCTGGTGAGGAGCTATCAAAGCTGGGACTGGGAGGGACTGGGAGGGACTGGGAGGGACTGGGAGGGACTGGGAGGGACTGGGAGGGACTGGGAGGGACTGGGAGGGACTGGGAGGGACTGGGAGGGACTGGGAGGGACTGGGAGGGACTGGGAGGGACTGGGAGGGACTGGGAGGGACTGGGAGGGACTGGGAGGGACTGGGAGGGACTGGGAGGGACTGGGAGGGACTGGGAGGGACTGGGAGGGACTGGGAGGGACTGGGAGGGACTGGGAGGGACTGGGAGGGACTGGGAGGGACTGGGAGGGACTGGGAGGACTGGAGGACTGGGAGCACAGCCTACCTGTGCTTAGGGGATGCAGACCTCGATGGGGACCTTGAGTAACTCTGATCTCTGCTTCCACTTCGACTCCTGCTCTCTCTTCCTCCTTTCTGGACACTGCCAGAGACAAGAACACTCAGTTATTTTATTCCAGGTACTCATGGGAGAAAAATCATCTGCTTCCTTATAAACCCTTACCCATTTACTGGGCTGTTGGAGCTGGTCCTCTTGGCTCCCTCTGTTTTCCTTTTAGCATTCTTCATGGCCTGCACAGGGAGCGGTGAAGGTTTATTCCCTTTAACCTCTTTTGGAGACTCTGCAAGAAGAAGCCTTTGTTAGCTCTTTGGAAAGCACCTGAAAGGAGCTGAGCCTGCCCTCAGCCCATGGCTGCAGCAAGCAGAGCTGCACAGCTGTGCTCTGCCACCCACAAGCAGATCTCAACACGTTCACAGAAGGCAGAAATTCACCCAGAACCTTTCTGCCAAAGTCTTGAAGTCAACTGCAAGAAGAGGCAGAAACCCACCCTCCTTCTCCTTGCCAATTATTCTGTGTTGTTTGAAAGGGAAATTGGGGAAGGAGATGGTGAATGGTGTCTTCTCTAGGTGAGACCTGTACCAGTCTGGAAACTTCCAACCAACAGATTCCTCCCCCAACATCCCAAGCTGTCACCCCTGCCAGAGCACCTCTGCTTCAATATTGTTTATAGCACAACATGCCAGTGGGTAAGGATTTGAGTTTACTGCCAAAGCCACATAAAAGCAAGCTCCTGGCCTATATGGGTTTAAACTAGTCTTAATTTCAGACTAATTTGATTTTAGCTTTTATCTGATTCAAGAAATCACAAAGTTACGATGCTATTCAAACCCTGCCAGTTGAGTAGTGCTACAAGCCATCTTAAAAAACTCCCCAACAAAGCCCAAACCACACTTGTAAATGCTTCCCAAAAGGGTAAATATACATGAAAGACGTGAGAAGAGTTATTAAAAATGAGTTACCCACTATTTACCATTTTTGGGGATAGGGGAAAATCCCGATGTATTATCCAAGCTTGGAACTCCCTCAGGTACCAGACCTTTAGCTTGTGCTTTTGCCTCTTCAATAGCCAATTTCTTCTTTTCTATTTTACTTTCCAGATCAGATAAATCCACCTGTAAACACAGGAGAAGCACTGCTTGTGAGAACTGAATTTCCTCCTCATTCACTCCCAGGGAGGGGAATGAAACTCCAAGGAGTCCCAGACAGGGACTGCTCTTTGTTCACTTCCAGGCTTGCAGCTGTGGTTTCAAACATTTTTCCAAACTCCTGCTCTGAGCTGCAGCTTTTACTGAGGGCTCCAGACATGAAATTAAGAACCAAACCTTTTTCCTTGTGTAGAGCTGCAAGATTTTCAAGCAGATTTCTTGAATTTCTTCCTCGGTTGCTCCAAAGAGTAAAAACCAATGTGGGCGATTTGGGAGCGGGATCTGAAAGGCACAAGAGACACAAAGCTCAGATTTCTCCTCCTGCTCCAAAGCTTGAAAAAACCCAAATCCGTGCAAGTGTGGCTCACCTCCAGTGTCCTGGCTGCCAGGTAAATGCAGGCACAGGCAATGCTTTCTGGCTGGAACCTCACAAAGACATCTGTCCTCAGGCTGTCGTTCATGTAGTTCCTGGAAAACAGGAGAGCAGGAGGTTGCAGGGCACTGCAAAAGCTCCTTGGGGTTCTTTTTATTTTGGGGGTTTTTGACTTGGTTTTATTTCTACAAGGACTATTTCTTTCAGCATTCAGTTACTAGACTTCAACATTATATTCCTGTAAATCTAAAGAGAAGCTGAATGATTTTACTAAAGCAAAAATAACTAAAATAAATCCCTCAAGGGGAGGGACGTGTGACAGAAACAAAGTCTGACTGCTGAAAATTCAGTGGTGAGAAGAGAACCAATTTTAACTTCTCTTTTGCTGCTGGATCTCTACTGGCCTGCTCTCATGCAATAAACAAGTTGTTTTCATCAAGACAACATACAGTGTGTGCTCAGAAATACTCAGTTATAGAATTTTTAGGTTCACAGGTTTCCCCTGCAATAGGGCAGGTGTTTGGTAAAAGCTGCAGCTCCTGGAGCAGTTCTCCCATGAAATGAAATCCTCTTCAGCACAGCTCAACTTCCAGTGGGGTTTAAGAATCCATTTCCATCCAGAAGAGAATTTTTTTTTTTTTTTGATGCCAAAAAGTCAGCCATAGGAGAAATCAGGGTGTGTGGGAAGATCAGTTCAGGAGAACAGTCAGTGTTCAGGCAGATCTCCTCTTTGGCACATGAAATAAGGTTTCCAAATTGTCCCATTTCAGTAAGGTTGCTTAAAATGAATATTCACAGAATGAGAAAACTGTAAAATATTGCACATATTCCAGTCAGTACACTTAAACATTAGGTTGTTAAATCTTAAATACACAAAGTAAATTCCTGTGAATCTCTCAGCTGATGTGCTTTAGGAGATCTAGACTTGGGAGCACATATCAATAAAATATCAGGTGGAGAAAAACTAAAACCAGATATAATAAAAGTCCTTAAAATAATACTTTAAAGTAATAATTAACCACGTGGGTACCCAGTATACAAGTATTCACTGACCCCCAAGATATTCAAGGCAGAGACCACAGGCATCTGAAAGGAAAAAGAGGAGGAATTGGAATTCCAGGAGTTTCCAGCTCCCAGCTGTCCTCAATTCTTGTTTACAAGAACAGCAACTGCTGCCCCAAAAAAGCAACACTGACCATCAGCTCATCTTTCTGGGAGAAAGGAACTTCTAAACCTGCTGTTCTTGTCCCACTACAAAGAGAGCACAAACCTTTTGGCCAGAGAAGTGATAAATGAAAGGGGGATTTGGAACATCTGGAAGCCACAAAGCTTTTTTTTTTTTTTTTTCCTGATTTGCCAAATTGAGAGCCATCAAATTGAAAGCCATCAAATTGAGAGCCAGCTTCCACGTTTGGCCTCTGCACATCTTCCCTGTGGGCTCAGTCAGACACAGGAGGAAATGAATCCTTGTCACAATAGCTTAAGAAAAAGGTGATGTTGTAAAAAAAAAAAAAAAAAAATGCACATTTCAAAAACCAATTATACTGGACACCCAGCAGTTTTCAGGTACTGGAAGCAACAGCCACGAGCACACAGGTGTGTTACTGTAACATGTGACCCCTTTCCCAACTGGGGTAATAATCCCCTCCCTCCCCTCCTTGCACAACCAGCAGATTATCCCTGGCAGTCCAGAACTCCCATTCCATTGCTCCATGCAATGCTTTTGGGAAGTGTCTCTAAATATCACATTTTGTCTCCAAGCTTCACACACGTACCACTTTACAAATGGAAACTATTCCCTTTGTTGTTGTTAACTCATCCCTTTTCAAAGATTTAAACCCCACCTTAACTTGCTTTATCATATAAAAAACACATCACATGATAACAGTTAAAGAGAAATAGAACGCGGAAAAAAAAAAAATATTTTCTTTTTCGAACTTCAGGTTATCAAATCTACAAACAATCAAAAAAATAAAAATAAAAGCACAAGAAGCAGTTGGCCAGTTACTCTACTATCATGTATATACCACCTGTCTAGAGCCAGCCTTCTCTTTGGAGAGCTTTGGGTTGACTGAAGACGGCAGCTATCCCTGCACCATGGGCAGCAGAGGAGAAGTCTTAGTCACTTACCCTCAGAGGCTACCCTTTGATCAAAAGAGTACAGAAAAGAAAAGTCAAAACTGGTTCTCTACACACAGGTCACAGTACCAGACAGTTCAGTCAGCAGAAATATAGTCTTTGGATTCACTAAAGGTGGTTTTTTTTTTGTTTATTTTTGTTTTAGACCGTTGGTATTGTTAAAAAAAGCGTTACGGTTTAAAAGCATTGTTTGGTAAAGTTTCAAGGTGTGGAATTTTACAGAAGCTTCCCACCCCCAAGGGAATAGTTATTAAATGAGAGCAATAAGGCAGAGAACATTTCTTGGTAAATCTGAATCCAGGCTATCCATCTATCCAGAAGCGACATCTTGCATTTTCCACATAGATAAAAGAAATTTATCTGCGCTACACCTGGAATCAAGCTCAGGCCCTGGGAAAAGCCATTTTCCCAACACTGGGAACAGACTTAAACTACACCCAAATTTTCCCTGAAAAAGTAACCCAAGTGAACAACTCTAAACCCACCCAACCCTTTGAGCTGGAAAGTGAGAGCAGAGAGGAGGGAAACAAATGAGGAGTCAGGGTGGAAAGCTACCTTACCATTAAAACAGTGCCTCCAAAGAGGCCACTCAACATTTGGGCAGCAGTTTGGGGCACACCAAGGACAGTGGAGCTGTCTGGGGTGGCCCCAAGCACTGCTGAGCAATGCTGCCCCAGTGCCTCAAGTGACATATTTCTGCTACTGCCCCTTCTGGTCTCTTAGAACAAAAAAAATCAACTTACCATGAGGTCTGGACCAGGTGTTGGTTACGTTCACATTCTAATACCTGAAGGTACATAACGATTATCTGGAAGATATGGGTTATTGATTATTAAACTAGAGCACTGATTTCAGAGCCACCTGAATTATTTCAAGGAACATCCATGAAGAGTCTGACCAGCTCCATGGTTCAACACCCACATGAAGATTCTGCACCAGCCCAGGCTTGTCTTCACCGGGCTTGATTTTAGGCAGGCTTTGTCTTCAGAGTGGACTTGATTTAGGGATTGTTGGTTGATTTTGATTTAGGGAGTTTTTTTGGATTGATTTTGATTTAGGGAGTTTTTTTGGATTGATTTTGTTCTCCTCACACATCCTTTTTTAGCTGCAGGTTGGGAGAGGGAGCTGCTCACTGCAATCAGCAGTGAGGGAAGCTGGGTGGTGCTTGCAGAGAACAGAGCTAACACTGTGCCATGGTTTGTTCTGAGGGTTTTTCCTTCAGTTTGGAAGGAAAACAAAGGTGCAGAGAGGAAGAAAAAATGGCAAAATTCACCCCAATTAACAAACTGCAGCTGCCTCTGGGGTGGATGGAAAAAGGAAATTGTGACTGTCGAGAAGCTCAAAAAGAAGGTTCTGAACTGGAGTTTTTTAGAGGAGAAAAGAGCAAGACCCCCAATTGTGTTGGCACAGAGGCAGAATTCCTTTTACCAGCTAAGACACAACCTAAACCTTTGAGGTAGTTTTCAAGTATCATCCCCTCTGACACTTGCTCCTTTCACAGTGAGCCTGGGCTCATTCCCAGCCAAGCCTGAGCGTGGTTTTAAAGCCACTGCAAACACTAAACTGGCTCAAAGAGCTTTGATACCTCAGCACGTTCCCACCAGGAGTGATCAGGGCAACCCCAGGCCTCCAAATTCCTCCCTGCTTGGGGGATCTAAGAGCAGGTGATGTTTTCCACCACCAGAGCTACCTCCTGATCCAATTTGCCTTCGAGGAATGCTGAGCACCTGCAGCCACCTCGCCGTCACTCAGCAGTGATACGAGAGCAATTAGTAAGAGTCTCTTAAATGAGAAAGAAAACATCAGGATGGTAAGAAACTAATCTCACTGAATTCACTGATTTATCATGTGCAGTCCACAGAGCATCCAGGCAGCCTCCTCAAGAGCTTTACAGAACAGGAAACATTGGTTACAGAGTGAATTTATAAAGTACAAACCTTATGAGGGTGCTTCACGTGAACACAAAATCCCAACTCCTTCAACACTCTTCTTTCTGCCTTAATTATTTGATTCTTCAAGTTCACATATTCTTGATCCAATATTAGAGGCACAGGTTTTCTGCAAGGCAAGAAAAGAAACACAAGATGACCACCTTAACCCTTAAGGAGACTCAAACTGAGTCGTGTAAAAATATAAAACATCAAAACTATTCATTTATTAAAATGCACCAGCTCGCTTCACGAGATCCCTCTGAAATATCCCCCGATTTATAAAACAGGGAATGATGCTGTGGTGAAGCTTAATAACGAAAAAAAGAACCCAGAGAGTTCAGAGTATTCTGAATTCTCAGCTTACTTTTTCTCCCTCAGGTGTCTGAGGCGATGGAACACATTGATCACGTCCCGGATGCGTCGGGGGCTTCCTCAATTTTGGATGCCAGATGGACACAGGCCATGGACACATGCTGAGAAATAAGCATAAAATGTAATAGTTTATAGAACAGATCAGTCCCAGTTCAGGAATTGAGCTCCTCCAACAGCTTAAAGAGGGATAATGAGGGGGGGAAAAAAAAGGTGGCAAAATAAGAAAACACCAAATACTCGACAAAAATCACTATGAAATATTTATAAAATCATGTTTCTCTACAACTATAATCTCCAGACTATTTCCTAACGCTGATCACATCTCAGAGGACAACTTGCCAAGAGAGATCAGAAGATAAATATGGCAACAAATGTCATTTAATGCCTTCTTACCTCCATGGAATGCTTCACAAAAGACTTGGTATAAAAAAACCGCTGGAATAGCACCTGTCCTGTAGCCATAGCCACCTAAAAAAAGAAATAATCACAACAGCCATGAACAAAACTACCAACTCTAGAGAGAAATTTTAAAATATTTAAGACCCAGATGATTAAATAACCACAACAGCCATGAACAAAACTACCAGCTCTAGAGAGAAATTTTAAAATATTTAAGACCCAGATGATTAAATAAGCATGGGAGGAAGTTCAGTGGTGTCTACAGAAAACTGGAATTGTCATTTAGTTGCCCAAAATGTTATCAACGCTTTAAATACAAGTCAAACACAGACAGCAAAAAAATATTCTTTTATTAAAAAATGTGAAAATATTATAAAATTAATTAAAAACCGGGGGAAAAAACCCAATAAAATTGAAAGCTACGAAAGTACGTCAGAAAACAGATTTACTTTCTGGGCGTGGAAAGCGTAGGGGGGAATCTAACAGCGTCTACGATTTGCATATATTTGAATATGCTAAAAATTCGCGTAAATTTTAATATACCAACTAGAAGGTGCGTGGAAACTTTTACACTTAAGAAAGCAACGAGCCTGCTCTGCCTAAAGGGACCCGGGAAAGCAAACCCGGCCGAGGTCACCAGGGCCCCGCATTAACAAATCCGGCTTTGCACAATCGCCGCTCCTCGCACGGGGGCGGCGTAGGAAGGCGCTGACCTCACCCGCTGCCGGCACCCGGAGGCCCGGAACCATTCCCGGAATGATTCCCGGGATGATCCTGGGAATGATCCCGGGAACGAGCCCCGGGAGCCATCCCCGGCCCCCGCGGCCTGCCCGGCCGGTAACGGCACGGCGGCCCCGGGGCCTGCCCGGCCGGTAACGGCACGGCGGCCCCGGGGCCTGCCCGGCCGGTAACCGCACGGCGGCCCCGGGGCCTGCCCGGCCGGTAACCGCACGGCGGCCCCGGGGCCTGCCCGGCCGGTAACCGCTCAAAGCCCGCACAAAGCAGCGTCCCGCCGAGTCCCGCCGCCCTCCCCGGCCTCACCTGCGGCAGCCGCAGCAGGATCCCGGCCGCCTGGATGAGCTCGCAGCCCGTGACGCGCAGCTCGGTTTCGGTGTCGGGGTCTAGGCCGCTGCTCATGGACGGCGTGAAGCGCAGCGTGTGCTCGGGCAGCAGGCAGTTCTCCAGAGTAATCAGCACGCCCGAGTAGAGGCGGTCTCCGATGAGCACCGCGCCGGGCGCGGGTACCGGGGCGGGAGCCGCGCCGGCTGCCTGAGGGCCCGCGGGGCCGCCGCCTCCCGCCGCCGCCGCCATTTTGTGCCGCCGCCGCCTCGCTGGCTCCGCGCTCCTTCTCCTTCCCCCACCCGCATCCGCCCGCCGCTGATTGGCGGAGCGCGGAGGGGCCGCGGCCGCTGATTGGTTGAGACGCCGTGACGCACGACGCCGCCCGGGCCTCGCTTGGCGCTGTGACGCAAGGGCCGGGAATGAGCGCGGGGCGGGGCCCGGCGCCCTCAGCGCCCTCAGCGCCCTCAGGCGGGGCCGGCCCGGGAGGGCAGCGCTGAGCCGGGGGAAAATGCTCGGTAAAAACTGGATTAGTGAGATATCCTCGGTAAAAACCGGAGCGAGGGAAAAATCCTCGGTAAAAACTGGATTAGTGAGATATCCTCGGTAAAAACCGGAGCGAGGGAAAAATCCTTGGTTAGAAACGGAGCGAGGGAAATAATCCTCGGTAAAAACTGGAGCGAGGGAAAAATCCTCGGTAAAAACTGGATTAGTGAGATATCCTCGGTAAAAACCGGAGCGAGGGAAAAATCCTCGGTAAAAACTGGATTAGTGAGATATCCTCGGTAAAAACCGGAGCGAGGGAAAAATCCTCGGTAAAAAACGGAGCGAGGGAAAAATGCTCGGTTAGAAACGGAGCGAGGGAAAAATCCTCGGTAAAAACTGGAGCAAGGGAAATATCCTCGGTAAAAAACGGGACGAGTGAGATATCCTCGGTTAGAAATGGAGCGAGGGAAAAATCCTCGGTAAAAACCGGAGCGAGGGAAAAATCCTCGGTAAAAAACTGGATTAGTGAGATATCCTCGGTAAAAACCGGAGCGAGGGAAAAATCCTCGGTAAAAACTGGATTAGTGAGATATCCTCGGTAAAAACCGGAGCGAGGGAAAAATCCTCATTAACCCCGTAAAAAACATGAGTGAAATATCCTCACTAACCCCGTAAAAAACATGAAATATTTTCGTTAATTCCGTAAAAAACAGACTGTGCAGCTCTTACCGAGTGAAATATCCTCGTTAGCTGCGTAAAAAACGGAGTGAGTGAAAAATCCTCATTAACCCCGTAAAAAGCGAGTGAAATATCCTCATTTACCCTGTAAAAAACATGAGTGAAATATCCTCATTAACCCCGTAAAAAACAGACTGTGCAGCGCTTAATGAGTGAAATATCTTTAACTCCGTTAAAAGCAGACTGTGCAGCTCTTACCGAGTGGAATATCTTCGTTAATTCCGTAAAAACCAGACTATAATTGTGTCCTTAAACTGCCGAGGTTCTCCTGAGGGCCGACCACCCCCGCCTGGGTTTTCCCAACTGGAATTTCACCGCATAAATTGTTTCCCTGTAAGTTACCGACAAAAAATAAGTTTATTATGGAATATAGAACAGAACTGGGCTTTGCCTCTTGTCTGAGGGCTGACACCTCCTTCATGTCTGGGTTGTTTTTTTTTTTTGCTGTGCAGAACCAAAACTCACCACGAAAATTGTTTTTCCATAGCAATTATATTAAAAAAAAACTCCTTTATTAAATTCTTCTGTGTGTCCTTAACACAGGGGCTGTGTGTGTGAAGGTCGATATCCTGCCTTCCCTTCATCCCCTGGCTGTATTTACAAAATGAAGCACCAAAATTAACACAAATTGTCTCCCCAATAGCAGTTATCAATAAAAATGTCTTTATTAAATCCTTAAAATACAAACTACGTGTGTCCTTAACACCCAGGCTCCAGGAGTGAGGGTCAGCATTTTCCCCCCAGCCCAGCTGTGTATTCCCAATTCAGCTCCAGAATTCACCAAGCAAATCAGGATTATTTTCTATTAGCAGTTAAAAAAAAAATAACTTTATTAAGCCACTGTACGGCCTGACTGCTAATCTTGAAGTGTGCTTTTAATTTAACAGGTTTCAGTGACAACAACACAGGGAATTAAACCATCCAGGAGAAGCCACACACCCACACCATCCTTAAGAGGATTTGTTCCACACTTTCCAGGTTTGCTTCACAATCAAACCCTTGCTTCTAAAACACACACACAGAGACTCTGATATCAATAGTGGTGGTGCACAATACGTGAAAATATCCCCTCTGGTTCCTTCCCATCTCCCAGGGCAGCCAGGAATCCTTCCTGTCTCCTCCTCTGGGCTAAAGCAGCCAGGGATTTGAATGTTTTTGGTTCATAAATAGCCAAGTCAGCCAGAACTTTCCTGTTCAGCTCCACCTGGGACTAAAAGCAAGAAAAAAAAGGGTTGGTTAAGGACTGTGATTTTTAGGAATGACACTGCTTAATCTCTCTTTATTAAATATAATGAGCACTCTTTACTGTTTATATAAACACTCTTCTTTAAGTGTCATTAAACACTCTTAAGGCTTAAGACTTCAGGTCTTAAGGTAGATTAAATTTTTTTATTCCCTGTGTAATTTGGAGCTGTCAAAGACTGTCAGACACTCCCCAGCCATGGATGTCTCATGAGCCCACTGTGTAAAAATTATTTACTGACTTTTTCTAAAGTTCTTCTGGTAGAAACTAAGAACTGAAGAAAAATCTTTGATTTTGCTCCAGGCCACGTGTTCCAGGTTAATCCGTGGCATCTGTTTCAGCTCAAAGAAATTAAAACAGAACCACCAACCAAACAAATTCCCAGCATGTTTTAAAAACAAGGGACAGAGGCACCAAGTTTCTGCACTCTCCACGCTCACCAAATCACAATTATAGTGAAAAGAATAAGGATTTCTTAGGTTTGGGGGATTTTTGCTAATCCAAGCTTTGTGCTTTTAAATTTCTCAAAGTAAAAGCAGCCATCACTGAATGCCCACAAAAAAAGCATTTTAAAAATCTCATTCCTAAATTTTGGGGACAAGAACATGAGGCAGAGCCACAATGTTCACCAAAAAAAAAAAAAAAGCATTTTTAAAGTCTCATTCCTAAATTTTGGGGACAAGAACATGAGGCAGAGCCACAATGTTCACCAAGATAATAATCCAAATAGGGAAGAGAAAGAAGTTTAGGGCAGAACTTAGTTCCTGAAGTGGATGAAACTGCTTTCACAAGCCTTTCATCACTCTAATTAATAAGTAATTATCCTCCAAGCCACATCCTTACCTTCAGCAGGTTGCTTATGAAGGCTGGATACTTCAAACCATGTTCAAGGGAAGCTGCTTCAATCCTTGTGATCCAGAGCTGAAGGGATAAAAATTAGTATTTCCCACGATGAAATACTTTTAAAAGTAAACCCTTTACCACGCTGGGCTGCTCACACTTACAAAATAGAATATTCTCCTAAGATCATGAGCTGGAAGGAACCCTCAGGAAAATGCTGACTTAAACTACTCCACACTCTGTTTTTAAAGGAAAAACCCCAGCAAGAAAAGCAGTTGTGCCTTGCTCCCATTTTGATGTTTCCCCCCAAGATTTGGCTTTTTTACCGCTCTGAGGAATCTCTTTTTCTCCCTCCTGGCCTTGGTGGATCTCACAAAAGCCCTGCGCACGCTCCTCACTGCCAGCTTGTAGCAGCGGTTCTTCCTGCCACGAAAATGCTGGAAAAGAAAAAAAAAAAAAAAAAAAAAAATCCAGGAGAGGTCGTTCAATTAAATTTAAAGCTGTAAACACCAGGATCATTGTTTTAAACACAAGGGACAGAGGCACCAAGTTTCTGCACTCTCCATGCTCACCAAATGAGTTATAGTGATAAGAATAAGGATTTCTTGGGTTTTGGGGGATTTTTGCTAATCCAAGCTTTGTGTCACCCACACACACCCGGATCCCTGGAGATCACCAGGCTGGGGCACTCCAGGGATCCTACAGGGATCCCGGGGCACTCCAGGGATCCTACAGAGATCCAGGGACACTCCAGGGATCCTACAGGGATCCCGGGGCACTCCAGGGATCCTACAGGGATCCAGGGGCGCTCCAGGGATCCAGGGGCACTCCAGGGATCCAGCAGGGATCCAGGGGCGCTCCAGGGATCCAGGGGCACTCCAGGGATCCTACAGGGATCCAGGGGCACTCCAGGGATCCTACAGGGATCCAGGGGCGCTCCAGGGATCCAGGGGCACTCCAGGGATCCAGGGGTGCTCCAGGGATCCAGGGGCTCTCCAGGGATCCAAGGGGCACTGCAGGGATCCAGGGGCATCCCTGGCAGTGGGATGGGCACGGGGCACACGACAGGGGCTGCGGGGCCAGGGCAGAGCTGGGGCTCTCCAGGGCTCCAGGGGCTCTCCAGGGCTCCAGGGGCTCTCCAGGGGCACTCCAGGGGCTCTCCAGGGATCCTACAGGGATCCAGGGTCACTCCAGGGATCCAGGGGCTCTCCAGGGATCCTACAGGGATTCTACAGGGCTCCAGGGGCTCTCCAGGGCTCCAGGGGCTCTCCAGGGATCCTACAGGGCTCCAGGGGCTCTCCAGGGGCTCTCCAGGGCTCCTGGGGCTCTCCAGGGCTCCAGCGCATCCCCGGTGCGGGGGCACCGGGCAGGGCAGGGGCTGCGGGGACGGAGCCGAGCTGGGGCCGGGGGTGTCCCCGCACTCACCCGCGCGTACTTGAGCACGTCCTGCACCCTCCAGAAGCGATCCGAGAGCCGGCTGCGCAGCCAGCGCGCCGCGCTCAGCACCACCATGGCTGCGGCACGGAGCGCCTTCCGGGGCGGCACCGCGCCCGGCCGCGGCGGCTTCCTGCGGGGCTGCAGGAGCCTGCCTCTGATCCTGCCTGGAGCCTTCCTCTGAGCCTGCCCCTGAGCCTGCCCCTGAGCCTGCACCGCGCCCGCCGCGGCGGCTTCCTGCGGGGCTGCAGGAGCCTGCCTCTGATCCTGCCGGGCCTTCCTCTGAGCTGCCCTGAGCCTGCCCTGAGCCTGCCCTGAGCCTGCCCTGAGCCTGCACCGAGCCTTCCCTGAGCCTTCCTCTGAGCCTGCCCCTGAGCCTGCCCCTGAGCCTGCCCCTGACTGCCCTGAGCCTGCCCCTGAGCCTGCACCCGAGCCTTCCCCTGAGCCTTCCTCTGAGCCTGCCCCTGAGCCTGCCCCTGAGCCTGCACCCGAGCCTTCCTCTGATCCTGCCCCTGAGCCTGCACCGCGCCCGGCCGCGGCGGCTTCCTGCGGGGCTGCAGGAGCCTGTCTCTGATCCTGCCTGGAGCCTTCCTCTGAGCCTGCACCCGAGCCTTCCCCTGAGCCTGCCCCTGAGCCTGCCCCTGAGCCTGCACCCGAGCCTTCCCCTGAGCCTGCACCGCGCCCGGCCGCGGCGGCTTCCTGCGGGGCTGCAGGAGCCTGCACCCGAGCCTGCACCCGAACCTGTCCCCGAGCCTTCCCCTGAGCCTGCACCCGAGCCTTCCTCTGATCCTGCCCCCGAGCCTGCCCCTGAGCCTGCCCCTAATCCTGCCCTGATCCTGCACCCGAGCCCGGCTGTGGCTGCTTCCTGCGGGCCTGCACGGAGCCTGCCCCCGACCCTTCCTCTGATCCTGCCCCCGACCCTTCCTCTGATCCTGCCCCCTACCCTTCCTCTGATCCTGCACCCGAGCCTTGCTCTGATCCTGCACCCGACCCTTCCTCTGATCCTGCACCCGAGCCTTGCTCTGATCCTGCACCCGAGCCTGCCCCGAGCCTGGCTGCTGCTTCCCCCGGTCCTTCCTCTGATCCTGCCCCCGAGCCTGCCCCTGATCCTGCCCCCGAGCCTTCCCGGTTCTTCCCCTGATTTTTCTTCCGCTCCTATCCCGACCCTTCCCGGTGCTTCCCTCGGACGTTCCCCGCTGCTTCCCCTGATCCTACTCCCTGAGCCTTCCCGAGCCTTCCCCCGGTCCTTCCCCGGTCCTTCCCCGGTCCTTCCCCGGATCCTACCCCAGATTCTTCCCCCGAGCCTCCCCGCTCCTTCCCCGGCGCTTCCTCCGCTCCTCCCCGGTTTTTCCTTTGCTCCTCGCTCCCGAGCGTTCCCGGTTCTTCCTCCAGCCTTTCCCCCGGTTCTCCCCCTGGTTCTTCCTCTGATCCTGCCCGCGAGCCTTCCCGGTGCTTCCCCCGGTTCTTCTCCCGGTCCTTCCCCCGGTTCTTCTCCCGGTCCTTACCCCGAGCCTTCCCGGTCTTTACTCCGGTTCTTCCCCCGGTCCTTCTCCCCATCCTTCCCTTGCCCTTCCTCCAGTCCTTCCCCTGTCTCCAGCCCTTTTCCCGGTCCTTCCCCGGCTCCTCTCCCGCAGCACGCTGGCTTTTCTCGGTGCTGGGCGTCCTCTGCCATAGCCTGAGTGCAGCCATGGAATATCCTGATTTGGGAAGGACCCACAGGGATCATCCAGTGCAGCCCCTGACCCTGCCCGGACACCCCGACAATCCCACCCCGCGCATCTTTGGGAATGTTATCCAAACCCTCCTGGAGCTCTTGGGGTTGTGCCCATTCCCTGGGGAGCCCGGTCAGTGCCCAGCACCCTCCAAAGGAAGAAACTTTTCCCCAAATCCACCCTAAACCTCCCGGTGCCCATCTCCAGCCGCTCCCTCAGGTCCGTGCTCACCAGAAACCTTCACCCCCGGGGTGAAGAACCTTTACCTGATCCCAGCCCTCTCAAGTGCCCACGACACCTTCACCACCTGCACGAGGTGTGCCCCAAACCAGCCCAAACCCCAAACTCAGCTGGGAGCAGCCACACACGGTGTGGTGGGGCTGTACCAGGGAGCTGCAGCCAAAATTCCCTGTAAAAAAGGAGCTGGGCAGCTCGGAGTGTGCATTCCCACAGCTCAGGGGGGGATTGGGAGCAGACTTTGGGCTGTGTATGCCCAGCAGTGCTCCAGGCAGCAATGTGAGAGGATTTGGTGTTGTTTTCAGTGCCTGGAAGGATTCCATGGTGGATAACAAACCCTGACAGCATCCTGTAAGGGTTTGGGTTAGAGAATGGGAGACATAAATTGGGAATTTATGAACTGCAGCAAACCACAAGATGGTGCTGCCAGAAAATGATTCCTTGGGAGCGGCAGTCCTTGGCGTCAGAGATCTGATGGATTTTTCTGATGCTTTTTAATCATCACCAGTTCCAGCACCTCAAAGCAATGATGCTCCTGTTATAAAATTGCTCCATTGTCAAGATCTTCCCCACTTCTGGGAAAGTTCTTGTGCAGAGTGTGGAAATTTCACAGAATTAGAGAGGAATCTGTCTTCATATCACTGAGTTTATCTGACACAAAGCTCACTTGGTTATTACAAGAATCAGTAGAATGTTTAGAAAATAAATGTACAGAACACAGAATTTTCAGACCTCCCTGAAAAGGTTAAAATACATTTTTGTGACAGCAAAAGAACTTTGGGAAGTTTCACTGGATTTAGCAAAGCTTCTCAGAATTTATGGCACTTTTATAAATGCTTAAATTGTGTTTCACCACGCCCCTGTGCCATCACCAGCAGATGCTAAAAGCAGCTGTAGGATTTTTAGTAGCCCAGCACTGAGTTCATCTTTCCATAAGCCTCAAATTGATTCCTCTTCCTATAGTTTTGGGTTGGGCTCTTTCTGTTTGTGTCACTCGTCCTTTTTTTCCACTTCAAAGGCACAAATCGAGCTTGAAAATTATTATGTCTTTAAATCTAAACAGAATTTAGACAGGCAGGGTAAACACTGAGACTCTCAGAGCTCCCTGCCACTTGTCACATTTACGGTTTCCTGCACAGCTTCAGACTTCATTATTAACAGTGTCTCTGGCCTGTGCAGCACTGAAAACAGGATGGATCCAGCAGGATTATTTCCCTGGGGATGTCTGGACAGATCTGAGAAGAGATTTCACATTTTGCAGCTTGAGTGGAGGCTGCTGCCCTGCAAACTCCCCCGGGAGCCATCCAGCCAGGGAGGGAACGTGATGGAAATGGACTTGTCACACTCTGCCGGCTGGTTTAGAGGGTGTTTCTCTCTGGATTTTTCAATATCTCTCTCTCATTACTGCCACTGTATCTTGGAGGCTGCACAAGCGTGGAGATGTCACTGAAACTCTTAAATAATATTGTTCTTATGAGGCAGATGAAATAATTGGTAATTGCTGCGCCTCCTCTATGAGAATATCAATATGTTCTGCAAACAGTAAGAGATGATTTCTGAGGAATACAGTGATTATTTTCAATTTCTCTAAAGTGTTTTGTTTTTTATTTTTAATCTAGAGAGGAATTTCAGCAAAGGAATCAGAATCATTAAAGTCAGAGAGGGACCATCTTGACCCCGGGGCTGGCTGGCTGGCGCGTGGCTCGCGGGTGCTGCCTGTGAAATCCCAAACGTGGGGAGCCAGCTGTGAAGGATTGGCCAGCACAGAGAGCAGCTCTGAGGCTGCTCTGTAAACAGAGAGCAGCCTTACAAAGCTGAGCTGCCTCAGAAGGGACCCACAGAGTGGCTGTGACTGCAGGCAGCTGAGAGCAGAGACACCAGCACTCACTGCTCCATCCCTGCACGGCCAGAGGCTGGGAAACAGCTCCTGTCCTTTCCCTCCACTGCTCACCTCCTCTGGATCAGACTTGGGCAGGAAATGTTTGCTTGGGTGCAGGGTGAAGAGCATGGAAAGGTGATTTGAAGACAAGGAAGTGCCCGTGGGTGCCTAAGCCTGATATCCTGAACACCTGGAACAGTGAGCACCTTAAGCCTGACCTGCTGAACACCTTAAACCTGATATCCTGAACACCTTAAACCTGATATCCTGAACACCCATCTGAACTCAAAGGTGGAGGGGGCTACTAAAACCCACTGAGCAGCCCATCACAGCTACCACCTTTGGCACCTCTCGGGATCGTCATCCTGGGAAAAACAACTGCAAATTCAGCAGGGCTTTGGATTCTGAAGCAAAAGAAAAGCCCCAGCCAAACTTCCAGCAGATCTGCTTTGGGACTGAGGCTGGGACACTGCTGGGAAAGCTTCTGAGGGCAGCAAACTGTGCTGAGCAGGTCCTGGGCAAGCAGGGGGCCCAAAGAGACTTTTCCTTGCTTGCCCCACGATGATCTCTCCTTAAGGGCTCCTGGCCACGCGGGGAAGAGGCAGAAGAAGCTTCTCCAAATTCCTTCCCAGCTCTGTTAGACCAAAAAGCAAGGAAAACCCTTCTGGATAAGCTGGTGGATCCTCCTGAAGGATGTCTGGCCGGGACCCTGAGGACTCTGGAGCAGAAATACTCTCAGAAAAGTCTCGGATGCTGCCGCCGTATGAGATGGACGAGCAGCTCCTGCCCAGGGAGCCCCGCAGCCCCTGCTGCTGCCTGGCCTGGACCCTGGTGATAGGAACCATGAACTCCCTGGTCTTCCTGCTCAATCTGCTCCTGATGTTTGTGATTTTCACCATTGTGCTGCTCCCTACCATCGTGGTGGTTTACTTTGGCTTCCAGTGCCACTCCCAGGTAAGCGCCGCTCCCCGAGGGCACGGCCACACCTGAGGGTTCCTCTGAGCCCCCGTGGCAAAAAAGCCAGGCAAGACTCGCCAAGATTTGCCTTTGTTTCCCTAAAGAAGCAGATTTTTCCCTGTGTGACTAGTCTGGGCTGACAAGGACAGGTTTTGTGGGAAATTGGGTAATAAAGTTGTGTGCCCGTGGAGGTGCCAGGCGAGGTGAACACACTCCCTGTCCTAAAGGAGTTGCTGTTTGCATTTTAATTTCACAATATTTCTTTTTTTCCCCTAGGATTTCTGTCACTGAGAGCTGCCAACTTGAGCTGCAGAGCTCACAGTCCTGGGCTCAGTAAACTATAGCCCAGTAGGATTTACTGCTTTCTGTTTAAGTAAATTTAAGATCCATTAGGATCTGCCTAATGATAGGATTAGTAAAATCAGACAGAATATATAATCCCCTTCTCATACCAATCTAACTTTCCTGTTCCCAAACATGCTGTGCATTCCCCACCAAAAATGAGCCTCCTTTGTCTCTCCAGGCTCTGTTTGCATTATTTCCCTATTTACAAATATTTTCTTGGTATATTCTGTAAACATTTTTGGGATCACCTGACCAAGGTGGATGTGAAAAAGTTTTCCTTGCAGGCATGGACTGTTAGACCAGCTCGACATGCCTGTTTCCTAAGTCATAAACAGGGAGTGTAAATTGGACTGAAAAATGGGAAAAAACCTCCCAGAACTGCCCCTTCCAGCTCCTCTCACCTTGGAAAACCCCAAGTTCTCCTCTGCACACACACTCAAAGGCTTTGAGGAGATGCAAAATGTTTCTGAGTGCAGCCAAGTGGCCCAGGAGTGAAAGCCCCTGTGTTGCTGGAAGCTGTGAGGAGTTTTTTTAACCCAGCTTTTTTCTTTTTTAATGCAATCATAGCAAGATCTTGTGGCTTCACCAGAGCAGCCCCTGTCTTTGGGCTTTGGCTTTTATTGCCTTCCCAGCAGCCAGAGGCTGATTTCTGCACTGCAGCTCCCTTAGATGGATTTATTGTTGCTTTTTAGGATGATGGGTTGTGTTCCTTTCCCTGCTGAAAAGGGAGAAGAATAAAGTCTGGGGGCACTGGGGCTGCCTGCAGCATTTGTTAGTGCAGAGTGCTCAGCTCAGCTCAGCTGCTGCCAGCACAAAAAGAAGGTTTTAAACCCCACTCAGCCAAGCCCAGGGAGGTTTTCTTTGCAAATGGACAGGCAGAACTGACACAGAGAGCAGAGCACAAAGGGGTCTGCAGAGCCTCTCTGCAGAGTCTAACAGATTTCTGTATTTTTATTTATTTTTTGTGTTATTCCCACTGTGCCACGCACACGGACGGAGCAGCAGGAGGCTTTTTTGGTTTGTGCCTATCAAATGTTATTGGGAGTAATCTGGTTTCTGATTTTCTGAAGTTTAAATTTGCTGAAATTCTTTTCCCAGTGAAAACAGGAAAGCATCATGACTGTTTTTGTAAACATGACTGTTTTTGGGTTTTGGGTTTTTTTGGTTTTTCTATGTTCATTCCTTCTAGGAAGAGGGATTCTCTCTTCATCTCCCTCTGGTTTGACCAATGTGGGTGAAGAAGTTTGTCATTCACCAATCACAGTGGTCTGTAGGAAATGTTATATAAGAAGAGACATTTGGAATAAAAAAATCTTCATACAACCTAGAGAAAGATCACAAAAGGAGTCTGTGCCTTGTGTTATCCCACAGTGACCAGTGGGTGATTTAATAAAGAGTGTTTCCTGCTCCAGGGTCAGTGTGCAGAGCTCTGGGGTAATTCAGAGCTTGATGAAGAGGTGGTGTCAACCCCAGAGAGTGCCTGAAGATTGCTCAGCTCTGAGAGAGGGAAGAAATAGCTTTTTACCACGAAAACATTGGAAAAGTTTTTTATTCCAGCTCTGTTTAGAAGGTTCAGAAGTTTAGAAGCTCAGAAATCTGGTTTATTCAAATAAATGACTCTTTTTATACATTTAGGATAGGTAACTGTGATTGATGAGAGAACAGAAACCTTCACTCACATTGGTTAATTAAGGTTAATTAAGGGACATTAAAGCAGAAAGAATTTAAAGCACAGATTCCATTACAGAAACAAAAATCCGATATTTACACTCAAGTTGTGAGAACAACTTCCAAAAATCCAAAACATCAGGAAGAAACAGAACTTTAGAAGCTCAGAAATCTGACTTTGATTTATTCAAATAAATGACTTTTTATACATTCAGGATAGGTAACTGTGATTGATGAGAGTGACAGAATTATTCACCCACATTGGTTAAATTAGAGGGACATTAAAGCAGATCTGTCTCACAGAAAGAATTTAAAGCACAGATTCCATTACAGAAACAAAAATCTGATATTTACACTCAAGTTGTGAGAACAACTTCCAAAAATCCAAAACATCAGGCAGAAACAGAACTTCAGCAGCTCAGAAACCATTTGGCCACTGCTTTCCCCACCAGACCACGGAGCACAGAGCGAGTTCAGGCGTGACATTTGGAATTCTTTCCCAAATTTATCCTGCCTCTCCCTCCCCACAGGTGCTGCACTCCTCCGCCCGCTACTGCAAGAGCATCCTGGATGACAACAGCTCCTCTGCCCTCATCATCCTGGGCTTTGTCATCATGTCCCCACTGCTGGTGCTGGCCATGGCCACCTACTGTAGCCTGGCCCGGCGCCTGCAGCTCCTGGTGTGCCTGCAGCCCTACAGCCTGGCCCTCTACAAGGGGGGCTGCCCTGGGCAGGGGGCTCCCTGCTGGCCCAGGGGCTACCAGGACCACCTCAGGGTCTGGGTGTGACCCCCCCCAGTGTCCCCTCCCAGTGGGGAGAGCTCCGTGGGGATTTTGAACCGGGCTGTGTGCCAGATGAGTTCTCGATTCAAAATCCTCGTCCCCCTCCTCTCGTGTTTCCCCCGTGGGTTATAAATGAGTATTTTGGTGTTGGCTTTTTGCAAGTGTTGGAGTGAATGTGGTGAGTATGATGGGGGCGCTTTTATAGTTTTTAGTGGGTTTTAACTGCCTGGATAGATGTATAAAGTTTTTTTCTTTGCTGTAGTTTGGAATTCAGGTGTAAGTGTGTTCTAACTGAATAGATGTTTAATGGGTTTTATTTTTGCTGTAGTCTTGAATTCAGTTGTAGTGTGTTTTAACTGCCTGAATAGATGTATAAAGTTGTTTTTCTTTGCTGTAGTCTGGAATTCAGGTGTAGTGTGTTCTAACTGAATAGATGTATAATGGGTTTTATTTTTGCTGTAGTCTGGAATTCAGGTATAGTGTGTTCTAACTGCCTGGATAGATATATAAAGTTTTTTTCTTTGCTGTAGTTTGGAATTCAGGTGTAGTGTGTTCTAACTGAATAGATGTATAAAGTTTTTTTTCTTTGCTGTAGGCTGGAATTCAGGTGTAGTGTGTTCTAACTGAATAGATGTATAATTTTTTTTTTTTTTGCTGTAGTTTGGAATTCAGGTGTAGTGTGTCTTAACTGCCTGAATAGATAACTCCCAAAAACAGCCCAAGTGACTCTTAGCATTCACTGCCTGTGAAAAAGAGACCAAAGCCCAAATCAAAAGATGATAAGAACCGAATAAAGTGAATAAAAGTGAATAAAAGTGAATAAAAGTGAATAAAAGTGAATAAAAGTGGAACTGTGCTTGACAGACCCAAGGAGTGGCCATGCAGTCTGTGTGCTGCTCACTGCTGGATGCTGTCCCCTTTGTCCCCAGCAGAACCATTCCCAGTTTTCTCCTGGAATAAATTCCGTGCCCAAATTCCCCTGGAGGAGTTTGTTCTGTCCCAAAGCCCTGGCTGCAGCAGAACCACCTCTCGTTCCCCACTTCGTGGCACTGTAAGGTAAAATGTGATTTTTGTTTTCTTTCTGAGGGTTGATTTTCCCTGCTCTTTTTTCCCATGTGGCCCTGACACCACCCAGAGGAATAACCAGGGCTGGCTACAGGGGAAAGGGAACTGGAGGGATAAAAAAATAATAATAAAAAAATCAGGAAAACGAGTTGACATTTACTGACAAGACTGAAGAAAAACAAGAAAGTTCTGTTCCAGGCAAGGGAGATCGTGCTACAGGATAACAAGATTTTGCCTGAGGGCAATGTCTGCTCACTGTGTGCTGATATTTGAGAGGAGCTGCTGTTCCTTTTGCTCACCTGCTGTTTAATCTGACTGCTTTTACAAGGGAAGCATTCTTCAGCCTGGCAGGGCTGCAAGGATTGTAATTAAATATAAAGTACTGCGAGCATCCCCGCTGCTGTCCCTGCAAAGAAACCCGAAGTTATTTGCTCCAGCCTCCTCAATAAAGCAAAACTGTATTTAATTTGGTATTTCAGGAAGTAGGGGAAATGAATTTACCTGAAATGTCAGCAGCAGGGCAGGCAGCTCAGGCTGTAGCTGAGGATGTCCTGGCACGGGCAGAGCTCCAGCCAGGCATTCCCAGGAGAGCTGCAGCTCCAAGGTGAAGCTGCCTTGATCCTAAATTTCCTGTAGAGAGCACAGAGCCACATCCTGAGCCTTGGAGCAGGTGCTGAGGCAGCTGTGCTCAGACAAAGCCCAGAGCCCAGCAGGGAGGACAGAAAGAAATTTATTTTAACTTGATTAAAAAAAAAAAAAAATAAATTCAACTACGTATGGATTTAATTCCCCTGCAACATCTCCACGGCACTGACCTGGCTCTGAGGCTCCTCAGAAGACACTAAAATACATTTCTTTGGTCAGGTACATGTTTATTATTTGTGCTTCCCTGGCACTGGCTGGCACAGGTGGAGCCCCAGGAAGATCTCAGCGGTTCTGAGATGCCTTCAGTTGTTGGAACACTCAGCTGGAGGTGCTGCAAACACAAACCATCTGTCAAGCTGAGCTGAGTTCAGGAAGATCATCTTCTAGAGCCAAGGACAACAGAGAATTTATTGGAAGGATGCTACATTCCTGCTCTGAGGGAGGCCAGGGCAAAGGGAGCTGGAACCTGCTGCACATACCACGAGAGGATCTCATCCCATCCCATCCCATCCCATCCCATCCCATCCCATCCCATCCCATCCCATCCCATCCCATCCCATCCCATCCCATCCCATCCCATCCCATCCCATCCCATCCCATCCCATCCCATCCCATCCCGGGCACTTTCATGCTCCAAGGGCTTCATTTTCTATGGAAAACTCTCCAGCTAATTTGGCAGGATCTGCATGGCAATATAACATGGTAATAAAGCCTCAGTGACATGTTCTGGACAGTTCTTTGTGCTCTCTCCATTTCTGTTGCTTCACTGAAATTCGATTATCTTCAGGGAAGCTTCCCCTGCCCTCCCTCCCCTCTCTCCAACCGGTCACTGGTGATTGTTTCCAGCTCTGCTGGAGAATTGGATAGGATGGATGGAAGTGATTAAAGCAAGAATAATCTGGGAGTGCCTGCAAGGGCCCCTTCTCTCAGAGTGGGGCACAAACTGCCCTGGGAATGATGTTCCACCCTCCAGCATGGAATTTCCCCTAATTCCCTGCCTGCTTTGCAAACTCCTGATGGAGCTGCCTCTGTAAAACATTCCCAGGATGGTCTGGGCTGGAATGAAATCCCAGGATGATCTAGGCTGGAAGGGGCTTTGAGGAAATCCCAGGATGGTCTGGGCTGTAGAGGAATCCCAGGATGGTCTGGGCTGTAAAGGAATCCCAGGATGGTCTGGGCAGTAAAGGAATCCCAGGATGGTCTGGGCTGTAAAGGAATCCCAGGATGGTCTGGGCTGTAAAGGAATCCCAGGATGGTCTGGGCAGTAAAGGAATCTCAGGATGGTCTGGGCAGTAAAGGAATCTCAGGATGGTCTGGGTTTTGAGGAAATCCCAGGATGGTCTGGGCTGTAAAGGAATCCCAGGAAGGTCTGGGCTGTAAAGGAATCCCAGGAAGGTCTGGGCTGTAAAGGAATCCCAGGATGGTCTGGGCTGGAAGGGGCTTTGAGGAAATCCCAGGATGGTCTGGGTTTTGAGGAAATCCCAGGATGGTCTGGGCTGTAAAGGAATCCCAGGATGGTCTGGGCTGTAAAGGAATCCCAGGATGGTCTGGGTTTTGAGGAAATCCCAGGATGGTCTGGGTTTTGAGGAAATCCCAGGATGGTCTGGGTTTTGAGGAAATCCCAGGATGGTCTGGGTTTTGAGGAAATCCCAGGATGGTCTGGGCTGTAAAGGAATCCCAGGATGGTCTGGGCTGGAAGGGGCTTTGAGGAAATCCCAGGATGGTCTGGGCTGTAAAGGAATCCCAGGAAGGTCTGGGCTGTAAAGGAATCCCAGGATGGTCTGGGCTGGAAGGGGCTTTGAGGAAATCCCAGGATGGTCTGGGCTGTAAGGAATCCCAGGATGGTCTGGGCTGTAAAGGAATCCCAGGAAGGTCTGGGCTGTAATTAGGAATCCCAGGATGGTCTGGGCTGTAAAGGAATCCCAGGAAGGTCTGGGCTGTAAAGGAATCCCAGGAAGGTCTGGGCTGTAAAGGTAATCCCAGGATGGTCTGGGCTGTAAAGGAATCCCAGGATGGTCTGGGTTTTGAGGAATCCCAGGATGGTCTGGGCTGTAAAGCAATCCCAGGATGGTCTGGGCTGTAAAGGAATCCCAGAATGGTCTGGGCGGGAAGGTTGAGGAAATCCCAGGAGGTTTGGGCTGTAAAGGAATCCCAGGATGGTCTGGGCTGTAAAGGAATCCCAGGATGGTCTGGGCTGTAAGGAATCCCAGGATGGTCTGGGCTGTAAAGGAATCCCAGGAAGGTCTGGGCTGTAAAGGAATCCCAGGAATGGTCTGGGCTGGAAGGGGCTTTGAGGAAATCCCAGGATGGTCTGGGCTGTAAAGGAATCCCAGGATGGTCTGGGCTGTAAAGGAATCCCAGGATGGTCTGGGCTGTAAAGGAATCCCAGGATGGTCTGGGCAGTAAAGGAATCCCAGGATGGTCTGGGCTGTAAAGGAATCCCAGGATGGTCTGGGCAGTAAAGGAATCCCAGGATGGTCTGGGCTGTAAAGGAATCCCAGGATGGTCTGGGCTGTAAAGGAATCCCAGGATGGTCTGGGCTGGAAGGGGCTTTGAGGAAATCCCAGGATGGTCTGGGCTGTAAAGGAATCCCAGGAAGGTCTGGGCTGTAAAGGAATCCCAGGATGGTCTGGGTTTTGAGGAAATCCCAGGATGGTCTGGGACACTGATGGTTCCTGTCTTTCAGCACATTCTTGTCTGGGGCATTGACCAGATCTCCTAAGTTATTACAGGGGAAGCTGGAAAACCATTCTGGGCCCTTTTAGGAGTTGGAGATCGTTCTGCCATGCTGGCTCTGGGTGCTTTGGGACATCTCTGCATGGAGTAATTTCTCCTCTGGTGGGTTCAGCATCACCAAGGCCAGCCAGGGCCCCTCCAAGGCCAGCTGGGTGACAGCAGCAGAGGCTGGAGTGCTCCTTCCCCCTGAGACACGGTGGGAAAAGCAGGCAGGATGTGCAGGGCTGGACCTGGGGAGAGAGAAGAATCAAAGCCAAGAACTCCCAGCCCAGCCAGTGGTGCTTTCTCTGCTTTCAGGTGCTGCCAGCTCCACTTGTGCCTCTTCCATTGTTTCCCAAGCACTCAGGACAGAGCTGAGGAAACCAAGCCCTAGACCCTACACGGATGAACAGGGGTAAAATTAGAAACCAGGGGAGCAGACTTCCTCCAGACTTCTTGCTGCTGCAAGCCCAGGATGTCTGCTTTGTGCCTGGAAAGTCCTTCAGCAGCTTCCCCTCACTGTCTGGGCTGTCTCAGCTCCTCTGTGATGCTCAGGCTGGGGCTCTGCTCAGCACATTTGGGAAGGAATTGCCTTTTGGGGTCTATTTTTGCTGTGTTGGCCTCTGCACCGGCCAAGAAAATATGTGCAATCCACAAAAGGATGGGACTGCTGAGGGATGTGCCTGGAGCTGTGTTTTATTATTTTTCAAAAGTCTCATTACATGATTGAGACAGCAGCTCAGCACACCCTGAGCTCTGTGTTACAACATACTTTAAAAGTCTTTTAGCCAATAAAAAAGCAAAATTTCCTTGACATGAGCTTAGCCAACCAATATTAATGCACATACACTTGCTTAAAACAATGCTTGCTTGTTAGCCTTAGAATACAAAGCTTCATTATTAAGCTTAAAACTTTCTATATCTTGACAGAAATATTTTTCTGCTCTCCTAAGTTTGCTTGACCTAGATTCCAGACACTGCTTATTGTCCAATGTCCTTCCTCACTATCTAATGTAACTCTTTTACTTTCAGAATCAGCATCTACAGCATCTACAGCTCTGAATTTTCCTGTTTCCTTCTGAGACCTGCTTTTACAGCTTTACTTTTAATGATTCCCACAATGCAGAGCTCTAAATTTTTCTTCTTCTTTATTTTTTTTTTCTTCTTCTTGTGTTCTTCTGTCTCTGAGTCCTGCTGTTTCAGCTTTCCCAAACCCCTTTATTTTTAATGATTCCCACCCTGGCCCTGCCATTTGGAGGGATCCCCCCTTTCTGGATCCCTCATCCAGCTGCTGCTGAGGTGCAGACAGAGCCCCTCTGTCCAGTGTTTGAGCTGAATCCAGCTGGGAAACAGAACTCCTCATCCTCATCCCTGCCACGAGCTCAGCTGTGCAGGGCTCTCCTGCTTGGGCTTTACCACGTCAGGGCATGGCAAGGAGGAGAAAAATCCAACCAGACTGCTTGGGGAGAGCTCCAATTTCCTTTTGGAGCTGGCTCCCCTCTCTCACACTGCCAGAGGTCTCAACCCAACGAGGGAGGCTGGGATTGTGGCAGTTTTGGGGAGAGATGGTGTGAAAAAAAAAAAGCAATTTTCTCTGGGGCACCAGCTGCCCTTCACCTGCTGCTGGACTCGTTTCATTTGCTGTGGAGTCTGGCCCAGGCTGAGCCAGAAAAAGGAAAAAAAAAAATCCATTCCTTTGCTGGGGAAACTTTCTAGGCACAACTGGGCTCCAGCAAAAAAAAAAAAAACAGAGGAAAATGAAGAACAGAGAGGAAATCAGTCAGTGCTTCAGGGGCAAATTCAGGGGGATTTTAGTCCAGGTTACAACCTCTTGATTTCCTGCTTGTTCCTGATTCCATACCCCACAGAAAGAGAGGCAGCAGGGAGAAGGAAGATCCCCCTCTTGCCTGGTTGCAATTAAAGTTGTCATGCAGCTGAAGAAGGGCGTGAATAATTCTCATTTTTCTGGTTTGTTCTCACTGCCCGGGCGTGGCTCTGCCTACCTGGGCTAGACCATTCCTGTCAGCACCTGGAAAAATCAGCTTTCCTTGGGATTGCACAGCTCCTGGGGTGGAACCCACCTCAGCAGCTGGGTTCCTTTTGTTCACAGGGATTTTTGGGGTTTGTTTTGATCATTTAATGTTTTTCTGCTCCTTGCCTTGATTTTAGCCACACCTGTGTGGCAGGCAAAGTGTGTGTGTGTGGATTTTGGGGTTGCCTGTGATGGCAACAGGGTTTGTCCATCCCCTGTGGGCTGGGAAAAGGCAGCTGGAAAAAAAATTCCTGGGGGTCCAAATGCTGCAGCAGCAGAATTCCCTCGTTTCCACCAGGAAGCAGCAAAGCCAAGTTTGTGCTGAGCCCTTCCACAACTGATTATCCCACTGACAACGATGAGAGGGGAAAACAGGAGACCAACAAATCCCTTTTTTTTTTTGTCCCAGGAAAGCCTTGAAGGAGAGAGGCAAACAATCCCTGGCTGATGGAATTGCACCCCAGCACAGCAGCTCTTCCAAAACAGATGCAGCATCTCCCTGTCAGTCCTGCTGGATGTGGCTGTTCAGAAAAAAAAAACAAAAAAAAACCCAGGAACATCCTGGAGACAAGGAAAATTCCCTCCAAAGCCTGGCCAAGTGTTTTCTCTGGCAGCAGAGACATTTCCATGAGGTCACTGTTGGAGTTCCTCCCGTGTCTGGATCGTTCACAACCAGAAAATTAAAAAAAAAATTTGGGGTTTTGTGACTCCTGGTGTGCCTCACTGTGGTTGAGAATGGGGAAAAGGGGTCTTGGAATTCCTGCTGGCATCCTGCAGGATTTGGGATTCCTGGTGGGATTCTAACAGGGAATTCTCCAACTTCCCTGCTCCCTCCAGAACTGCCTCACAGGAAAAAAGCCTTGTCACCCCTGATTAATTATCAGCTGTAACAAAAGCTGATTCCAGGAATCCCTGCACTAAAACTGTCTGCTTTTTGATCTGCAGTCCTGGAAAAATGCTGGATTCTGGGCAGGGTCAGGGGTCTGACACGTGGGGGGGTGAAAACTTTGTGGGTTTTTTTGCTGGGTTCTGCTGATGAAACCTGAGTGTTGTAGTCTGGTTTTCTGAGCTTCTAAAGCTCGGTGTTTTCCTGATTTTTTTGGGGTTTTTTTGAAGCTTGTTCTCATGGCTTGACCATAAACATGAGGAAGACACAGAGCTTTAGAAGCTCAGAAACTGCAGGCTTGGAAAACCAGGCTGCAGGGTGTCTGCTCACATCCTGCCATGGGTTGGGCTGAAGAGCCAGGGGAGAAAAGGGGAAAACCCCAAAATTCCACCACTCTGGAGATTTGTAGGAATTCCCTGAAGGCAGAGAAGCCTTGGGAGTTATGGATAGTCTAAGCAAAAAAAACCCTTTTTGTTTAAAGTTTCACCATTCTTTCACCATCAATTCCTCTTCTTTTCCTCTCTGGACCATCTCCATCCTCTTCCAGGTGTTCCATTCCTGCCCAGCTCATCTCCCAAGACTTTGCCAGTCCTGGAGATGAGGAGAGAAAGAGAACAAACAGGGAGAGAAGCTCTGAGTGCCTTTTATTAGCAAAGCAACATCCTTGACAGGTGCCAGGAAGCCAAGCAGAGGCAGAAAAAAGCCCCATGAGTGGGAGAACTCAGCAAAACAGGATCTGCCAGATTTCCTCAGCACCACCTGAGATTCCCAGCTGGACATTTCCTGCCTGTTTGCCACCCCTGGGTCCCATTTCTGTATAAAGACCTGCAGCTTTGGCTGGGTTTTTTTGGTTTTTGGGGGGTTTTTTTGGGGGTTTTTTGGGTTTTTTTTGAGAGCCAGCAGGAAAAATGACAGTGGTGAGTGCTCCTCCAGTCCCTGATCCATGGCTGCAGCTGGGAAGGGGAGGAATGGCTGGAATTCCAGATTTTTAGTGAATACCAGGGTTTGGATATGGTTGGTGTGCCCTGAGCCCTGCCTGGGTTTTTTGGGGTCACTGTTTCTGATTTTTGGGGGTCAATGTTTTTTTTCAGGTGTGTCCTGCCTGGTTTTTGGGGGGGTCAGTGTTTTTTTTTCAGCTGTATCCTGCCTTGTTTTTGGGGTCAGTGTTTCTGGTTTTTGGGGTCAGTGTTTCTGGTTTTTGGGGGTCAGTATTTCTAGTTTTTTGGGGGTCAGTGTTTCTGGTTTTTTGGGGTCATATTTCGTTTGGCATATTTCTGGTTTTTTGGGGTCATTATTTCTGTTTTTTTTGGGTCAGTATTTCTGTTTTTTGGGGTCAGTATTTCGTTTTTTGGTCATTATTGTTTTTTGGGGTCAGTATTTCTGTTTTTTTTGGTCGTTTTCTGTTTTTTGGGGTCATTATTTCTGGTTTTGGGGTCAGTATTTCTGGTTTTTGGGGGTCAGTGTTTCTGGTTTTTGGGTCATGTTTGGTTTTTGGGGGTCAGTATTTCTGTTTGGGTCAGTATTCTGTTGGGGGGTCGTATTGCTGGTTTGGTCAGTGTTTCTGGTTTTTGGGGGGTCAGTATTTCTGGTTTTTGGGGGTCAGTATTTCTGGTTTTTGGGGGTCAGTATTTCTGTTTTTTGGGGTCATATTTCGTTTTGGGGTCAGTATTTCTGGTTTTGGGGGTCAGTATTGCTGGTTTTTGGGGGTCAGTGTTTCTGGTTTTTGGGGTCAGTATTTCTGTTTTTGGGGGTCATGTTTTCTGGTTTTTTGGGGGTCAGTATTTCTGGTTTTTGGGGGTCATTTTTCTGGTTTTTGGGGGTCAGTGTTTCTGGTTTTTTGGGGTCATTATTCTAGTTTTTTGGGGTCATTATTTCGGGTTTTTGGTGTCAGTATTTCTGTTTTTTGGGGTCATCTTCTCAGCTGTTCTTCTATGCTGTTCCCATTTCCTCGAGGTTTAGTGCCCACACCCATTTTGGGGTCATTTTAGGGCCATTCTCTGGAGTTTTCTGATTTCCGTGGCTGATCTGTCCAGAACTCACAGGGAACCTCAGTCCCTCCCTTACTGGAATAATTCTCTTCCTGGATTTTATTTGACTCCTCACTCCTGTTGGGAAGTGGGGAGCAAATTTATCTTGCAGAGGGAGCCTGAACCCCCTGCAAGGGTGGAGAGCAGGCAGGACATTTCTGCCCTGCTCCTTTATGGGGTGATATTTGTGCTCTGGCTGTTCTTTCATCGTTCAGGAATTACAGCACCCAGCTCTGGAACAAAAGTCTCTTATTCCCAAAAGAGATGGGAATTGTTTGGCTGCCTCTTTCTCCCTGAGCTGCTGGAATGGCAGCAATTTCCCCAGGCTGCTGTGGGAGGATGGGAGGCTGTCAGTGAGGAAGGGATGGATGGCAGGCAGAGCCCTCATTTATCCATGAGAGTTTCTAATTTGCTTTTTATTTTTGACTGGAAATATCAACTCGTTGCTATCAGCAAAGCTCATCCCCCTCCTCACTCCCACCCTGCCCTCCCAGAGCTCAGCGTGGCCCTTCCAGCAAAAATTCAAAGTGGAAAACACAACCAGAGCACAAATATTTGGGGGTTTGGTTTGTTATTTTTTTTTTTTTTTCCTCTCTCCCAGATGGACAAACGTGGGAGATTGCAGCTCTTGAGAGAGGCTGGGAGCTCTCAAGGCTGCTCAAGGGAAGCAGCAGCTCCTTACGTAGGTGGAAATTCCTCAGGAAGCCCAGTCCTGAGGAGATTCTCTGAAATTTGGCTTTTCCAACTCGTCTGGGCTTTCCTAACAGGATGGAGACAGGGCAAAGGAGTCAAACAATAAGGAAAATGAGCCACTCCAAAGAACAGCTAAAAATTGACCTCTTCATCCAGACCTTGCCTGGAGTGCTTAGAAATGAATCCAATTTTTGGAGCTATTTGGGTTCCTGGCAAGCAAAGTGAGATCCAGTAGGGGAAAAAAAATAAATTAAAAAATAATAATAATTAAAAAAAAAAAAAAAGCAGTCAAATCCTGTCTCATGAAGGAGACAGAGCAGGAATTTAAAATCTTGGAGAATTCGAAATTCCTATTCCTGTGCTGTGGGACTTTTTAGGGAACCTTGGGGATGAAAGAAATCATCCCTAAGCTCGACCTTACCTCACTGAGGAGTCATCCCCAGCACTGCTCATCTTCTGAGAAACATAAAACTGCTGGATGCTGGGAGTAAACACATCTATTTTTGTAATTTGTCTTCCAAGTCAAACAAAAATAAGAGATGACTGCAGGGCTGAGCCCTACATGACACGGTGGTAACTGAGAAGTGACAAACTCAGTGTGACCCCGGAGTCTCACTGGAATTTTTTGGGGTCAGGGAGGTGAAGTTGCTGATTTCTGAGCAGAGATTCAGCCTGGCACAGGGGCTGAGCTGTTCCTGCTGGGGTTTTTTGGGGAAAATTTGGGTGATTTTGGGGTTTCTGCTGCTCTCTGCATCCTCCAGTGGGATTCCTGGGTGTTGGAATCTGAAATGCAGAGAGCTCTCAGAGCATTGGGTTTGAGCCCAAATTTTAAATTAATTCAATAATTCCCCAATCTCAGCCTGGCAGCTGTTCCTGCTGGGGTTTTTGGGGAAAATTTGGGTGATTTTGGGGTTTCTGCTGCTCTCTGCATCCTCTGAGTCAGGTTTGGGCTGAGCCTGTCCAGTGGGATTCCTGAGTGTTGGAATTTGAAATGCAGAGAGCTCTCAGAATATTGGATTTGAGCCCAAATTTTAAATTAATTCAATAATTCCCCAATCTCAGCCTGGCACAGGGGCTGAGCTGTTCCTGCTGGGGTTTTTTGGGGAAAATTTGGGTGATTTTGGGGTTTCTGCTGCTCTCTGCATCCTCCAGTGGGATTCCTGGGTGTTAGAACCCAAAATGCAGAGGGATCTCAGAGCATTGGGTTTGAGCCCAAATTTTTAATTAATTCAATAATTCCCATATATATATATATTATATTTAAATATAATAGTATACAATTTAAATATAATAGATACAATTTAAATATAAGAAATATAAAATTTAAATTATATTTAATATTTATAATAAATACAAAATATAAGAAAAAAGCAACTCAGAAATAAGTTTCTAAATCCTTTTAAAGATTTATTAACTAATAAAATTCTGAATATATTTATTATATATAATTTATCTTTGATTTATACGTATTTGTTATCTATACTAAATTTGATTGATGGATCTGTTTTATAACTGGGTGTTGTAAAATATATATAATACATTATGTATTTATTAGATATAATTTATATATATTTTATATATTATTTATATATATTTATTCCATATAATTTCCCAGCTTTTCCCTCTGCTGGTATCATCTTGGAGCTCTCACCAGAAGCTCCAAAGGAAAAACCTCCCTGGCAAAGGAGGGGAGGAAGAGGCAATTTTGACTCCACCCACCTGACGCAAAAGGCAGGTGCAAGGGAGGCAGATTTTGAATATCGCGACAGACCCGCCCTGCACAGGGGGCAATAAATTTTGCAATATGTACGCGACAGACCCGCCCTGCACAGGGGCAGATTTTGAATATCGCGACAGACCCGCCCTGCACAGGGGGCAGATTTTGAATATCGCGACAGACCCGCCCTGCACAGGGGGCAGATTTTGAATATCGCGACAGACCCGCCCTGCACAGGGCGCAGGAGAGGCGGAACCTCAGTTCTTTGCTCGCTCAGGCAGGCAGGGATTTATCTTTATATCATATCTCATATCTCATATCTCTATATCTTATCAGCTTTATTTTTTTTTAGGGGGAGCCCGGCCCCACCCGGTGCCTGAGCCCTTCCCAAGGCTCCAGGGTCCCCGAACGCTCCTCCCCGAAAATCAGCCAGCATTCCCAGGGCACGGCAGCTTTCTCTACTCCTTCTTTCCTTTATATTTCCTTTTCTCTGGCTCATCCCGGACAGCAGAGCGTTGGATTTCTCGCAGCTTTTCTTTCCATTTTTTTTGCTTTTTTTTTCCCCCTTTCGGTGTCTGGCTTGCTGCCAGCGCCTGGCAGGACCCAAGTTTGATCTGCAGGGAGATATTTTTCAAAGCAAGCCCAGCTGCTCTCAGCTCAGCTCCCCGCTCCTGGGGCGAGCTTAACTCGGCGGAGGCAGCGCTCTCCTCCTCCTCCTCCTGCGGCTATTGCTGTCAGGATGGATTTATGGCTTTAAAAGGAGTGGGGGGGAGGAAGGAAAATTGAAAATCGCCTGCAGGAGCCGGGCGAGGAGGAGCAGAGCTCGCCAGGCATGGCACTGGGACGGCGCTGGGAGCTGCCGGAGCCGGGCTATGACTGATCCCAGCCTCTCCGTCTGCCTCCACAGAGCCCAGCCGCTGGATTTAAACTCGGATTTTAATTTGGCCCCCGCCAGGCTCTGCTATGCTGGCCAAGGCGCTGCTCGCCCTGGGGCTGTGGCTGCGCTTGGCCGCGGGTCGGGACGCACCTGAGCCAGGTGAGTGCCCGCGGTGCGTGCCCGCCGCTCCTGGGCAGCGGGGAAAGGAGCGGCTTTAGGGCTCGGGGGTGCTCGTGTACGGGAAACCAGCAAAAAGCTGCTCGGAAAGTCATTCTGTGTTTGTTTGCAGCGGGGGAGAGGAAATCGTTCCGGGATTTTGCGGAGTTAAGGGTGATCCTATGGAAAAGTCCTGGCTGTGGAGTGGGGGGCAGGCGCTGAGAGAGGCCGAGGCAGTGATTAACGCCGCGTTAATCTCTGTAATTCAATCATTGCGGCTCCGCTTCAGCTTTCTCTGCGATCCTGCTGAGGGGAAACGATCCCGGGGCTGGCAGCGGGGAAAGGGCCGGGCTGGAGATGGGGAGAGATGGGGATGGAGAGAGATGGGAGAGATGAGGATGGGGAGATGGAGAGAGATGGGGAGAGAGATGGGGAGAGAGATGGGGAGAGGATGGGGAGAGATGGGGAGAAAGATGGGGAGAGATGGGGAGAGAGATGGGGAGAGAGATGGGGAGAGATGGAGAGTGGGGAGAAGGAGGATGGGGAGAGAGATGGGGAGAGATGGGGAAGATGGGAGAGAGGGAGATGGAGGAGAGAGATGGGAGAGATGGGAGAGAGATGGGAGAGATGGGAGAGAGATGGGGAGAGATGGGAGGAGATGGGGAGAGATGGGGAGAGAGATGGGGAGAGATGGGGAGAGATGGGAGAGAGATGGGGAGAGATGGGGAGAGATGGGGAGAGATGGGAGAGAGATGGGAGAGAGATGGGAGAGATGAGAGAGAATGGGGAGAGATGGAGAATGGGAGAGATGGGGAGAGGATGGGGAGAGATGGGGAGAGAGATGGGGAGAGATGGAGAGAGATGGGGGGAGAGAGAGGGAGAGATGGGAGAGATGGGAGAGATGGGAGAGAGATGGGAGAGGATGGGGAGAGATGAGAGAGATGGGGGAGATGGGGAGAGGATGGGGAGATGGAGAGAGATGGAGAGAGATGGGGAGAGATGGGGAGAGATGGATGGGGAGAGATGGGAGAGATGGATGGGGAGAGATGCAGATGTCACCCCGGACAGGGCAGGGGCTCACCCAGCCCCGGGCTGAGCTGTTCCTTCAGCCCTGCCCTGGGCTCGGGCGTGCGGCAGTTCTGAGGCTGCAGGGCCGGCTGTGTTTGCTTTCCACCGCACCTGGGAGCTGCGATCCGCTGGGAAACGAGAGGGGACCCCGCGTGTGCCTGGCCAGGAGCTCCTGAGACAGGGAGAGCAGCCCGCACTGCGGGGGCTGACTGCGCGGAGAGGATGGGGCTGGGGCACGGGTCCCTCTCAGGGAGCTGGCTCTGTCCCTCCCTGTCCCAGGGTGGTCTGTCCCTCTCAGGAGCTGGCTCTGTCCCTCCCTGTCCCAGGGTGGGATCTGTCCCTCTCAGGAGCTGGTCTGTCCCTCCGTCCAGGGTGGGATCTGTCCCTCTCAGGAGCTGCTCTGTCCTCCCTGTCCCAGGGTGGGTTCTGTCCCTCTCAGGTGCTGTCTGTCCCTCTCAGGTGGTTCTGTCCCTCTCAGGTGCTGTCCTGTCCCTCCAGGTGGGTTCCCGTCCCTCTCAGGGTGGGTTCTGTCCCTCTCAGGTGCTGTCCTGTCCTCTCAGGGTGGGTTCTGTCCTCTCTCAGGGTGTCTGTCCCTCTCAGGTGCTGTCCTGTCCCTCCCAGGTGCTGTCCTGTCCCCCTTAGATGTTGTCCTGTCCCCTCAGGTGCTGTCCTGTCCAGGTGCTGTCTGTCCCTCCCAGGTGCTGTCCTGTCCCTCTCAGGGTGGGTTCTGTCCCTCTCAGGTGGGTTCTGTCCCTCTCAGGGTGGGTTCTGTTCCTCCCAGGTGCTGTCCTGTCCAGGTGCTGTCCTGTCCCCTCAGGTGCTGTCCTGTCCCTCTCAGGGTGGGTTCTGTCTCTCCCAGGTGCTGTCCTGTCCCTCTCAGGTGCTGTCTGTCCTCCCAGGTGCTGTCTGTCCCTCTCAGGTGCTGTTCTGTCCCTCTCAGGGTGGGTTCTGTTCCTCCAGGTTTCTGTCCTTCCCAGGTGCTGTTCTGTCCCTCTCAGGTGCTGTTCTGTCCCTCTCAGGTGCTGTCCTGTCCCTCTCAGGTGCTGTCCTGTCCCTCTCAGGGTGGGTTCTGTCTCTCCCAGGTGCTGTCCTGTCCCTCTCAGGTGCTGTTCTGTCCCTCTCAGGGTGGGTTTTGTCCCTCCCAGGTGCTGTCCTGTCCCTCTCAGGGTGGGTTCTGTTCCTCCCAGGTGCTGTTCTGTCCCTCTCAGGGTGGGTTTTGTCCCTCCCCGGTGCTGTCCTGTCCCCCGTGTCCCAGCCAGGACAGGCAGGGTGCTGCAGCTCCTGGCATTGTCCCAGCGCCCCCAGTCGCCCCGGGCAGCAGCAATTCCCATTGTCCTGCCCTCCTGCCGCCCCGGCAGGGCTGGCATTGTCCCAGCCCGGGCTCTGAACAATGCTCAGCCCTTCAGGGGCTGTCACGAAGGCAGCCGTGGCATTCCAGAAGGGTCGTGCCCTGCTCCAGCGGCAGAACGAGCTGTGTGCGGGGTGAGCTGTGTGCGGGCTGAGCTCCCCTGGGCACGAGGTGCCAGCCTGGCACAGCTCCTGGCAGGGGCTGCTGCCTTGTCCAGAGGTGCTGTGATGCCCTGTTTCCTTGGGATTTGAGTGGGAGTGGCTGTGGCTTCGTTCTCAGCTGCAGTGGGCAAAGGGAGGAAACCCTGGGGTGGCCCTGGGGCTTCCACATGCTCAGGAAGGACTGGATTGTCCTGGAAAATCGATTTTGGATTGTCCTGGAAAATCGATTTTGGATTTTTCTGGACAATGGGTGCTGGATTGTCCTGGAAAAATGAATACTGGATTGTTCTGGGCAATGGATTTGGGATTGTCCTGGAAAATGAGTAGCGGACTGTCCTGGACAATGGGTTTTGGATTCTTGCACAAATTCAAGGCACACCACGACCAATTCCCCCCTTCCCTCTTTGAGTCCAGATTTAGAACTCAGCTGCCTCCATCTAAAGTGCAGCCTTTTGAGAGTTTGGGCTTGGATAAATGGAATTTGATTGATATTTCCTGGGCTGGCATCAGCAGAAAATGATGGGAATGCTGCTGTTGTGAGTGAAAAATAACAACGTGGCCCATCCACGCACACTTTGTGGGGGACCTGCACTTGCTGACCTCAGAAGCACGGGCACAATTCCATGATCCCAGAATTGTTGATAAACAGCAGAGAGAGTGAACCTCTTGGGAAGATCACGGGAGAGGAGAGCACAGCTCCCCTCCCGCTGCTGGGATTTGTCTGCAGGGTCATTTCTCAGCCTGAACTCTGTGCCACGGATGAGCTGGGACCTCCAAAGCCTTTTAACCACCCAAGCTTTTAACCTCCAAAGCCATTTAACCAGCCAAAGCCATTTAACCAGCCAAAGCCATTTAACCAGCCAAAGCCATTTAACCAGACAAAGCCTTCTAACCAGCCAAAGCCATTTAACCACCCAAGCTTTTAACCAGCCAAAGCCATTTAACCAGCCAAAGCCTTTTAACCTCCAAAGCCTTTTAACCAGCCAAAGCCTTTTAACCACCCAAGCTTTTAACCAGCCAAAGCCTTTTAACCACCCAAGCTTTTAACCTCCAAAGCCTTTTAACCACCCAAGCTTTTAACCTCCAAAGCCTTTTAACCAGCCAAAGCCATTTAACCACTCAAAGCCATTTAACCAGACAAAGCCTTTTAACCACCCAAAGCCATTTAACCACCCAAGCTTTTAACCTCCAAAGCCATTTAACCAGCCAAAGCCTTTTAACCAGCCAAAGCCTTTTAACCAGACAAAGCCATTTAACCAGCCAAAGCCATTTAACCAGACAAAGCCATTTAACCAGACAAAGCCTTTTAACCACCCAAGCTTTTAACCAGCCAAAGCCTTTTAACCAGCCAAAGCCATTTAACCAGCCAAAGCCATTTAACCAGCCAAAGCCTTTTAACCAGCCAAAGCCATTTAACCACCCAAAGCCTTTTAACCACCCAAGCATTCTGTGCTTGGTGGGTGTCACACAGGTGACCTGCCCCCATCTCCACTGGGTCTCTGGCGTGGTTTGAAGTGCAAAACCCCTCCCGGGTGGTTCGGGGGGAGAATTCCGGGCCAGGGAGAGGTGGTGCCTTCCTCCTCCTGCCTCTCACTGTGATCCAGAGGGGCCACAGGGAAGCTCAGCCCGCGTTCCTCAGTTTCCCCCCTGCCTCCTTCTCCCGGCAGAACTTTTTCCTCGCGTGGCCCAGCAGTGAGAGGAGGCAAACGTGGGATGTCAAACGCAGTTAACCCAGACAGGACGTGATCCTTCCTGGCTGTCAGTGAACCCCAGGAGCCGCAGGCTCCAGTTGGGGCGTGTGGAGCGTGTTCAGCTCCCAGCGGAGCGTGGGGAGCTCCGTGAGCGGATGTCTCCTGTCAGCATCCCGGGCGAGGCTGGCCAGCTGTTTTCCTGCTGGAAAAGCCAGCAGGCAGCGTTGTGTTTCCATGGTGACCCTCTGCTTCCCACATCAAACCCTCCAAAACGCTCCTGAGCCCGGAGCGTTGACCGGGAATCACGCAGGGGGGACAGCAGCGTGCAGAGCCGGAGCGGTCTGCAGCTATCCCCGGCGCTCCAGGGAGAGCTGCCCGCTCGCTTTCCCTCCAGATCCCCCCCTGAAAAGCGAGAAACCCTCACCTGGCACCTCGCCGAGTGAGGAGAGTGCCTGAAAACAGCAGCTGCCTGCGTAAGCAGGGATTTGCTGGTAACCCAGCTGGCAGCCCCACCTCTGGCACGGGTGGCATGTTTGTGCTGGATGCAGGACAAGGAGCAGGAGGAAGGATGAGGGAATTGAAATCCTGGACCTGCAGAGGGGGGGATGCAGTGTCTGATCCCTTTCTGAGCATTGCCACGCTCCTGGTGGGGGGAGAGCCTTTGTCTCGATTTTTTTTTTTTTTTTTTCAATGGATTCTTTCTGTTGAATATCGGAGGGATTTGTTTCCATCTCGTGCAGATGGAATGCTGTCTGAATGACGGAGGAGCCTTCTGCTCGACCCCCAGAGGGTCTCCAGCTCCAAAACACACCTCTGCCTACGTGGGGTTAGCTGGTTTGGTTAACTAGTTGTTGTTCACCCAGGCAGGACCGTGTGGTGTCAGAGTGGGGCTCTTCCTAATTAACACAGCAACGAGGGATGGGGAAAAGCAGCGTTTGAGGGATGGGAAAGGGGGGCTCTCTCGGTGTCCCAGAGCTGCAGGGTACAGACAGATGGACACAGCTTTGTCCTTTTGGGCTTCACACGAAATGACACAGCTGTGACTCCCCGAACCTTTGTTCTTTTGGGTTTCACACAGAATGACACAGCTGTGACTCCCCTTTGTTCTTTGGGGTTTCACACAGAATGACACAGCTGTGACTCCCCTTTGTTCTTTTGGGGTTTCACACGAAATGACACAGCTGTGACTCCCCGAACCTTTGTTCCTTTGGGGTTTCACACAGAAGGACACAGCTGTGACTCCCCAAACCTTTGTTCCTTTGGGGTTTCACACAGAATGACACAGCTGTGACTCCCCAAACCTTTGTTCCTTTGGGGTTTCACACAGAATGACACAGCTGTGACTCCCCAAACCTTTGTTCCTTTGGGGTTTCACACAGAAGGACACAGCTGTGACTCCCCAAACCTTTGTTCCTTTGGGGTTTCACACAGAAGGACACAGCTGTGACTCCCCAAACCTTTGTTCCTTTGGGGTTTCACACGAAAGGACACAGCTGTGACTGCCCTTGCTCCCTGGGGTTTCACACTGGTGCTCACCCAGCCCTTCCCCGTGCAGGTAGCTCTGTCAGCAGTGGATTTCTCCTCCCTGGGGGTGAATTCCCAGTTCCCCTCCCAGTCCCTGTGCACATGACCCTGTTGTTTACTGCCGAGGAGCGTCCTTTGGCCACTGATCCCCGCCCTGCCAGCGCCAGACGCTTTTCCAGCTGCTTGTTGCAACATTTTGGGAAATGAGGGACACTTCCCAAAGCAGTGAGGAGCAGAGGGGAAGAACAACCCCGTGTTGCCAAGATCTCTCCCTGTGTCCCTCCAGCCAAACCAGTGGCTTGGGCTCCTTCCAGCAGAGGGGAGAGCTCAGAGCTGTGGTTTGCTTTGTGCAGCCAGCAGCACGACCCAAAGCCCTGCTGGAATGCCACTGGGAGCTCTGGGATCCAGTGGCAGGGACCTGTGGGGTCACAGTGGTGATTCCTGGGCTTCACTTTTGGTTTCTGCCTGGCTCTGAGGGCCAGGGAGCTGCAGGAGTGTCTGTGGCACGGGGGGAGCTGTGCTGGCTCACACTGAGCTGGTCAGGATCCAGCTGGGGTGCAGCTCTGTCCAGCCTGGGTATGGAATCAGGGAATGGGGACCTTAAATCCCATCCCATTCCACCCCTGCCATGGCCAGGGATGCCTCTCATTGTCCCAGGCTGCTCCAAACCCTGTCCAACCTGGCCAGGAGAGGCAGGGGAGCACTGGGACAATGTGGGGTGCAAGGGCACAGGAGGGGACAGTGGCTCTGCTGGCTCTTGTCAGGGTCTGCAGATCCTCAGGGAAAACTGATTTTCCATGTTTGATTGGAGAGGTAACTTCAGAATGCCAAAGAAATGGCAAGTATTGTGTGTAGGAACCTGTGCATAGATGGTGGCATAGAGTTGAATCTCTGCAGAAAAACCCAAGGTACCCAACCCATAAGACATCAGAATGACAAAGACAGAGGGGTGATGTCCTCTTCTAACGTATTTTGAGTGATTTTTGCAAGTGGAGGGGAGAAACTGCTGCTCCAACAGCCTTGGAGGCTGGCCATGGCACCCTGTGCCAGGGCCCCACCACCCTCACTGAATTCTAAGCCTCCTCCCTGCCAGTTTGAAGCCATCCCCCTCACCCTGTCACCCCATGCCCTGGTAAATTGTCACTCCCAGGGAACTTTGTCTTCCTGCATCCCTCAGTGCTGTGCCATCCCAGCCAGCACCTCTCCCTGAATCCTGGGGATAACCAAGCCTTCCCCACAGGTGCCTGTGCAGGTTTTGGGGTCACCCCACTCCTCTAATGCTGTTCCTTCCCCCCTGCCCTGCCAGGCTCCCAGCCCTCCCTCTCCAACGCAGAGGGGGACCTGCTCCTTCTGCTGGACAGCTCTGCCAGCGTCTCGCACTATGAGTTCTCCAAGGTCAAGGAATTCATGTGGGACCTCCTGCACCCTTTCACCTTCGGCCCCAGGGATGTCCAGACCAGCATCATCCACATCAGCACCACTCCCACCATGGAGTTCCCCTTTGACCAGCACCTGAGCAGCGAGAGCCTGAGCAAAGCCCTGAGGGACACGCGGCAGCTCATGGGGGACACCAACACGGGCAGAGCTCTGTCCTTTGCCAAGGAGAAGCTCTTCAGTGGGGAGGCTGGGGCCAGGCCAGACGTGCCCAAGGTGCTGGTGTGGGTGACAGATGGCTTCTCCACGGATGACATCTCGGAGCCCATGCAGCTGCTGAAGGACATGGGGGTCACCGTGTTCATCGTCAGCACCGGCCGCGGGAATTTCCTGGAGCTCTCTGCTGCTGCCAGCCAGCCCTCAGACAGGCACCTGCACTTTGTGGACGTGGATGACCTGCCCATCATCACCAGGGAGCTCAGGGATGGCATCCTAGGTAGGCTGGGGCTGAGGGTGGGCTCGGGGTGGGCTCTGCGGGGTGGGCGGAGGGAGAATCCCCCAAATCTCGTGGGCATCCTGAGCTAAAATGGACAACTGCAGGGGGTGGGACACCGTGCTGCAGGTCCAAGATAAACCAAGGCTTCTGGGATGAATGTATTCCCCTTGGAATATCTGACAGAGTGGGACAGATTGCCTTCAGTGAGGTGAACTTGTGTTCGTGAGGAGTTCAGCGGGGAACGAGGAACGCGGGCAGCAAAATCTGAATTCCTTAAAACCTCACAAGTCTTTGCAATGAGTCACGCAGGTCAGGCATCTGCACAAGCCAGGCAGAGCACGAAAAATGCCTCCACCTGCACAGGCTGTTAACCAAAGGTTTCCCAAACAGGAATGATTTCACTTCAGTGAGAGGCAGCTCATTGTGGACACAGCGTGCCTGAGCCTCTTGAGCTGATTTTCATGCTCAGGGTGGATTTTTTTTTTTTCTTTTCCTCTCAAATGTTTGTCTCTGTGCCAGCTGATGGAGGAACACAAACGTGTTGAACCCATCCAAAATGGGATGTGTGTGTCCCTGGCAAGGGTTTGGTCCTGTCAGCTCCCTCCAACTCCTGTTCAGGATAGCTCTGACCCCCTAAATACCCCACCAGCAGCTGAGACCTCCAACTCCTGCAGTTGCTCTCTCCCAAAATGCAATTAATGCTGTCAGCACTGAGACTATAGGAAAGGAATGTTTTTGTTCCATAAATCCCCTGTCCTAGCCTGTTCCACATCTGCCAGACCCACGGCCTGACTTGGCCAGCACAACTTTTGGGAGAAGAGCCCAGCCCAGGCTCAGCAGCCCAGTGCCACCTCCCTGCTCCTCCTGGGAGAGGCACCAGGCACCAGCACGGAGTTTTAACCACTCCAGGTTTTTACAGCATCCAGGAAAGGCTCTGAGAAAGTCCAATCCCAGGTTTTGGAAAGCCAGGGCACTGCCATCTGCCCCTGGGGCTTGTCCAGCCTCAGAAATTAATTTAATTAATTTTTAATTAATTTAAAAAGTAACTGAGGGAGTTACCGTGCCTTTGCAGGCTTCCCACAGGTTTTTCTGGAGGTTCTCTCCCTTGGAAATCCTGATTTTGTTCCTTATTTCACTTCTGCTGTGTGGGGTGGGTTGGAGCTGGCTTTGGTGGCCCAGTAGCCTTTTCCACAGAATCCTCTGTGTGTAGCAATTCCTTCCTTTTTCCAATCACAATAATCTAAAAAAACCCCAACAAACCCCACACCCAAGGACTGTGTTCTCCCCCAAACACCCAATTTTCTCCCATGTGAGAATCAGGCAGCACCAAGAGCCCTCCTCCTGCCCCAGCCACCCCACAGCCCTCCAGTGCTTCTGTTTCAGTGCTTATTCATTTTCTGGTGCATCCCAAATCCAGGTTCTACAAAACAACATCCCCAAAAACCTAGACATCTGCAGCACAGGAGATATAAAATCTGCAGAGGTCACAACTGCCCTGCCTGAGGGCAGCATTCTGTGAATCCAGCAGGTCTAAAACATGCTGGGCTGGGATTTTAATGGAAGCTGAGATTCCCACCTGAATCCAGGGCTTGCAAAGTGCCAGACATTGGCCACATCACCTGATTTCACTTTAATAAAGCCATTGAAATCCTTTGTTCCCTACCTGGAGGAGGCAGCCCTCAGCCACCACCCCTCCTGGCATGGCAGGGACAGACAGGATCTTGGCAGGCAGGAATTAGGTCTTTCCAACTCTGGAATGGCCCAGACTGGTTTAATTATCACTGCTCTCTTATCTTCATCTCCTGCTACTGTGAAAAAAACCCCCAACCATAAAAACAATGGAGGCTTTTGAAAAACAACAAAAAAAAAAAACCAACAATGGAGGCTTTGGAAAAACAACAAAAACAAAACAGTGGAGGCTTTTGAAAAGCAACAAAAAAACAGTGGAGGCTTTTGTGGAGGCACAACCAAGCTTTGCCAAGAGTTGCTCTCCTCCTTCCATCTCCTCTCCAGGACTGGGGTGTTTCATGCCTGCTCCACAAATATTCCAATCCTGGGGTTCCTGCCAAGCTGCTGCTGCCTCAGGTGGACCTGGAAGAGCCCCAGTGCTGCTGCTGCTCTGGGGAGGGGAGCAGGACAGAGCCCGGGGATGGCTGGGTGTGTGCACTGCCTGCTTTGCCTTCGCCCAGCTTTCCCCCTTTTTTTCCAGGAAAATCTGCAGAATGCAGCTCCCAGCCAGCCTGGCCATGGCACAGCTGGCTCCTGGCAGGAAGGGAAGGTTCTCAGGCTGTGCAGGAGCTCAGGCTCCTTCTGTTGCATCTCAGAGGTGCCCAAAAAGTGGCATTTGGTGCTGTCCCTGTGGGGCAGGACCCCCCAGTGCTGAGGAACCGAGGTATTCCTCCTTCCTGTGCCTGCAGCCGCTTGCTCTGCCCAAGCAGGTGAGCCCAGGGAGGGATCTCAGACCCTGAATGCCCACCCTGGAGCTGGAGAAGTGTTATCCCCCTCCCCGAATCAGAATTTCCCCACTCATATCAAAGCAGGGAAGCAGAGAAAGGATTTGTCCCAAAAAGACACAGGGAGGAGAAGGGATTTGTCCCAGATAGAGCCAGGGAGGAGAAGGGATTTTCCCCAAACAGACACAGGGAGGAGAAGGGATTTATCCCAAACAGAGCCAGGGAGGAGAAGGGATTTGTCCCAAAAAGACACAGGGAGGAGAACGGATTTTTCCCAAATAGACACAGGGAGGAGAAGGGATTTTGTCCCAAACAGACCCAGGGAGGAGAAGGGATTTGTCCCAGATGAAGCCAGGGAGGAGAAGGGATTTTTCCCAAACAGAGCCAGGGAGGAGAAGGGATTTTTCCCAAACAGACCCAGGGAGGAGAAGGGATTTTTTCCCAAATAGACACAGGGAGGAGAAGGGATTTTTCCCAAACAGACCCAGGGAGGAGAAGGGATTTTTCCCAAATAGACACAGGGAGGAGAACGGATTTGCCCCAGATGAAGCCAGGAGGAGAAGGGATTTGTCCCAGATGAAGCCAGGGAGTAGAAGGGATTTGTCCCAAACAGAGCCAGGGAGGAGAAGGGATTTTTCCCAAACAGAGCCAGGGAGGAGAAGGGATTTTTCCCAAACAGACCCAGGGAGGAGAAGGGATTTTTCCCAAATAGAGCCAGGGAGGAGAAGGGATTTTTCCCAAATAGAGCCAGGGAGGAGAAGGAATTTGTCCCAAAAAGACACAGGGAGGAGAAGGGATTTTGTCCCAAACAGAGCCAGGGAGGAGAAGGGATTTGTCCCAAACAGAGCCAGGGAGGAGAAGGGATTTTTCCCAAATAGACACAGGGAGGAGAAGGGATTTTTCCCAAACAGAGCCAGGGAGGAGAAGGGATTTGTCCCAAATCCCAGCTGCAGCTTCTCAGAGGGGCAGCCACAGCCCCAGATGAGGACAGGTTCTCCTGCCTGGCTGCATTTCTTACCCTCACTGTGAAACCAGCAGCATTCCTGCAAGTCTGATCCTGATGCCAACAGATTTGTGGCTGCAGATTAGTGTTTGGAGTCCCCAAGAGGCAGGAGGGGCACTCAGAAGGAGAAACACATAGTGCACATTTATTTTCTGTGTTTTTTGCCCCTCTTTCTATGCTAAAATCTTCTGGGGTCTGGCAAGAATGGGCAGAGCTGTTTGCTGTGCCCTTGTCCTTTGATCTGCCCCCTTTATTCACAGTGTCCTTGCCTCCAAGCTCCCTTATTTCCATTCCCTGAGCTTTTGGCAGGATTTTTGGCAGGACTGAGACCTTTTCCTGTGCTCCCTGTGCCTTCGTGGCTTGGCCCCTGGTGTTTGTGGGGCTCACAGGAGGGTGCAGTGCCCCAGCACTCCTGCTCTGCCTCCCACCCTGCCAGGGGTGGAGTGCTGCTGGCTGGGCTGGGAGCAGGCAGGGCACGGAGCAGGGAAATGTTCCTGCCTGCCTGGGAGAGCCAGGGAACAGCTCAGAGGAAAAACTGAGGCTGTTTTCTTTGGTACAGGGCCTCGGAGCAGCTCGGAGGAGGAGAGCTGATCCTCGAGCTTAAGGATGAGTCTGGGAGTGCAAAGCAGCCTCATTGTGCAGGTTTGGGAGGAATTTTGTGCCTCCCTTTACCCTCTGTGCAATGGGGAGCCAGGGAGAACTCTGTGTCTGAGCTGGAAGGTTCTTTTATAAGGATTTAGGAGCACTTCAAGGCTCAGAATGCTCTTAAAATCCTTTAAAAACAGAAGACCATTTCCATGTCCGCTTATGTCACTTCCCTGGAGCTAGAAAACAAACTCCTGAGTGTTTCTGCCCCTCTGGAAGCCCAGAGAGCAGTGGAATTCTGCCCAAAATGGGCTCAGAAAGTCACGCAGGTCAGAAGGGTGAAGTACAGAGGGAGCTGCCCAGCATCACAAGGGGGGTTTGTGCCTGGCATTGTCTGGAGCTCAAAGGTAGCACAAGCCTCAAAGAGAAGCCTCTGTGCAGGGCAGGGAGAGGTGGGGTGGCACAAGAGGGCTCTGAATGTTGAATGTCACCAAACAAGGGAGCTCTGTGCAGGCAGTGACCTCAGCTGGGCTGAGTCCAGCTGGCTCAGCAGGGCTGGGCAGTCCCCAGTCACTGCCCCTGCTTCCTGGGCACTGGCAGAGAGCTGGGAGGAATGGAGATCCTCACACTCTGGGGAGAAATGGAGATCCTCACACTCTGGGGAGAAATGGAGATCCTCACACTCTGGGGAGAAATGGAGATCCTCACACTCTGGGGAGGAATGGAGATCCTCACACTCTGGGGAGGAATGGAGATCCTCACACTCTGGGGAGGAATGGAGATCCTCACACTCTTGGGGAGGAATGGAGATCCTCACACTCTGGGGAGAGAGCAGGAAATGGAATTCTGGGCTGAAAGCAGGAGAAATGGAGTTCCTTACACTCTGGGGAGAAATGGAGTTTCTCACACTCTAATCAGAGAGAAATGGGGTTCCTCACACTCTGGGGAGAGAGCAGGGAGAAATGGAGTTCCTTACTCTCTGGGGAGAAATGGAATTCTTCACATTCTGGGCTGAGGGCAGGGAGGAATGGAGTTCTTCACAGTCTGATCTGAGAGAAATGGAGATCCTCACACTCTAATCAGAGAGAAATGGAGATCCTCACACTCTAATCAGAGAGAAATGGGGTTCCTCACACTCTAATCAGAGAGAAATGGAGATCCTCACACTCTGATCAGAGAGAAATGGAGATCCTCACACTCTGATCTGAGAGAAATGGGGTTCCTCACACTCTGATCTGAGAGAAATGGGGTTCCTCACACTCTGATCTGAGAGAAATGGGGTTCCTCACACTCTGATCTGAGAGAAATGGGGTTCCTCACACTCTGATCTGAGAGAAATGGGGTTCCTCACACTCTGATCTGAGAGAAATGGGGTTCCTCACACTCTGATCAGAGAGAAATGGGGTTCCTCACACTCTGATCAGAGAGAAATGGGGTTCCTCACACTCTGATCAGAGAGAAATGGAGTTCCTCACACTCTGATCTGAGAGAAATGGGGTTCCTCACACTCTGATCTGAGAGAAATGGGGTTCCTCACACTCTGATCTGAGAGAAATGGAGATCCTCACACTCTGATCAGAGAGAAATGGGGTTCCTCACACTCTGATCTGAGAGAAATGGGGTTCCTCACACTCTGATCTGAGAGAAATGGGGTTCCTCACACTCTGATCTGAGAGAAATGGAGTTCCTCACACTCTGGGCTCTTTCTTGTACCAGGATCCAGTGGTTTGTTTTCAGTGCTTGCTCATTCCCACCGTGACCTCGGGTACCAGTGGTGCTGCCAGCTGCATGCCCACCCACCAGGGCTGTATCTGTGGGTGTTCCATGCCCTGGGGTGAGGTCAGCCCTGCTTTCTGGCCCTCTTGCAGATGTCATCCAAGCCAACAGGCTCCACGCCACGGACGTCACCTCCAGCAGCTTCTGCCTGACGTGGCCCCAGCTCCTCTCCCAGGAGACTGGCTACTACAGCCTGGAATATGCCCCAGCAGCTGAGCCAGCAAGGAAGAGGACACAGCAGGTGTCTGGGGCTCACACCAGCCTCGTGCTCAGTGACCTGGCACCAGAAACCACCTACGAGGTGGCTCTGATTCCGGAATCCAACGTGCACTTCTTCCCGCCCCAGGCTACGAGGGTCACCACACTGGCAGGTAAAACGGGCATGGCTGGGACACAGAACCTCCCTGGGCACAAGGAGAGGATGCCTGGCATCCCTGAGGCTGGAGGTGGGCAGAGGGGATGCTGGAATGACCCGAGGGAAATCTCTGTTTGAGGGGGAGGGAGAGGGGAAGAATTCAGAGCAAGAAGCAGAAGATAACTCAGATTTGTGCTGGGGAGCAGCCTGTAAAAGGGTGGCAAACTGAAAACCTGGGCAGGGATGGCTTGTACACAATATTAACTTTATAATTAATATAATAATTTTTTAAATTTTTAATATTAACTGCCCAGCAAGAGCAGTTCTGGCTGAGTTGCTCTGCCCAGGTAGAACAACCCTCCCCTTTGGGCTGAGCTGTGCTGGATCGATTTTAACCCTCACCCTTAAAGCCCAATACGGTGCAGGTCATCAATGCTCATGAAACCCTCATTCCTTTCTCTTTCCACTGCTTCCAGAGGAAATCAGCCCAGTCCAGGTTCTCATCTCGGAGTGTGGGCCTCACAGCTTCCACGTGAGCTGGGCTCCCGTGCTGGCCAGCGTGGCCAGCTACCAGGTGCTGTATGGGCCACTGCCAGGGAACTGGGTGAACGTGCTGGAGGTGGATGGGAGGCACAACGGCACCGTGGTGGAGCAGCTGGCACCCAACACCACCTACCTGGTGACAGTGACTGCAGTCTATAGGTCTGGGAAGGAGAAATCCCTGTCGGCCAAAGCCTGCACCCAGGAGGGTGAGCGAGGGCAGGGGGTGGCACAGGGAACCCTGGAGGGTCCTGGAGGGTCCTGGAGGGTCCCTGGAGGGTTCTGGAGAGTCCTGGAGGGTCCCTGGAGGGTCCCTGGAGGGTCCCTGGAGAGTCCCTGGAGGGTCCCTGGAGGGTCCTGAAGGGTCCCTGGAGAGTCCTGGAGGATTCTGGAGGGTCCCTGGAGAGTCCCTGGAGAGTCCCTGGAGAGTCCCTGGAGGGTCCTGGAGGGTCCCTGGAGGGTCCTGAAGGGTCCCTGGAGAGTCCTGGAGGATTCTGGAGGGTCCCTGGAGAGTCCCTGGAGAGTCCCTGGAGGGTCCCTGGAGGGTCCTGGAGGGTCCCTGGAGAGTCCTGGAGGATTCTGGAGGGTCCCTGGAGAGTCCCTGGAGAGTCCCTGGAGAGTCCTGGAGGGTTCTGGAGGGTCCCTGAAGAGTCCCTGGAGGGTCCTGGAGAGTCCCTGGAGGGTCCTGGAGGGTCCCTGGAGAGTCCCTGGAGGGTCCTGGAGGGTCCTGGAGAGTCCTTGGAGGGTCCCTGGAGAGTCCTGGAGGATTCTGGAGGGTCCCTGGAGAGTCCCTGGAGAGTCCCTGGAGAGTCCTGGAGGGTTCTGGAGGGTCCCTGAAGAGTCCCTGGAGGGTCCTGGAGAGTCCCTGGAGGGTCCTGGAGGGTCCCTGGAGAGTCCCTGGAGGGTCCTGGAGGGTCCTGGAGAGTCCTTGGAGGGTCCCTGGAGAGTCCTGAAGAGTCCCGGAGTGTTCTGGAAGGTCCCTGGAGGGTCCTGGAGGGTCCCTGGAGAGTCCCTGGAGGGTCCTGGAGGGTCCTGGAGAGTCCCTGGAGGGTCCCTGGAGAGTCCCTGGAGGGTCCTGGAGGGTCCTGGAGAGTCCCTGGAGGGTCCTGGAGGGTCCTGGAGAGTCCTTGGAGGGTTCTGGAGGGTCCTGAAGAGTCCCGGAGTGTTCTGGAAGGTCCCTGGAGGGTCCTGGAGGGTCCTGGAGAGTCCCTGGAGGGTTCTGGGGAGTCCCTGGAGGGTCCTGGAGAGTCCCTGGAGGGTTCTGGAGAGTCCCTGGAGGGTCCCTGGCGGTCCTGGAGGTCCCTTGAGAGTCCTGGAGGGTCCCTGGAGGGTCCCTGGAGGGTCCTGGAGGGTTCTGGAAGGTCCCTGGAGGGTCCTGGAGGGTCCTGAAGAGTCCCTGGAGGTCCCTGGAGAGTCCCTGGAGGGTTCTGGAGAGTCCTTGGAGGGTTTTGGAGGTCCCTGGAGGGTTCTGGAAGGTCCCTGGAGAGTCCCTGGAGGGTTCTGGAGAGACCTTGGAGGGTTTTGGAGGTCCCTGGAGGGTTCTGGAAGGTCCCTGGAGAGTCCCTGGAGGTCCCTGGAGAGTCCTGAAGAGTCCCTGGAGGGTCCCTGCAGGGTCACCTGCCTCGAGAGGAAGCCAGAGGACTCAGTGAATCCAGCCCCTGGGGTGGGAGAATGGGGTAAATCTGCATGAGCAGCTCTGGATGTGCCATTAGGATGTAGCAGATGTGTAAAAGGGGAAAAAAAATAGAGAATTACACACAGAGTGACAGCTGAAAGAGAATCACACAGGGTGAGAGCTCAAAAGAATCACACACAGAGTGACAGCTCAAAGAGAATTACACAGTGACAGCTGAAAGAAAAATCACACAGAGAGACACCTGAAAGAGAATCACAGACAGAGTGACACCTGAAAGAGAATCACAGACACAGTGACACCTGAAAGAGAATCACACACAGAGTGACAGCTCAAAGAGAATCACACAGAGTGACACCTAAAAGAGAATCACACACAGAGTGACACCTGAATTACACACTCAGTGACAGCTCAAAGAGAATTACACACAGTGACAGCTGAAAGAAAAATCACACAGAGAGACACCTGAAAGAGAATCACAGACAGAGTGACACCTGAAAGAGAATCACAGACACAGTGACACCTGAAAGAGAATCACACACAGAGTGACACCTGAATTACACACACAGTGACAGCTCAAAGAGAATTACACACAGTTGTCATTGTTTTATATAATACATGACACGGATTTTTGTGATTTTTTTAAGGTTGTGAAAGTTATTTTTTTAATTAGGGATTTTTTTTTATATATATAATTTTATACAGACCAATGTGATTGGTGAAAAGGGGGTAAACTTCTTCACCCACATTGGTTAAACTAGAGGGATATTAAGAGAAATTTTTCCTCCTAGAATCTTTTCTTTCCTAGAAAGAATGAATTATATAGACAGTGGTACAAAAACATCTTGCTGTGTTTACCACACTTCCTTGGGAAAGAACACTAGAAAACTAAAACATCAGAGTGTGTGTAAAGAGAATTACACAGAGGTTGATGAAGTTAAGAAGTTAATGAGCAGAATCTTGTGCTCTGAAGTTATTGCAGGAGGCAAAGTCTGGCTCTTATCAGGATTCAGGAGCTGAGGGTGTGGGAGGTGACTGCCTGAAATGACAGTGTGGAATAAAGAACTTTATGCTGCTACCAGGGCAAAGTTAAGGAATAATTAGTCCCAGCTCCTTTGATGCACAGAGAGGCTGCCTGGAACAGAGGCTGGACAGAGTTAAAGGAATAAAGCAGGGATTTATTGAAAGACAGCAAAAGAGATTGGTCAGGGCTACACCCAAGATGGACCCCAAGTCAGGAGTTTTCACATTTTTATAAGTTTTGGTCCATTTCCATTTTGGGGTTAATCCAATTGCAGCTCCAGGTTATGAGGTCACATCCTCGCACGTTGCTCTCCTCAGCTCACTGCTGTTTGCACTTTTTGGTTCTGGGGAGCTCTCTGGCTCGGATGTGGCCAAAGCTGACATTTTTATTCCTTGTGTTCTTCCAGCCACAGAGGCCCAAGGCTCCAGGCAGAGGCAGAGAGTGTGACAGACTGCAGCCAGCTGGTTTTATCCACGACCTGGACAAAAAGGAGGAGCCAGGACAGGGAAACCCTTGCTGTGCTGTCCCTGGAGGTGTCCTGCTTGTCCAGCCCAAAGCCTGTCCCCAGCCAGGGGCTCCCAGAGCTGAAAGGCTCAGCCTGGCTGCCTGGAGCAGCCCAGCTGACTCCAAGATGCCAAACCTGTGCCCATTTCACACAAACACGCCTGGCAAGTCACCAGCAGCAGGCAGAGTGGTGGCTCCTCACTGCTGCTTGCTTGCTGCCTGTTCTCTATTTATTAAAGGTGGATCCAGGTTTGGGGTTTGCAGCTCAGGACTTGTCTTGTTCAGGGCCCTGAAAGATTCCACGAGGCCAAATCCATTCCTGCTGCCAACAGCCGGGGAACCTGGAGTGTGAGAGAGCAGGGAAGGCAAAATCCTGGGGATGTGCTGCCCCAGCAGGTCCCTGTCGCAGGAACAGTGGGAGACAGACACCATTCTATAATGATCGATCAGTCTCAGTTTATTAAGATCAGAAGGCTACATTTATATGGTTGTTAATCAGCTCCTGCATATTGCAAAAGTAAAGCTCATCATTGGTTGGCATAGCTCATGGTTAGCTGGCAAAACTCATTGTTGGCTGTTCTTCCAAAAGTTAACTGGCTGTTCTTTCAAAGTTAGCTCCTCCAGGATTTGTTCCTGGTGTTCAGCCTTGTGTGTATCAATTCTTTTGATATTCACATTCTTGTGCTTTTTTTCTCATCCTGTATGTTGCTCAAAGTCATCTTGTCCTTGTGCTTCAGATCTAAACCCTTACTAAGTGAATTTGGTCATGCCCTTTGCTTTCTAACCACTTATTAGCCAGACTCTCCACAGGTCCCTGCAGGGCTCAAGGAGCAGCTGAGAGTCCAGGCAAGACCGTGTAAAGACCATTTTTCCATCGGCACCGCATTGCTCTGGCATTGCTGCAGCCCCTTTTGAGCACGGGGGAGCCCTGCTGTCCTCATGGAGATTAATTAGCCTGTTCTGTGACTAATTACAGGCTCCAGCACTATCATTCCTCTGCGCCCTGGACACACAGAGCTCATCTTTTAGGCTCCCAGCCAGTGCTAAGCTTGAGCTACACTTAAAAATCAGGGGGTTGGAGGGAGATTTAAGGTTTAAACTGATTCTTTCCCTTTGGTCCCAGGCTTGAACTCGCTGTTGCTAAGCCAGTCTGGAAAGGGGAGCTGGAAAAAAAACCAAACCAAACCAAACGAATTATAAATACCTAGTGACCAAGCTAATGGTTTCAAAGTTCAGGGCTTAGGGCTGTAAAGAAATGTAGATTTTTCTCTGCTAAACCCCAGCATCAGTGGGAACACCCTCCCTCAGTAACACTTGCTCAGTTTGGAATTTATTGCTTCTTTTGTCCTACGAGTGGAACTCGCTTCTGTTTGTTGGAGAGCCCCACAAAACCTTCTTTAAACAGCTCCTGTGAGAGCTGAGAGGAACTTTTATCCCTGACTTTGTCTCCTGAGAGCCGAATCCTTCATCTGGAGCATTTCCCTTGGGCTGCCTTGCTAGGGAGAGAAGGGAGGTGAGTCATTCATTAACGCTATAAAGAGATTTTTCACCTGATTTGTGTCCTCCTTTGGAACGTGCATTAGTGAGTGATTAATCTCGGGCTGGAGGGGTGACAAAGCCCCTGGAGCTGCTCATGCAATACGATGATTTTGTTTGTTCTTGCTGTAGGACAGAAATTAAGTTTGCACAAGTCCCTGCGTAGTTTATCAATACATTAACGTGTCATCTCCCCCTCCCAGTTGTAACCCCCCCACCTCCTTTTGAAGACAATTAAATATAAATACAAGAGCTGCTGAATGCTTCCTTTGTGCTCGATGGCAATTCCGGGAATTGGGAATTGTTTGTTCCACGGGGGGGTTTGAAAAGCTGCCGTTCGCAGGGAATCGTTAAAGTTGGGAAAAGCGGCTGAGATCACCGCGTTAAATCATCATAATTTAAAATTACCCGTGCCTGCACAGCCTGGCTTGCAAAAAAACTTTACCCATCCCTCCAAAAATGTGTTGGAAATGTAAAAAAAAAAATAGAAATATGTTGGTAAAACCTCAGTTCCAAAAAAAAAAAAAAATAAAAAAATAATCGTTTGACAAGGAGAGTCCCTGAAATGTTGGCAGAACTGGGAAATATTTTGTGAGCACCTCAGGCACAGGGATTGTTGGGGTGTCGCTCTGATCCTTGTGGATCCCTTCCAGCTCAGGATATTCCACATTTCCATGATTCCAAGCGTGTATCCCACTCCAAGCAGTTGGACAAGGTGACAATTTCCAGGGAATATCCTGCTCTTTATCCCACATAACCACAGCAAGGGGTTTTCCTTCTCTGGAGGCTTCTGTCCCATCTTTTCCATGCCAAAAATGTTGGATTGGGAGCTGATTTCCAGGGAATATCCTGCTCTTTATCCCAGATAACCACAGATAAGGGTTTCCCTGTGCTCCCCTTTTCTGCTTTCCCATCTTCTCTGCCATTCCAAGGAGTCGATTTCAGGGGAAATCTGGGATAAACCCAAACCGAGGACATTCCCCGGAATCCCGGGATCACTCCAGCCCGCTGACATTCCCAGGAATCCCGGGATAACCCCAGGCTGAGGATATTCCCAAAGAATCCCGGGATCACTGCAGCCCGCTGACATTCCCAGGAATCCCGGGATCACTGCAGCCCGCTGACATTCCCAGGAATGCCGGGATCACTCCACCCGCTGACATTCCCAGGAATGCCGGGATCACTCACCCGCTGACATTCCCAGGAATCCCGGATCGCTCCCACCCGCTGACATTCCCAGGAATGCCGGGATCACTCCACCCGCTGACATTCCCAGGAATGCCGGGATCACTCCACCCGCTGACATTCCCAGGAATCCCGGGATCACTGCAGCCCGCTGACATTCCCAGGAATCCCGGGATCACTGCAGCCCGCTGACATTCCCAGGAATCCCGGGATCACTGCAGCCCGCTGACATTCCAGGAATCCGGGATCACTCAGCCCGCTGACATTCCTAGGAATCCCGGGATCACTCCACCCGCTGACATTCCCAGGAATGCCGGGATCACTCCACCCGCTGACATTCCCAGGAATCCCGGGATCACTCCACCCGCTGACATTCCCAGGAATCCCGGGATCACTGCAGCCCGCTGACATTCCCAGGAATCCCGGGATCACTCCACCCGCTGACATTCCCAGGAATCCCGGGATCACTCCAGCCCGCTGACATTCCAGGAATCCCGGGATCACTCCACCCGCTGACATTCCCAGGAATGCCGGGATCACTCCACCCGCTGACATTCCCAGGAATGCCCGGGATCACTCCACCCGCTGACATTCCCAGGAATGCCGGGATCACTCCACCCGCTGACATTCCCAGGAATGCCGGGATCACTCCACCCGCTGACATTCCCAGGAATGCCGGGATCACTCCACCCGCTGACATTCCCAGGAATGCCGGGATCACTCCACCGCCCGATGATCACTCCAGGAATCCCTGGGATCACTGCAGCCCGCTGACATTCCCAGGAATCCTCCGGGATCACTCCAGGCCCCGCCCCACTCGCGGCCCTTAGCAACGCCCCCCCCCGTTGCTAGGCAGAAGCGCCTCCCGCCTCATTTGTCCCTCCCGGCTCTCCGTCCCCACTTCCCTCCCGCCCCACCCTCCTCCCTCAACCAATCAGCCCCCACACTCCGCGCGTCTCCTCCAATCAGAGCGCGGCTCGGCCTCTCCGCCGACCAATGGGCTGCCTGCCCGCCCTCTGGCGCATGCGCGCTGGCCGCGGCGCGTCCCGCGCGTGCCGCCCTCATGTCGTGGCTGTTCGGGCTCAACCGCGGCGCCGCTCCCGGGCGGCGGCGGCGGCGGCGGGGACGGGGGGGACGCGGCACCCCCGGGCACCGGGACGGCTGCGGGCACCGGTGCCGGTCTCTCCCTGCCGCCGCTCCCCGGTAGTAGTGGTGGTGGTGATCGGCAGACGCCCAAGGACAAATGGAGCAACTTCGACCCCACGGGTCTGGAGCGCGCGGCCAAGGCGGCGCGGGAGCTGGACGCGTCCCGTGCGTGAGGGGAGGGGGCGGGAGGGCTGCTCGGGGGTGGGGGGTGTCAGCGAGGGGTGTGGGCGCTGTGGGGTCCGGGCCGGGGGATGCGGAATCGCAGCTGAGCGGGAGGAGCTGGCTGGGGAAGAGAGCAGCGAGGGTGTGGGGTGGCCATTATCGGGGATATCGCAGCTCTGTCCCGACATAGCTGTGCTCCGGGAATCGCAGCTGAGCGGGAGGAGCTGGCTGGGGAAGAGAGCAGCGAGGGTGTGGGGTGGCCATCACCGGGGATATCGCAGCTCTGTCGGACATATTCGTGTCGCCTGTGCCTGCTGGGGAGAGATGAGCTGGTGTGGGCTGCCATCACCGGATATCCAGTCTGTGCGGACACAATCGTGTGCCCATCCTCCACATCCATCATCCATCCCACCACCATCCATGTCTGTGGGATCCCTGTGTGCCCATCCCATCCCATCCCATCCCACCATCCCATGTCCTGTGGGGGTCCCTGTGTGCCATCCCACCATCCCCATGTCCTGTGGGATCCTGTGTGCACCATCCCATCCCATCCATCCACCATCCCCATGTCCTGTGGGATCCCTGTGTGCCCATCCCACCATCCCCATGTCTGGGTCCCTGTGTGATCCCTCCTGTTGTGGCCTTGGCCCATCCCATCCCATCCCATCCCACCATCCCCATGTCCTGTGGGATCCCTGTGTGCCCATCCCACCATCCCCATGTCCTGTGGGATCCCTGTGTGCCCATCCCATCCCATCCCATCCATCCCACCATCCCCATGTCCTGTGGGATCCCTGTGTGCCCATCCCACCATCCCCATGTCCTGTGGGATCCCTGTGTGCCCATCCCACCATCCCCATGTCCTGTGGGATCCCTGTGTGCCCATCCCACCATCCCCATGTCCTGTGGGATCCCTGTGTGCCCATCCCATCCCATCCCATCCCACCATCCCCATGTCCTGTGGGATCCCTGTGTGCCCATCCCACCATCCCCATGTCCTGTGGGATCCCTGTGTGCCCATCCCACCATCCCCATGTCCTGTGGGATCCCTGTGTGCCCATCCCATCCCATCCATCCCATCCACCATCCCATTCCTATCCCTTGCCCATCCCACCATCCCCATGTCCTGTGGGTCCCTGTGTGCCCATCCCACCATCCCCATGTCCTGTGGAATCCTGTGTGCCCATCCCATCCACCCCCATGTCCTGTGGGATCCCTGTGTGCCCATCCCATCCCATCCCCATCCCATGCCTGTGGATCCCTTTGCCCATCCCACCATCCCCATGTCCTGTGGGATCCCTGTGTGCCCATCCCACCATCCCCATGTCCTGTGGGATCCCTGTGTGCCCATCCCATCCCATCCCATCCCATCCCATCCCATCCCATCCATCCCCCATCCCCATGTCCTGTGGGGTCCCTGTGTGCCCATCCCACCATCCCCATGTCCTGTGAAATCCGTGTGAGTCCATCCCACCATCCCCATGTCCTGTGGGATCCCTGTGTGCCCATCCCACTCCCATTCCTATCCCTTATCCCATCCATCCCATCCATCCACCATATGTCCTGTGGGATCCCTGTGTGCCCATCCCCCCACCATCTCCCATGTCCTATCCTCCCAAGTCAGCCTCCTGGCTGCCTGCCCTGCCCTGCTGGGCTCCCAAGGTCAGCATTCCCACTCAGTGACCTCTGAGTGCTTCCTGCAGGCTTTGTGAGGAGACAGGGAGCCACCAGAGCATGGTTTGGGTTGGAAAGGAGCTTCAATCCCATCTCATTCCACCCCCTTCCACTATCCCAGCCCTATCCAGCCTGGCCTTTCCCACAGGTGTGCTGAGAAATCCCATATCCTTTATTCCCTGGAGGGTTGACTGTGCCACTGCAGAGCTCCAGGCAGGCACAGCTGGAGCAGGATGGATTGACCAGCCTGAGCATCTTCTCTGCTGAGAAATGATCTCTCACTGCCCATAATCTCTTCCCACCCTCCAGGCCATGCAAAAGATGCTCTGAGCCTTGCCCAGATGCAGGAGCAGACCTTGCAGCTGGAACAGAAAACCAAACTGAAGGTGTGTTGGAATTCCTCATGCTGGAACTGCTCAGGCAGCTGCCAGGTTTGAGAGAGACAAAAGTGAAAATATTTCCTCTGCAGAGGATGGTAAATTTATGTTGGAACTGCTCAGGCACCTGCCACGTTTGGGAGGGACAAAAATTTAAATATTTCCTCTGCAGAGGATGGTATATTCAGGTTGGAACTCAGGCAGCTGCCAGGTTTGGGAGGGACAAAAATTTAAATCTTTCCCCTGCAGAGGATGATGAATTCATTTGGAATTACTCAGGCAGCTGCCAGGTTTGGGAGGGACAAAAATTTAAATCTTTCTCCTGCAGAGGATGAAAAATTTTTCTTTCTGTTCAGGTTCAGCAAATTGTAGTTATTTGCCTTTAGGAGAGGAAAAAGAAAAAAGTAATTCTGGAAGGTGAAGTCCCAGCTAATTTGGCCTATTCTGACACATTTTTTTTTTGTGGCTTTGATTAAAACTTCCATGTCCTCAGTGGTTTTGTAATTCCTGGAATATCACTGCTGGTTTTGGGGAATGACAATTACAGTGGGCACTGTAAAGTAGTTGGCTGAAGGACAGACTTCTGTTGGTCTTATAAAGGGATTTAGGGATTGTTTGAATGCTGGATTTTTTTTTAATTGTGTTTAATCCTGAAATGGTTAATTATGATACTCCTCACCATAATTTTATTATCATATTTTAAGTATTTTGTATCAATGGTCATTTTTTAAGGGTACCACTCTGCTTACAGAGGGATTTCTTGGAATATCATCACCAGTAGAATTTCTCTAAGGAAATCAGAGAAATTAGAATTCCTCTAAGGAAATGCTGTTAATTTCTGACAGTTTCACTCTGATTATTTCCCCAGGAGTACGAAGCTGCCATAGAACAGCTGAAGAATGAGCAGATCCGGGTCCAAGCAGAAGAGAGAAGGAAAACCCTCAATGAAGAAACCAAACAGCACCAAGCAGTAAGGGAATGAGGGGGAAGCCAAGTGAGGGGAAACCTTGTTTGTACCTTCCCTTATAGAAAAGGCAATGATGCATTCATTAGCCCTCTCATTAATTATCCCTTTTTGGGGTGAGGGGGGCTGAGCCCCTCTTCTGTCTGGATTTGTAATGTTGAGCTGGGTTTTTAGTCCTCTTGGACTTTTGTTCCCAAATTCTTGAGCATCCAGAGGAACTGGTGGTAGCAGTTTCTCTTATTCTGGTTTTTTTTTTGATTTTCCTAAAGGGTTTTTCAGGCAAGTGTTGAGGAATGCTGGTGTATCAACTGGATGTGTTAGCCTGGACAGTGAAATGGCTCTGAAATTATTTAGATTTCAGTCTTAGGTAGCTTGAAACCCTATTTCTTCTGAATTAAAGAGGAAAAAAAAATACCTTAAGAAGAGAAGAGAAGCAAATCTGCTTCCTGGTTTGTTTTAGCTCCAGTCACTGACGTGACAATAATCCTGAAACAGGGAAAAGAAAGGCTGGCTTTTGTGTTAAAAAAAAAGCTAAATTATGGTGATTTCTTACTCTGAGAGCACAGGAGATGAGGGAACTGATGAATTCTCATGGATTATCCAGCTTGGGAAGTTTGCTGGAAGAGTTTCTTTGGCACATGGTGCTTTTACCCTGGCAGAGTTTGGACTTTGAGCAGGGGGAAGCTGCACACTCAGCTGCTCTCAGGGCTTGGTTCTTCACCTCTTTTGAAGCCACAGCAAACTCAGGGGTTATCTGAAATCCCAGCAAACTCACCCTTGGTTTATTCCAGGATGTTTTTCCTGTTGCTGAGGGGATAATTCCCAAGCTGTTCTGCTATCTCTGTGTTTGGAGTAGAGAATGATGTCAGCCCCTGATTCAGAGTCCTCCCTGCTGGTGCATGTGGATCCTCAGCCCACTTCCAGCTCAGTGGAGGTGATTTGGGTTTATTTGGAGTTACAGAGGAAAACTGAGGAATTAATGAGGAACAAATAAATCTTTATCAGAGCCACAGCCCATCAGCACTTCCTGACAGTTCTGGTGCTTGCAGTCACCAGTCCACATAACGTGGTTTAGAACATGAAAACCTTGTTTTTCCCTCTGAAGTCTCCTTTTCTGAGCCAAGAAACCTTTGCTCTTTATTTTCACATCTGTGATTCCTTAAAATGAAGTCAGCCTGTAGAGATTTCTCAGCACAGATGAGCTTTTGGTGCTGACTGAGGCTATCTTACCCTGTTCACACTCAAATCCAGGATAATTTTTTCGTTAGTGTGGATTTTCCCCATTTCATTTTATTTTTTTTTCCTCCTGAACCTCATTGCCCTGAGGAGCAGGCTGGTTTTTAACTGCCTGATGTGTGCATTCTGAGTTCTGTTTCGTTTTTTGAAGAGAGCCCAGTACCAGGACAAACTGGCACGGCAGCGCTACGACGAGCAGATGCGACAGCAGGTAGGGTGGCATCCTGCTCTGATCCAGCTGGGAATGGGCTGGGAGCCCTCTGAAAATCCAGGAGATGCCCTGGAGCTCTGCCCTGTCCTGCTGGGCACAGTTTTTGCCTTGCACATCAAGGGCTGGGCATCAGGACAAAGCATCAGCTTGGAATTAGGAGGGTAAATGTGGGAGACGGGGAGAGGAAAATGCACTTTAACCTGAGCACCAGCTTCTTGAGAATCTTTGTAGCACCTAAGTTGACACTTGATGGAGTTCTCACAACACCAACATCTCTTCTGCTGTCATCTCTCCCTGTAGCAACTTGCTAATGAGGAAAATCTGAGGAAGCAGGAGGAGTCTGTGCAGAAGCAGGAGGCCATGAGGCGAGGTGAGGGTTTTGTTCAGCTGCTGAGGGTGTGTGGGGTCCTCGTGCTGATCTTTGTGCCCATGCTGTGTTTGATGTCAGATTGGCAAGAGCAGGTAGATCCCAGGAGTGCTAAAATCCCCAGTTGCTTCCAAGGTTACTTCTAGAAAGGGCTGCACTCCTAAATATCTGCCCTGTCACTCCTGGATTCCTCAATGAACTGTCAGCATCTCCTGATAGAATAAGGGAAATTCTGATTTCATACTGGAACAACCTAAAATAGAACCAGTTTTGAGGAGGAGGGAGAAACAAAACATCATCTGGGAGGAGTGGTTGAATCTGTGCCACCTCCATTCAGTTTCCTGCAGAAAAGAAAAAAGTTGTAGTGTGAAACTTGCTTAGTTTCTTTTTGTTGTTGGGAATTGCCAGAATTCCTGGATTTCCAGAACTCCCCTGGGGTGCAAGGCTCAGAAATGTTAAGGCAATTTGGGTTTGACTGAATGGGGTGGGTGTGAGGGTGGGTTTGCTGCAAGCACATCAGTGAGGGAAGTGCAACCTGGATAAAACAGCCCAGGGGTGAAACCCTGTAGGGTTGGGTTACTTTACTCCTGGATTTCTCATGAATTCTCCTTTCACACAATTCTGTGTTCAAAGTAACAACACTTCCAAAATCCCCTTTGGACCAGGCAGCTCCATTTGCTTTCCTTCCTGGAATCCTTCTCTTCCTGGAATCCTTCTCTTCCTGGAATCCTTCTCTTCCTGGAATCCTTCTCTTCCTGGAATCCTTCTCTTCCTTTCATTTCCTTCTCTTCCTTTCATTTCCTTCTCTTCCTTTCATTTCCTTCCCTTCCTTTCATTTCCTTCCCTTCCTTTCATTTCCTTCCCTTCCTTTCATTTCCTTCCCTTCCTTTCATTTCCTTCCCTTCGTTCCCTTCCTTCCCTTCCTTCCAGCCACTTCCGTGATGTACCCTGCTTTTTCAGGCCTGAATTTCCTGAGTTTCTAAAGCTCTGTTTTTCTCATGTTTTGCCTTGCTGAAACTCCTTCCCAGCAAAAGAACATAACCAACAAAACGTTGCTTTTGTAACGATATTCTTCTCTTGAATTCTTTCTGTGGGAGGGATTGTCTTTGATGTCCCTCTGCTTTGACCGGTGTGAGCGAAGAGATTTGCCTTTCATTCACCAATCACAGCGATCTGTAAAAAAATATCTGTAATGGCAACAATCCTAAACAAAGACTCACATTCATTTCTTCAAGCAGAAGAAATCCACACAACAGAAGAAATCCTGACAGAAAATCCACATTGTGATTTATTCGCCACAGCGACACCCTGAGCTTTCCCTGCCACGAAACCACCCAAAATTTTAACCTCTGTGCCGTTTGTTTTTTCCCCCCTCCCAGCCACGGTGGAGAGGGAGATGGAGCTGCGGCACAAGAACGAGATGCTGCGGGTGGAGGCGGAGGCGCGGGCGCGCGCCAAGGCCGAGCGGGAGAACGCCGACATCATCCGCGAGCAGATCCGCCTCAAGGCGGCCGAGCACCGCCACACCGTGCTCGAGTCCCTCAGGTGGGTGAGCCCAGCACGTGGGCTTTGTGCCTCTGCTGCCCCAGGTGTGCCCCAGTGCATGGGAGATCCTGGGCTTTGTGCCTCTGCTGCCCCAGGTGAGCCCAGTGCATGGGAGATCCTGGGCTTTGTGCCTCTGCTGCCCCAGGTGTGCCCCAGTGCATGGGAGATCCTGGGCTTTGTGCCTCTGCTGCCCCAGGTGTGCCCCAGTGCATGGAAGATCCTGGGCTTTGTGCCTCTGCTGCCCCAGGTGTGCCCCAGTGCATGGGAGATCCTGGGCTTTGTGCCTCTGCTGCCCCAGGTGTGCCCCAGTGCATGGGAGATCTGGGCTTTGTGCCTCTGCTGCCCCAGGTGTGTCCCAGCACGTGGGCTTTGTGCCTCTGCTGCTCCAGCTGTGCCCCAGCACGTGGGCTTTGTGCCTCTGCTGCCCCAGGTGTGTCCCAGCACGTGGGCTTTGTGCCTCTGCTGCTCCAGCTGTGCCCCAGTGCATGGAGATCCTGGGCTTTGTGCCTCTGCTGCCCAGGTGAGCCCCAGCACGTGGGCTTTGTGCCTCTGCTGCCCCAGGTGTGTCCCAGCACGTGGGCTTTGTGCCTCTGCTGCCCCAGGTGTGTCCCAGCACGTGGGCTTTGTGCCTCTGCTGCTCCAGGTGTGTCCCAGCACGTGGGCTTTGTGCCTCTGCTGCCCCAGGTGTGCCCAGCACGTGGGCTTTGTGCCTCTGCTGCCCCAGGTGTGTCCCAGCACGTGGGCTTTGTGCCTCTGCTGCCCCAGGTGTGCCCCAGTGCATGGAGATCCTGGGCTTTGTGCCTCTGCTGCCCCAGGTGTGTCCCAGCACGTGGGCTTTGTGCCTCTGCTGCCCAGGTGTGCCCCAGCACGTGGGCTTTGTGCCTCTGGTGCCCCAGGTGTGCCCCAGCACGTGGGCTTTGTGCCTCTGGTGCCCCAGGTGTGCCCCAGCACGTGGGCTTTGTGGCTCTGCTGCTCCAGCTGTGCCCCAGCACGTGGGCTTTGTGCCTCTGCTGCTCCAGGTGAGCCCAGCACGTGGGCTTTGTGCCTCTGGTGCCCCAGGTGTGCCCCAGCACGTGGGCTTTGTGGCTCTGCTGCTCCAGCTGTGCCCCAGCACGTGGGCTTTGTGCCTCTGCTGCTCCAGGTGAGCCCAGCACGTGGGCTTTGTGCCTCTGCTGCCCCAGGTGTGCCCAGCACGTGGGCTTTGTGCCTCTGGTGCCCCAGGTGTGCCCCAGCACGTGGGCTTTGTGGCTCTGCTGCTCCAGCTGTGCCCCAGCACGTGGGCTTTGTGCCTCTGCTGCTCCAGGTGAGCCCAGCACGTGGGCTTTGTGCCTCTGCTGCCCCAGGTGTGCCCCAGTGCATGGGAGATCCTGGGCTTTGTGCCTCTGCTGCTCCAAGTGTGCCCCAGCACGTGGGCTTTGTGCCTCTGCTGCTCCAGCTGTGCCCCAGCACGTGGGCTTTGTGCCTCTGCTGCCCCAGGTGTGCCCCAGCACGTGGGCTTTGTGCCTCTGCTGCCCCAGGTGTGCCCCAGCACGTGGGCTTTGTGCCTCTGCTGCTCCAGGTGTGCCCCAGTGCATGGGAGATCCTGGGCTTTGTGCCTCTGCTGCCCCAGGTGAGCCCCAGCACGTGGGCTTTGTGCCTCTGGTGCCCCAGGTGTGCCCCAGCACGTGGGCTTTGTGCCTCTGGTGCCCCAGGTGTGCCCCAGCACGTGGGCTTTGTGCCTCTGCTGCCCCAGGTGTGCCCCAGCACGTGGGCTTTGTGCCTCTGCTGCTCCAGGTGAGCCCCAGCACGTGGGCTTTGTGCCTCTGCTGCTCCAGGTGTGCCCCAGCACGTGGGCTTTGTGCCTCTGCTGCTCCAGCTGTGCCCCAGCACGTGGGCTTTGTGCCTCTGCTGCCCCAGGTGTGCCCCAGCACGTGGGCTTTGTGCCTCTGCTGCCCCAGGTGTGCCCCAGCACGTGGGCTTTGTGCCTCTGCTGCCCCAGGTGTGCCCCAGCACGTGGGCTTTGTGCCTCTGCTGCCCCAGGTGTGCCCAGCACGTGGGCTTTGTGCCTCTGCTGCTCCAGCTGTGCCCCAGCACGTGGGCTTTGTGCCTCTGGTGCCCCAGGTGTGCCCCAGCACGTGGGCTTTGTGCCTCTGCTGCCCCAGGTGTGCCCCAGCACGTGGGCTTTGTGCCTCTGGTGCCCCAGGTGTGCCCCAGCACGTGGGCTTTGTGCCTCTGCTGCCCCAGGTGTGCCCCAGCACGTGGGCTTTGTGCCTCTGCTGCCCCAGGTGTGCCCCAGCACGTGGGCTTTGTGCCTCTGCTGCTCCTGCTGTGCCCCAGCACGTGGGAGATCCTGGGCTTTGTGGCTCTGCTTCTCCAGGTGTGCCCCAGTACATGGGAGATCCTTAGGGTTTGTTCCTCTGGTGCTTCTCCAAGTGTGGCCCAGTACACAGGAGAACCTGAGTTTGTAGCTCTGGTGCTTCTCCAGGTGCCCCAGCACCTGGGAGATCCTTGGGGTTTGTTCCTCTGGTGCTTCTCCAAGTGTGCTCCAGCACGTGGGAGATCCTGGGGTTGTTCCTCTGGAGCTTCTCCCAGTGTGTCCCAGGATTTGGGAGAACCTGGGTTTGTTCCTCTGGAGCTTCTCCCAGTGTGTCCCAGGATTTGGGAGAACCTGGGTTTGTTCCTCTGGAGCTTCTCCAGATGTGTCCCAGCCTGTGGGAGAACCTGGGATTTATTCCTCTGAGAAATTTCATCCTGCTGTTTTCTCTGAGTGTGTCCCAGCATGTGGGAGAATCCAGGGATTTATTCCTCTGAGAAATTTCAGCCTGGTGCTTCTCCAAATGTATCCCAGCACGTGGGAGCACCTGGGGATTTATTTCTCTGAGGAATTTCATCCTGGAGCTTCTCCAAGCGTGTCCCAGCGTGTGGGAGAGCCTGTGTTTATCCTCTGGAGCTTCTCCCAGTGTGTCCCAGGATTTGGGAGACCCTGGGGTTTGTTCCTCTGAGGAATTTCAGCTGCTGCATCCTTTGAACTCCCCCTTGTCTCGCTACACTGTCACCTGAGTGGCAACCCCGGACATTTCTAGTGATACAGCTTTTCTAACAGATTTATTCCAAGCCTTGTCCTCCAATCCTGCAGCTCAGTAACTCTGAGAACCCCTCAGTCCTTTCAGTTCCCCCCAGTTCAGTTCTTTCAGAACATCCCCCTCAAAGATATAAATCATTTTGGCTCCACAGGGGTGGGTGTTTAAGTTTGGAATTGGTTCATTTTAGGTCCTTTAAGGTTTGGAGCAAAAAAAGCTTTAGATTAAATGCCTGCAGTTCAGCACAAATAATGCATTAAAGAAGAAAATTGATACCATCTTAAAGCCAGATACTTTTTTGGACTTAATCCCAGCTCAGGTGTAGGCATCAGATGTAAATATATTTTCCATGCTTGTTCATGTTCCAACTTTGAGGTGAGCCCTTAGCTTTGACTGGTTCTAAAGAAGATTAACAACTCGAATACAATCTGGAAGCCTGTATTTAAAATGTATCAATTCAGAATTTATCAATTCAATCCTTGAAATCCCCTTCTTCTCCTGCTTTTCTTGCTGTTTGCTTGCCACAGGACAGCTGGGATGCTCTTTGGGGAAGGATTCCGTGCTTTTGTGACAGACTGGGATAAAGTCACAGCCACGGTAAGGTTGGGAAATCTGTCAGTAACTTCCAGAAAAACCTGTCTGTAAATGTGTGTTCAACTCCTGAGCGTGTCACAGCTTTAGATCTAATTTTGATGTAACCTAGAGAGCACTTGGAGAGCTCTTCTGTGTGCTGAATAAATGGATTAAAAGCCAGACCAGCATCTTTTCACAGGACAGAAGAGCTTGGCAATGGCATCTTGGGGACATTGAGTTGTTTCTCAGTGTAATACAACAAAACAACAGTGAAAATACATTTTTTGGTAGCATGGCTGGTTAAAATAAAAATTTTGCTTGAAAGCAGTCACCACCCTCTGATTTTATACACACAGCTACAAAACATCCTTTGCCTGAGAGCACTGGGGAGAACAGGATGAGTTTTTAATACTCCTTTTGTCATCTGTACCTGGGCTGTTGGAGATTTCAGAGCCTTTTGTAGATCAGTGCTTGGTGCTTTGAGCTGGGCATTCACTTGACCCAGATACCAGTTTCCTGCATTATGGTCATTTTTGCTTCTGCTGTTCTCTTCTCTTGTGAATTTGGGATATTTAGGTTAAAAAAAAAAAAAAAAAAATATATATATATATATATATATTTGGAAAGGGGATAGCACAGCTGGAACTCATATTTTCTGTTGCTTTGAAAATTTTGAAATTACTCTAAGGTAAGAACCAGTCAGGTATTTTAAGATTCTTGTAAATGAAGCCTGAATTTTCAGCTCTCTCTGTTCTAAGAGCTGCTCTTTCTCTACCTCTTCCCAGCCAAGCAGAACCCCAAAGGTTCAAGTTTTTTTGGTTCCTTGTGGTTTTAGTGTAATTAATTTTGTTTACTGATCAGAGACCCTTTCCTTTACCTGATAATTTATGACAAGTAAATGAGCCCTGTAATCAGACTGATTTTTAGAGCTGGTAATTTTTAGAGCTGAGCCAGAACTCAGTTTTAAAGCTCTGTTCATCTTGTGACATGCACATCAATGAAGTCCAAAACTCTGAGAAAATGACATCAGACCCATGCAGGCAGAGGGAGCTTTGCTCTAGGAGAACATGAGACCATGGCACTCCTTTTAGAGGCTGCTAAAAAGGGGAAATCTGCTCTGTGTGCTGCATCTGAGCTGAACTGGGTGTGGAGATCCCTCACTCTTTGGAACTCTCAGTTCTGGTGCCTTGGTGTTTCCCCCCAGAGCAGGAGGGATGTCACACATTTGAGCAGAGGGAGAACAAGCAGATGGTGCCTCCTGGTTTAGTGAGCACTGCCACCCTTGCTGTCCTTGAGGCTTTTGACCCTGAGCTGTGCTTGCAGGAGCAGTCAGCTTATTTTAAAAGCAAGTGCTGCAGTTTGCTCTTTTCTCTCCTATAAATTATTGGCATCAGCTTTGAGCTGACTCCTGAGTCTGGAATCTTTCTGCTTCCCTGGCAAATCGATGGGAATGTCTCAGTTTGTGGGGTTTCTGAAAGAGCAGCCCAGTGCAGAGGGGGCAATTCCCATTCCCCTGATGGCAGTTCCAATCCAGAGAGGGCAATTCCTATTCCCCTGATGGCAGTTCCAATCCAGAGAGGGCAATTCCCATTCCCATGATGGCAGTTCCAATCCAGAGAGGGCAATTCCCATTCCCATGATGGCAGTTCCAATCCAGAGAGGGCAATTCCCATTCCCATGATGGCAATTCCCATTCCCCTGATGGCAGTTCCCATCCAGAGAGAGTAATTTCCATCCCCATGATGGCAGTTCCAGTCCCCATGATGGCAATTCCCATTCCCATGATGGCAATTCCCATTCCCATGATTGCAATTCCCATCCAGAGGGGGCAATTCCCATTCCCATGGTGGCAATTCCCATCCAGAGGGAGCAATTCCCATTCCCATGATGGCAATTCCCATCCAGAGGGGGCAATTCCCATTCCCATGATGGCAGTTCCAATCCAGAGAGGGCAATTCCCATTCCCATGATGGCAATTCCCATCCAGAGGGAGCAATTCCCATTTTCATGGTGGCAATTCCCATCCAGAGGGAGCAATTCCCATTCCCATGATGGCAATTCCCATCCAGAGGGGGCAATTCCCATTCCCATGATGGCAGTTCCAATCCAGAGAGGGCAATTCCCATTCCCATGATGGCAATTCCCATCCAGAGGGAGCAATTCCCATTTTCATGGTGGCATTTCCCATCCAGAGGGGGCAATTCCCATTCCCATGATGGCAATTCCCATCCAGAGGGAGCAATTCCCATTCCCATGGTGGCAATTCCCATCCAGAGGGGGCAATTCCCATTCCCATGGTGACAATTCCCATCCAGAGGGAGCAATTCCCATTTTCATGGTGGCAGTTCCCATCCAGAGGGGGCAATTCCCATTCCTATGATGGCAATTCCCATTCCCATGGTGTCAATTCCCATTCCCATGATGGCAATTCCCATCCAGAGGGAGCAATTCCCATTCCCATGGTGGCAATTCCCATCCAGAGGGGCAATTCCCATTCCCATGGTGGCAATTCCCATCCAGAGGGGCAATTCCCATTCCCATGATGGCAGTTCCCATCCAGAGGGGGCAATTCCCATTCCCATGATGGCAATTCCCATCCAGAGGAGCAATTCCCATTCCCATGGTGGCAATTCCCATCCAGAGGGGGCAATTCCCATTCCCATGGTGACAATTCCCATCCAGAGGGAGCAATTCCCATTTTCATGGTGGCAGTTCCCATCCAGAGGGGGCAATTCCCATTCCTATGATGGCAATTCCCATTCCCATGGTGTCAATTCCCATTCCCATGATGGCAATTCCCATTCCCATGATGGCAATTCCCATCCAGAGGGAGCAATTCCCATTCCCATGGTGGCAATTCCCATCCAGAGGGGGCAATTCCCATTCCCATGGTGGCAATTCCCATCCAGAGGGGCAATTCCCATTCCCATGATGGCAGTTCCCATCCAGAGGGGGCAATTCCCATTCCCATGATGGCAGTTCCCATCCAGAGGGGATAATTCCCATCCAGAGAGGGTAATTCCCATTTCCATGGTGGCAATTCCCATCCAGAGGGGATAATTCCCATCCAGAGAGGGTAATTCCCATTCTCATGGTGGCAGTTCCCATCCAGAGGGGGCAATTCCCATCTCCATGGTGGCAATTCCCATCCAGACTAAACTATAAACTATTATAGTTTATACGAGGTTTTTTAGTTTGCAAGTAATTTTTAATATTTTTCTTCATCTGCATTTTAATTTTTTAAAATTGATTTTGCTATTTTTACATGTTTCTTTAACATATTTTTATTCTAATTTTTTTTATTTTATTTTGAGAGAAAATCGAGTGGTTTTTTTTACATTTCATTCCTGTATCAATCCACCAAAACAATTACTCAACTCCTAGTTAGGTTAAGGTAGATTATTTAAGGGATTGGAGCTGTGTTGGAGTTAAATTTTACTAAAATTTCCTTTTTATTTTGTGCAGGTGGCAGGGCTGACCCTGCTGGCAGTGGGGGTTTATTCTGCCAAAAATGCCACGGCCGTGGCCGGGCGGTACATCGAGGCCAGGCTGGGCAAACCCTCCCTGGTGAGGGAAACCTCCAGGCTCACCCTGCTCGAGGCTCTGAAACATCCCATCCAGGTAAAAACCACCTAAAAAAAACCTGGGGGCTCTGCTGCAGCCTGGGGAGGCAGGGGAAGTGGGCAGAACTCAGGGAAACTGGGCTAAAACTCGTTGAGCAAAATTCACTGGGCAAAACTGGGCAAAACTCAGGAAAACTGGGCAAAACTCACTGAGCAAAACTCAGGAAAGCTGGGCTAAACTGGGCTAAACTCACTGAGCAAAACTCAGGAAAACTGGGCTAAACTCAGGAAAACTGGGAAAAACTGGGCAAAACTCACTGAGCAAAACTCAGGAAAACTGGGCAAAATTCACTGAGCAAAACTCAGGAAAACTGGGCTAAACTGGGCAAAACTCACTGAGCAAAACTGAGCAAAACTCAGGAAAACTGGGCTAAACTGGGCAAAACTTGCTGAGCAAAACTGGGCAAAACTCAGGAAAACTGGGCAAAACTCACTGAGCAAAACTCAGGAAAACTGGGCAAAATTCACTGAGCAAAACTCAGGAAAACTGGGCAAAATTCACTGAGCAAAACTCAGGAAAACTGGGCAAAATTCACTGAGCAAAACTCAGGAAAACTGGGCTAAACTCACTGAGCAAAACTGGGCAAAACTCAGGAAAACTGGGCTAAACTGGGCAAAACTCACTGAGCAAAACTGGGCAAAACTCAGGAAAACTGGGCAAAACTGGGCAAAACTTGCTGAGCAAAACTGGGCAAAACTCAGGAAAACTGGGAAAAACTGGGCAAAACTCACTGAGCAAAACTCAGGAAAACTGGGCACAATTCACTGAGCAAAACTCAGGAAAACTGGGCTAAACTGGGCAAAACTCACTGAGCAAAACTCAGGAAAACTGGGCACAATTCACTGAGCAAAACTCAGGAAAACTGGGCTAAACTGGGCAAAACTCACTGAGCAAAACTGGGAAGAACTGAGCAAAGCTCAGGAAAACTGGGCAAAACTCACTCAGCAAATCTCACTCAGGAAAACTGAGCAAAGCTCAGGAAAACTGAGCAAAACTCAGGAAAACTCAGGCTGGGATTGGCAGTGGGTCTGAAGAAATGGAAATGTTGGAGCTAGAATGGATGGGCTGAGCCACTGGAATTCTCTAAGCTGTTTTAGTCTAAGTCAGTTGTCAAAATGTGGTTTTTTTTCCTACCTGTAACTGAATTTCTCCTCCCAAGGTTGGTAAAAGTTTCCCCAGCAAGGCTCAGGATGCAAAATTCAGGCTGGGATTGGCAGTGAATCTGAATAAAAGGAAATTTGGGCTGGCTGGGCCCACTGGCATTCTGTTCAATGTTTAAGTGAGTTGTCAAAATGTGTTTTTTTCCTAACAAATTCCTTGAATTTGTCCTCCCAAGGTTGGTAAACGTCTCACCAGCAAGGCTCAGGATGCCCTTGAGGGAGTTGTGCTCAGTGTGAGTATTCTGCTTTCCTGTCTTGGCCTTATTTACATTCTAAATAAGAGCTGCTGCTCCTTAAAGTCCCTCCTAAAGCTGTAATTCCAGCAGTTTTGGACTCACAGCACCCTTGGGACACTGAGACCATAAATAAGCTCCTGTGTTCACTGTGACATGCATTAAGCAGCCTGTTCAGGTTTTTTTTTTCCCTCTCTGAAAAGCTGTTGGAATTCTTAATCCAGCCCTTGCTCTGGTGCAATTTCTCTCTGTAGTCAGCATGTAAAAATTCAGAATTCCACTTGTGCCATCTGAAGCTGAGGCTTGCTTAACCCAGACTTGCTTCTAGGCCAAAAAAATCAAAATATTGTGTGCATTTGCCCACCCTGAGCTTGGTTCTTAACTTGCTAATTAGTGCTCTTTGCTTCTGAATTTAATTCCTGGTTATCAGGCAAATTTAAGAGCTGCTTGAAGCTGCTGAGAGAAAATGCTCCTGCAGGAATAACTCTCTCCCAGCATCCCCAATTGCAGGAGGAATATAAATACAAATTTATGACTTGAGAAGGAATTAGCACTGCCAAGAGTTGCTTCTATTTTGCCATATCCCTCTCAAGGCATCCATTAGGAAGTGAATATTTAGGTGTTACCTTTTCTTGGAGTAGTCACTGCACTGCTTCCTGCCCTGCTGCTTTTTTTTTTTTATGAAAGAATTGTAGCCAAATGGACAAAAAAATGGAATAAATCCTCACCTAGAACAGGAAATGACCTTGGTGTGGAGTCAGGAGCAGCTGAAGTTAAGATTTAAAAGCTTGAGCCTGGAGTGCTGCCTCCTTCCTGGTAGGTGCAGCTCTTTTTGATCCTTTCTGGTCCTTCAATTTAATTTAATTTTATTTCTTGCAGCCCCAGTTGGAAGCACGTGTGAGAGACATTGCCATAGCAACCAGAAACACAAAAAAGAACAAAAGCCTGTACAGGAATATCCTGATGTATGGCCCCCCTGGCACTGGAAAAACTCTTTTTGCCAAGGTAAAAACCTTGCCAAGGTTCAGCTTGCAAATTGTTCTTGAGAATTCCAGGGCCTGAGGAGTTTCCCTGGGCTGAAATTCTCATGCTGGAGCCTTGAATAAACTTTGTGTTTATTCACAAAGCAGCTTCAGCTGGGAATCAGGGTTCTGCTCACAGAATTGAGTCAGAATTTGATTTTTTTTCCTTGCTTTTCAATGCTTGTCCACAAGCCCTGAGGTTTCATCAACTTTTTAACAGAGGTGGATTTGACAAATTGATGCAAGTTGAATTTTTCTTTCCTCTGTCAGTACATTAAACCCTTACCCCAGTGATTTTCTGAGAATGTGGCACCTAAAGATTTTATGGCACCTACTGGGTTTCTAAAGCCAATGGAGATGGACAGAAATGGAAAAAATAAATGATCAACACCTTAAAAAAAACCCAATTAAATATAAAAATAAACATTAAACTCCTACCCCAGTGATTTTCTGAGAATGTGGCACCTAAAGATTTCTCTGGCACCTACTGGGTTTCTAAAGCCAATAGAGATGGACAGAAATGGAAAAAATAAACAATAAACATGTTAAAAATAATTAAACATAAAAATAAACATTAACCTCCCACCCCAGTAATTTTCTGAGAATGTGGCACTAAAGATTTTTATGGCACCTAAAGATTTCTATGGCACTTAGAGATTTCTAAAGCCACCAAGTTTGCATTTCTAAAGCCAATGGAGATGGACAGAAATGGAAAAAATAAATGATCAACACCTTAAAAAAAACCCAATTACAAATAAACATTTAAATCCTACCCCAGTAATTTTCTGAGAATGTGGCACCTAAAGATTTTTGTGGCACCTAAAGATTTTTATGGTACCTAAAGATTTTTATGGCACCTAAAGATTTCTCTGGCACCTACTGGGTTTCTAAAGCCAATAGAGATGGACAGAAATGGAAAAAATAAATGATCAACACCTTAAAAAAACCCAATTACAAATAAACATTTAACTCCTACCCCAGTAATTTTCTGAGAATGTGACACCTAAAGATTTTTATGGCACCTAAAGATTTTTATGGCACCTACTGCATTTCTAAAGCCAATAGAGATGGACAGAAATGGAAAAAAATAAACAATACCCAATCTAAAATAACCACTAAGTGATCAAGAACATGAGCCAATACCTGCAGATAACCCCACTGAGAGGCCTGAAGTGTTTTAATTCCCTCTTCACCCTCCTGGCCTTGCAGTAAAATGAAAAAAAAAAAGGTTTGATGTGCTGGGTTTTGTTTCCTTTCAGAAATTAGCTGTGCACTCGGGCATGGATTATGCCATCATGACAGGAGGGGACGTGGCCCCCATGGGCAGGGAAGGGGTCACAGCCATGCACAAACTCTTTGACTGGGCCAACACCAGTAGGAGAGGGTAAGTTGAGCTTTTTTTTAAATCCTCAATTTAGGTTTTACTCAAAAAAAAAAAAAAAAATCTCACCACAACAGTTTGGTTCAATCACCCCCCCCCCCCAGTTTTTGTTATTGAAGGAGGCAACACTGAGCAAACACAGGAGCTCCTAAATTTTTCCTAGAAAATTTTGTCCTGGTTTTTATCCTTGTAATATTTTAAAAGTTTATTTTAAATTTTTAAAAAAATGTTTTAAAAAGCCTTTGCTTTTCTCTTCTCTCAACCCCTTTTTACACCAGCTTTCCCAGATCAGTCATAATTTGATTTAAGTCTGATCTCACCAAGCCAGGAGGAGATTTCCTGCCCATTTCAAAGCTGGGACAAATTTCCTTCAGGTGATTAATGATCTGACAGTAATTAGAAGATTTAGCACAAAAATCAGGTGTTCACACTCTGGATGTTCCCAGTTGCAGCTGCTCAGGTTTGAAACCCTGCTAGTAATTAAATCCAGCTTCTTGTTTACTTCTGAGTCTCCAGCAGGAGGAGTGAATTATAAGAAGTAAAAAAGGATAAGGAGGATAATGCTAAAGGCATTGACATCAGGTGTAAAAATCCCAAACACACAAAATACAACTTCTGCTTTTTCAGCCCCCATTAAAAGCAAATTTTTTATCTTCACGTTGAGGCTGAATCTTGGCTCCCTGATGGTGCAGGAGTGTGGAGTTCATTTGCTGCCACCAATATAAATGGATTTTTGCAGTGCACAGCTAGCTGAGGAGCTGCTTGTCCAACCAGGATGGTAAAATCCAATATTGGACTTTCAGGAGGTGTCACTTTGGGTTTGATCTCAGCTCTGTAAATGTGGCTGCCCAGTGATTTATGTGTTCTCTCATTGCCTGAGATGGGCATTATCTTGCAGTGTCTCTTTTAATCCTTGCTTCATTCATCACCTAAATCTTTCTATTTCCCCTTACAAAGAAAAAAAGCAGGGGAACATCCTAAGACTGAAATTTTTTTTTTTGCTTCAATCCTGAGGAGCCTGTTAGAATTTAAGTGAACTTAGAATTTAAGTGAGAAGTTGGAAGAGGGGCTCAGCTGGATGCTTCCATTAAGGAAATCTTTTACAGCACTGCCTGGCTCTGAACTTCTCTGCCCTGATAAAAATTTGTGGGCATTTCAGCTTCCTACACTTCCTAATCAAAGCTTACACGTGTCCACAAATCAATATTCCCACCTCCAGTAGCACTGAAACATTTAAGCATATTTAATTCAGAATATCCCCCAGCCTTTATTAGCTGCAGTGGTGATAACAGACACTTCTCTGCAGAGAATATTTGGGAGAAGCTGGGGCTGCCTGGAAGATTTAATGAAATCCCCTGGAAGAAAGCTGGGTTTAAAGCCAGGCAAGGAGGTAATACAAGCTGTGACAGCTTTATGAGCAACCTGCTTCTGTTATTGATAAACATCTTGCCAGGCTCAGTCCCTTGGGAAGAGCACTGCCCTTGAGTTGTAAGTGAATTTATTTTGGTGAATAATTCATGGACTTTATTAATTCACTTCTCCACAGGTAGTAAAGCCATTACATTGTGGTTTGGAATGAAAAAAAAACCAAAACTCACAAAATAACCAAGCAGGCTGAGGAGAGGACTCTGGTTTGAGCTTTGCAGAGTGGCCTGAGGAAGGGGAATGGCAGGCAGGTGTCACTGTCACCAAGATTCCTGCAGTGTGCCCTTGCACACATCTCTCTGAAGAGCAGGGAGTGCTAAAACAACTCTCAGACCTCAGCAGCTCTAAATTTCCAATATCTGCTGGTAACATCCAGCACTGCCAGCCACGAACTGTGAAAACTCCCAGCTCCATTTAAAAATCCAGAGGAGTTTAAAGTCTTAATCTTGCTTCAGTCTGCTCCTGAACAGCAGGAAAAAGAACTCCAGAGGCCTGAGGGCAGATTTTCAGATTTCTGGCCTGAGGGGTGTGACATTAATCCATTTTCCAGGAGCACACCATGGACAGGTTGCTGCAGCTTAGCTACAAAATGCTGCCCGAGGAAAAACTTAAGTTTAAATTTAAAACCGACTTTATTGGGTAGTTTAAACTCCAAAAGACCTTAAAGCTTCACTCTCTACTCCATTTTTGCCTTGTTGACTTTGCATGCAGAAGAAGTCAGTGAGGCTGCAACTCAAATTAAAAAAAACAACAAAGTCCAAATCATAATTTTACCTCTCACACTTGGAACCCTAACCCTAAAAAGCAAAACCAGCTAAAGCAGCAAGGTTCAGCACAGCCTCTGTCTCTGTAGGAGAACACAGCACGCAGCCTCCTCGTGATTTTTTTCTCTCAAAGGCTGCAGAATGATTTTATTTTTAGGGATTATTCTCCCTTCCATACAATTTCCCACTGGCCAATGTGATTGGTGAATCTCAGACATCAAGAAGGATTTGGAGCTTCCTCACCTGGAGGGTTTTAACTGCTCATTTTTTAATAAAAGCACTACTCTGAACTGCAAGATGAACTCCTGCAAGCTGAGCACTGAGAGTCACATCAGAAAACTCTGGTTTAAACCTTTTTTCCATATACTAAAAAGGGTGGAAAAAAGAAAATATTTTTCTTATAAGTGCACACATTTTACTGTTGTGCTGTTGTTTTTGGTAACACACAACACAGACTCTAAATCATTAATATTTCATTTATTAGGGATGAAATATATCCAATTATATTACAATTATCTCCCTGATACACAATTTCCCACAATGTGATTGGTGAAAGAAAGACAAACCTCTTCACCCACACTGGTCAAACCAGAGGGACACCAGAACAAATCCCTCCTCCTAGGAGGGATGCACAGAGAGATATTGCAACAAAACCAATTCTGTCCTTTTCCCATTCTCCCTGGGAAAAGAATTCCAGCAAATTTAAACATCAGAAAACCAGAAGTTTAGAAAAATCAGCAATTTCAAGCCTGACAGCAAGCCTGACCAAGCTCCCTTCTCCTTTTTCTTTGCAGCCTCCTGCTCTTCGTGGACGAAGCAGACGCGTTCCTGAGGAAAAGGGCCACGGTGAGTTCTGCTGCAGGCTCTGGGAATATTCCAGAACATTCCTCTGGCTCACCAGAGACCTGGCAGGGAGTCAAAAACACCTGTGTGTTTGATTGGAACCCATGGAAAAAACGACCAGCTGTCTCTGTGGGACCACACACCCCACAAGTGTCAGAGCACAGAAAGAGCCAAAGTTCATTGCTGACCCTGCATTTCTGGATTTCTGGGCAGTGATCAGGTTTGGATAATGAAATTGCCACCTCTCCAATCCCACTGGTCAAATGAGAAGTCCCCTCAAGTGGTGTCTTTCACGAAGGAATGTAAAAACAGTCTTTGTTCATCTTAAAATTCTCATCACAATTATGAAAACAAATCAGAAGGCTTCGAATCTCAGGGTGACAGCCAACCTTGTGTGAAGCTTTGCAAGCCACAGAGTTTAAGTAGGGTGATTTAACACAGCACAGGGTGAAAAAGTGGAATTTTGGGGTTTTATAATAGGAAAATTATAGAGGAATTTGGGTATGTCCTGCCTTTCTTCTTTGTCTTCTTGCCTTCCATCTTCTGCTGTGCTGGTGGCACTTTTGAATTGCTTTAGGGTAGAGACACACTGCCCAACATAGCTGAGAGGTACTGGGAAATGATTGGAAATAAAGTACAAGTAGTTTTTAGTATAAAAGATAAACACCACCCCAAGGGAGCTTGGTTTGCCTGATCCTGACCTGCAAGAAAGACCTCAGCAGGTCAGGAAAAGAATGGACAAGATAACAGAAAAACAAACAACCTCGAAAACCAGAACAGAAATCTGTAGTTTCCTGGAAGCTTTAGTTCCTAACCTTTATCCTGGCTCTATAAATTGATTTTTTTTTCCCCCTAAAGTGTTAGAGTGCTGTAATCCAAAGCCCACTAACAGAATTTCCTTTAGTTCTGCTGAAAGCTGTGACCTGGCTGCAGTGCTCAGCTGCTGATTTTCCTTTGGGTTTCATCTTTGCAGGAGAAAATCAGTGAAGACCTCAGAGCAACTTTAAATGCATTTCTGCAGGGAAATCCACCTGGGCCAGTGACCAAAGCATAAAATACAATTTATACAATATTATTTATACAAAACATTACAAATCACTGAGTGAGCATGGTAAATCTGTAGTTTCCTGGAAGCTTTAGTTCCTAACCTTTATCCTGGCTCTATAAATTGATTTTTTTTTTCCCCTAAAGTGTTAGAGTGCTGTAATCCAAAGCCCACTAACAGAATTCCTTTAGTTCTGCTGAAAGCTGTGACCTGGCTGCAGTGCTCAGCTGCTGATTTTCCTTTGGGTTTCATCTTTGCAGGAGAAAATCAGTGAAGACCTCAGAGCAACTTTAAATGCATTTCTGCAGGGAAATCCACCTGGGCCAGTGACCAAAGCATAAAATACAATTTATACAATATTATTTATACAAAACATTACAAATCACTGAGTGAGCATGGGTAAATCTGTAGTTTCCTGGAAGCTTTAGTTCCTAACCTTTATCCTGGCTCTATAAATTGATTTTTTTTTTCCCCTAAAGTGTTAGAGTGCTGTAATCCAAAGCCCACTAACAGAATTCCTTTAGTTCTGCTGAAAGCTGTGACCTGGCTGCAGTGCTCAGCTGCTGATTTTCCTTTGGGTTTCATCTTTGCAGGAGAAAATCAGTGAAGATCTCAGAGCAACTTTAAATGCATTTCTGCACAGGACAGGGCAGCACAGCAACAAGTGAGTAGCCAATTCCAGCAGCTGATATTTCCCTGGACTGAGGAAAGTCTTTAAAGGGTCTCTGGTGTACAAATGGAATTTGGAAATGATGTGTGATGCTGCAGGATTGAAAAAAAAAAAATCTGCAGAGAGTTTCAGTTGATGTGCTGAATGTAGCTTGGTCCTCCTTCAGCTTTTCCTGGCACTTGGAAATCAGAACAGAAGGAAACATTTTGCCTGAAACTGGGGTGATGTTTGGACATCTTGAGTGTGTTGATATTTATATTTTCATTCCTGGGAAGTTACTGTTTATACAATAGCACAGGAAAATCACTGCCACAAAAATTCCGCGTTTATCCTGCCTGGGTGCTTCATGTTCCTGGGAAAACCATTGCAGTGGTGCTTGTTCCTCTGCAGTGACCTCTGCCCACGTGGGCTGGTGGGGCTGGGAGCTTGGAGGCACAGGAGCTCCCACCTGGCTCCTTTTTCTTCCCACCTGATTCCTTTTCTTTCCCACCTGATTCCTTCTCTTCCCACCTGACTCCTTTTTCTTCCCACCTGACTCCTTTTCTTCCCACCTGATTCCTTTTTCTTCCCACCTGATTCCTTCCCACCTGATTCCTTTTTCTTCCCACCTGATTCCTTCCCTCCTGATTCCTTTTTCTTCCCACCTGATTCCTTTTTCTTCCCACCTGATTCCTTTTTCTTCCCACCTGATTCCTTCCCACCTGATTCCTTTTTCTTCCCACCTGATTCCTTTTCTTCCCATCTGATTCCTTCCCACCTGATTCCTTCCCACCCGATTCCTTTTCTTCCCACTTGACTCCTTTTTCTTTTCCACCTGATTCCTTTTTCTTTTCCACCTGATTCCTTTTCTTCCCACCTGATTCCTTTTTCCACCTGATTCCTTTTCTTCCCACCTGATTCCTTTTTCTTCCCACCTGACTCTTTTTTTCTTTTCCATCTGACATTTTTTTCTTTTCCACCTGATGCCTTTTCTTCCAATCTGACTCCTTTTTCTTCCACCTGACTCCTTTTTTTTTCACCTGACTTCTTCCCACCTGATTCCTTTTCTTCCCATCTGATTCCTTTTCTTCCCACCTGATTCCTTTTCTTCCCACCTGATTCGTTTTTCTTCCCACCTGACTCTTTTTTCTTTTCCACCTGACATTTTCTTCTTTTCTACCTGATTTTTTTTTCTTTTCCACCTGATTCCTTTTCTTCCCACCTGACTCTTTTTTCTTTTCCACCTGACTTTTTTTTTTTTTTCTTCCCATCTGATTCCTTTTCTTCCCACCTGACTCCTTTTCTTCCCACCTGACCATGTGTTCAGTAAAATTATTATTATTATTAAATTATATTTACCAGAATAAACACTAAAAACATTTCTCCTGCAACTCAGGGACAGGCAGGGGATGTTTTTTTCTCTCTTTAATTGCCTTGGCAGAGCTCTGGGGATGCTTTTTTGGGTGCTGGGGATGCTCTGCCTCCCCTGAGAGCAGCCCAGCTCCGAGGTTGAATTCAGCCCTGATTTCACCCATGGGCCATTTGAGGACACTGAACATGCCCTGGTGATTCATGCACTGCTTTTTTTTCCTTCTGAGCAGCCTTAGTGCTGCTGTGGGCAGGCAGAAATGCTACATGAGGAGTGGGATTGGTGTAATGGGGTGTGTGACTGTGGCTGCCTTGGGGAGACCCCGAGGAGAGCTCTTCCTGAAGCAGGGAATTGTCACCAGCCCTGGGGATTGCTGCCTTTAAACCTCCCCAAAATCAGCTGCCAGGAGGAGCTGACTGGCTCAACATCAGGCTTGCTGGCAATCTTTAATCCAGGCTTGTGTTCTCTGCAAGTCTCTGTTGGTAGAAAAGCCAGAGTCTTGGCTTGGCTGAGTTATCTGCAGAAATGACAGCAGAGAACACAGCCCCTTGTAGCCAATGATTCAACCAGGCAGCAAAACATCAATATTCCAATAGCTGTGCTTAAAAGCCCATTTCAAATTATTAGGCACTGTTAAACTGGTGACATCAATTAAAGCATTAAAGTATTGGCACGGGAAGAGGCATCGTTACAAAGCAATAAAAAAAATCCCTTTTTTGGAGTTTCCAGCTCCAAAATGCAGCAGGACCTGGAGCAGCACTTGGTCTGCACACATCACACTGTTCTAAACAGCCCAAAAAACACATTTCAGGTGTTTGAGATGCTCTTAAAGCTGTTTCTAAGCAATCCAGGGTTTTTTTTTTTCAGGTGATGAACCATCTTTGATCCCAACCACGGCAGCTCCCGATGTTCAGACTTAGCTCGTCGATTTTTATTTTTACACCTTTGTCAGCCTACCTTTTTCTTCTTTATTTTTTTTCCCCTAATTCCAGGTTTATGCTTGTTTTAGCAAGCAACCAGCCTGAGCAGTTTGACTGGGCCATCAACGACAGGATAGATGAGATGGTGAACTTCGACCTGCCCCAGCTGGAGGAGCGTGAGCGCCTCGTTAGGATGTACTTTGATCAGCACATCCTGAAGCCAGCCACGGAGGGCAAACAGTGAGTACCCCTCACATCCCTCCCACCTTGGAGAATCCTCTTTCTTTTCTTGTTATTCCTCATCCCTTTTTCTCTGTGTTTTCCCTGTAAACTTTTAACAAGCAGCACAAGAGTCGGGAGATTCTCGCTATCTCCGTGTGATGCCATCCCGGATTTGTCATTGTGCCTTTTTGTTGTGCCCTTAAAATTCAGGGGCAATAATGCAAGCAGGAAACTGTAGGAATTCTTGGAGAATCCTCTTTCTTTTCTTGTTTTTCCTCATCCCTTTTTCTGTGTGTTTTGCCTGTAAACTTTCAACAAGCAGCACAAGAGTCGGGAGATTCTCGCTATCTCCGTGTGATGCCATCCCAGATTTGTCATTGTGCTCTTAAAATTCAGGGGCAATAATGCAAGCAGGAAACTGTAGGAATTCTTGGAGAATCCTCTTTCTTTTCTTGTTTTTCCTCATCCCCTTTCCTGTGTGTTCTGCCTGTAAACTTTCAACTAGCAGCACAGGATTTAGGAGATCCCTCACTCTCTCCTTGTAATGCCGGTCCAGATTTTTTGTTGTTCCCTTAAAATTCAGGAGACAATAATGCAAGCGGGAAACTGTAGGAACTCCTGTGGTGTGGCTACATGTCAACCAGAGGTTCTTCTGCCTTTCAGGAGGTTGAAGCTGGCCCAGTTTGATTATGGCAAGAAGTGCTCAGAGATTGCCAGGCTGACCGAGGGCATGTCCGGCCGGGAGATCTCCCAGCTTGCTGTGGCATGGCAGGTGAGTGGGGCCTTTCCCCCCTTTCCTTTTCCCTTCTTTCCTTTTCCCTTCTTTCCTTTTCCCTTCTTTCCTTTTCCCTTCTTTTCCCTTTCTCTCCTTTCCCTTTCCCTCCTTTCCCTTTCCCCTTCCCTTTGCCCCCTTCCCTTTCCCCCTTCCTTTCCCCCCTTCCCTTTCACCCCTTCCCTTTCCCCCTTCCTTTCCCCTTCCTTCCCCCCCTTCCTCCCCCTTCCTTTCCCCCCTTCCCTTTCCTCCTTCCCTTTCCCCCTTCCCTTTCCCCCCTTCCTTTTCCCCCTTCCCTTTCCCCTTCCTTTCCCCCCTTCCCTTTCTCCCCCCTTTCCCCCCTTTCCCCCTTCCTTTCCCCCCTTCCTTTTCCCCCTTCCCTTTCCCCCTTCCCTTTCCCCTTCCCTTTCCCCCTTCCCTTTCCCCCTTCCCTTTCCCCCCTTCCCTTTCCCCCTTCCCTTTCCCCCCTTCCCTTTCCCCCTTCCTTCCCCCCTTCCCTTTCCCCTTCCCTTTCCCCCCTTCCCTTTCCCCCTTCCTTTCCCCCCTTCCTTCCCCCTTCCCTTTCCCCTTCCTTTCCCCTTTCCTTTCTTTCCCTTCCTTTCCCTTCCTTTTCCCCTTCCCTGGGAGCTGTGTGCCTTTCATTCTGCTCTCTCAGATCATCCCTCCCTGGGAAAGTTTCCTGTGCCCATAGGGTGGGACCAGAACTCTGCTGGCTCTGGGCTGGCTGTTGGAATATCCCATAAACAGGAACACTTTTGATAATCCCTGATGGGAACTCCCCTTAAATTATGGAATTGAAGGAGAGCAGGTGAGTTTGGAGTGAATGTGGGCACTCCACACTCGTGGTCCTTTCTTCCAAATCCTTTCAGTGCAACTTGAGCTGTTAAAGAAACAAAACTCACTGGAATTGGAGCTGAAAAAAAAACCAGACATTTTTTCCTTACATAAAAGTCACTTGCAGTACAATTATTCACATGCTTAGCAAGCTTGAGTGTTGGTTTTTTTTTTTTAAATCAGGTTTTCACCTTGTTTTGTCACAGCTGCCAGTGTCTTACTGGATTGTGTATTTTTGTAAACCAACCCAGAAATATCAACTGAAGGAATGTGCTGCAATTTGTGTGTCATGTAACCTACTCATGTCAGCTTCCTTGCAGGGATTGTAAAAACAAAGTGGCTTTTTGTTTAGCTCTTAAATTTTTAATTCAGTTTAGCAGCTCACAAACATCTTAGGAAGATTGTGCATTTCATTCCTTCTACTACTGGTTTTCCACTTTTTAAGGGACAGAAATATTTATCCTTTCAGATTTTGAGATTGGTTAAATATTTACTGGGACACTAAGTAGACAAGTGGAAAATATTTTTTTTGGGGTTGTGTTGCACAGATAGATGATATCTCAATTTGATATTTTAGTTAAAGTTACTCAAATATTTGGCTAACTGGTATATCTGTACTACTAAAAGTAAATAAAGTAAAAAAATAAAAGTAGAATATATGATTGAACACTATACTTCATAAATCAATTAGAAAAATGAGTAAAATTCATTTTAATTGCAGCAATCATGAGCTGAGATCCAATTTGAGTGCTGCTAGATCTGATTTTATTCTTTGGTAGCACACAGCTGGTTAATTTTCCTGTATAATTTTTGTGATATTGAATCATATTTCAAAACCTGTGCTGTCATCTGCCCCACGTATGTGAAAAGCTTTGCTGCCAACTATTTCCTGTAATAAGAAGTTGTGATAAATGATCCTTTGCTTTTTTATCACCCCTTATCAGCAAGTTTGTCATTTCTCCCCAGGAATGACCTCAGCTTTTATCATTTCTCCTTTAAGTGCTGGTGAAGGAAGGGAAAAGGTGGGGGTGACTAATTTTCCCTGACAGCTTTTTAAAATGTACCCAGCACTGTGAACAAGGTTTGCTGTAAAATTGCAGCAGGAAGTTGTGCTCCTCTCTGCTCTCATGAAACACTCAAAGGGCTTTTTAAAAAAAAAAAAAAAATGTAAAAAACCACGCAGGAGAGGGTGGGGAGAAATATTTGAGGTGGTTGGATGGAGCAAGGAACTTTAACCTGTGTTAAAATCAAAGTGAAAAATCAAAGTTTCTTGTTGGTCAGGGCTGTGCCAAAGGTCAGGGGGCAGCCCAGGGATTGGACATAACCTGGTTATTCTGTGATTAACCTGCTTATTCTGTGATTAACCTGGTTATTAAAAAAAGGATGTGGCACTGGGTGCCAGGGGCTGGGGGAGGGTTTGGGGCTGGGTTGGACTCCCTGATCCTGGAGTGATCTCCCATCCTGGGGAATCTGGGATTTTGGGATTCTGTGACCTGGGGGCATCCAGGGTGGGCTGAGAATTGTCTCGAGAGCTGCTGCTGCTCTGGGGCTTCTTTTGCAGTCACTTGTGGTGCTTTAGGGGTTTAGTTGCTGTATTTTTTATATGTTTGTGACCCTGCTGTTGTTTAGTGTGTAACTCTGAACTCCACACACAGTGTGAGCTGCTGTGCTCACAGTTTGGTCACACACAACAATTCCTGCCAATCCAGGACACCTCACTGCCTCTGGTGAGAAATGCAAATAAAAATGAGTTTGGGGGGCAGCAAACTTGGGGTAAATTCCTTCATTACCTGCAGCTGTAATTGGAAAATTAACCCCTTGATGTGCAAACTGATAAAACCATGAAACCCTGTGACCCATTCTCCATTTTTTTGGGATGAGGAATTTGGAGCTGTGTCCAGCTGGAGCTGCTGTTCCTGTGTCCTCCCTGCCTTTGGGTTTGCCTGAGGAGGTTTGGGGGCCAAACCCCTCTCCAGATGATTTTTTTTCTCCCCCCCAGCTGCTCCCCTGGGTGCTGTTGGTGTTTCAGGCTCTGTTTTAGCACTGCTGGAGGTGCCTTTGGAGCTGCTCCAGTGCTCTGGGCTGTCAGGAAAAGGTTTCAAGCTGCAGCTCTGAAGATTTTCTGGCAGTGTTTTCCTGCCTCCCTGGTGCTGCTGCCCCCCTGTGAGTGGCTGTGCTCTGAACTGGGTCAGGGAGCTGAGCAGAGTCAAAAATAGCTTGGAAAATGAGTTAACTGCAGAGCTACAGTGCTCAGGGAAGGGAGGGCTGGAGGAACCAGGAACTGACTCCAAAAAATCCTCCTCAGGCTTCCCTCAGCTGGGAGCAGCAGCTGCAGGGGGCTCCTGTCCCACACACTCTTATATCTCACATCAATATATCATTTTTGGTCTTTTAATTCCCTTTTAATTCAAGGTGTTGCTGTAGGGTGCTTCTGTCTCACACACACTCTTATATCTCATAGCAATACATCATTTTTGGTCTTTTAATTCCCTTTTAATTCAAGGTGCTGCTTGCCAAAGGTGGGAAATAATTCTGATTATCCCTGCCCAGAACTGGATCCCAGAGATTCCTTATATCTCATATCAAAACATCATTTTAATTCCCTTTTAATTCAAGATGCTGCTTGCCAAAGGAGGGAAATAATTCTGATTATCCCTGCCCAGAACTGGATCCCAGAAATTCCTTATATCTCATAGCAATACATCATTTTAATTCCTTTTAATTCAAGGTACTATTTACAAAAGGAGGGAAATAATTCTGATTATTCCTTCTCAGAACTGGATCCCAGAGATTCCTTATATCAGTACACCATTTAATTCCCTTTTAATTCAAGGTACTATTTACAAAAGAAGGGAAATAATTCTGATTATTCCTTCTCAGAACTGGATCCAGAGATTCCTTATATCTCATATCAATACATCATTTTAATTCCCTTTTAATTCAAGGTACTTTTTACAAAAGAAGGAAATAATTCTGATTATTCCTTCTCAGAACTGGATCCCAGAGATTCCTTATATCTCATAGCAATACATAATTTTAATTCCCTTTTAATTCAAGGTACTATTTACAAAAGGAGGGAAATAATTCTGATTATTCCTTCCCAGAACTGGATCCCAGAGATTCCTTATATCTCATAGCAATACATCATTTTAATTCCCTTTTAATTCAAGGTACTTTTTACAAAAGAGGGAAATAATTCTGATTATTCCTTCTCAGAACTGGATCCCAGAGATTCCTTATATCTCATAGCAATACATAATTTTAATTCCCTTTTAATTCAAGGTACTTTTTACAAAAGAAGGGAAATAATTCTGATTATTCCTTCTCAGAACTGGATCCAGAGATTCCTTATATCAGTACACATTTTAATTCCCTTTTAATTCAAGGTACTTTTTACAAAAGGAGGGAAATAATTCTGATTATTCCTTCTCAGAACTGGATCCCAGAGATTCCTTATATCAGTACACCATTTTAATTCCCTTTTAATTCAAGGTACTTTTTACAAAAGGAGGGAAATAATTCTGATTATTCCTTCTCAGAACTGGATCCCAGAGATGATTTGGGGAAATTCAGAAGCTCTGGTTGGTGAAAGCCTCCCAACCATCAGCTCTCCCACTCTGTGCCCTTGCAATCAATTCCCAGGAGGATTTTTCTGCCAATATTTTCTATAAACCCCCAGCTCAGTTCAACTGAGCAACAGCTGCAGCTTGCAGAGCTGAACTCACCCCGAGCTGCAGAGGAGATGGATTGGCTGTCACTGACACCAAGCTTCAGTCTGGCTCTGTCTGCCCTGCATTTACCAACAAGAAAAAAAAAATATAAGATGCAGAAAAGCCAAGAGTGTAACCTCCAGCACTGGGAAAAATTATTGCTGTCTGGCCCAGCTGAGTGTGCGTGCTAAAAATCCATTTTAATCTGTGCTGCAGGAGGCTGAGCATTGCCTTTTGTCCTTGTGCTTTTCCATTGCCCTTTAAGGTTGGATATCCATGGGCTGGATGCGTTTTCACCTTAAAAATTCTCTTTATAGCTTTGTGCACGCTGCCCAGCACTGCACTGATGTGCTTGAGAGAAAATGTCAACCCCCAAAAAGCAACTTTTTACCATCCCGAGCTGTAATCTTGGAAAATTGTTTTGGCAGCACTTCAGGAGAATTCCCAGGAGTTTTATGTCCCAGTGTGAGCTTCCTGTCACTGACATAAATGCCTTTTTTTTTTATTTGCTTCCTGGATCTTGTTTATATTTTAAAAATAGCTGTTGTATTTCTGTGGGGGATTTTTTTTTTTCTTTAAATCAGGTTATTTTCATTATAAATGAGCTTCAAATGATGCTGAGGAGTCAAACCACAAAATGAAACATGAGGTCATTTATGCTGGGAAAAAAAAAAAAACAACATTTTTTCCATCCCCTTACCAAACAAAATTATTTCATAATTGAGTTTGAGGCAGAAATTGCTGGAGAAAATGGGTTAAAATCTGTCCCTGCAGGAGGCAGAGGTATGAATATAAATAAATTCTGGTCCCATTTTTTGTGTGTGTGTGCAAGAAGAAGGGGGCAGCTGCTTCTCCCATTTGCTTTCTTGACAACCAGGGCCTGGGGCTTTCTAAAAATAGAAAGTCATTGAGAAAATCAACAGAGCATGAACTGCAGGGCTTGGCAGGAGGTTCCAGCCTGGGCTGGAGCAGGGCAGGAGAGGCAGCCCTTCCTCTGAGAGCCCTGCAAGCACAGGAATCAGCCCAGGAAATTGGGGGTTTTTGGTTTAAAATACCCCAGCAGGGTTGTACTGAGAGTTGTGAAATATTAAAAAAAATAAAGGGAAAAATCATCATATAAAGGGAAAATCAGCCCAGGAAATTGGGGTTGGTTTTGGTTTAAAATACCCCAGCAGGGTTGTACTGGGAGTTGTGAAATATATAAAAAAATTAAAAAAAAAAAAAAGGGAAAAAATCATAATATAGTGGGGAAAAATCATCCTAGGAAATTGGGTTTTTGTTTAAAATACCCCAGCAGGGTTGTACTGGGAGTTGTGAAATATAAAAAAAAATTGAAAAAAAATAAAGGGAAAAAATCATAATATAAAGGGAAAATCAGCCCAGGAAATTGGGGGTTTTTGGTTTAAAATACCCCAGCAGGGTTGTACTGAGAGTTGTGAAATATAAAAAAAAATTAAAAAAAAAAAAAAAAAAGGGAAAAATCATCCCAGGAAATTGGGGTTTTTGTTTAAAATACCCCAGCAGAGCTGCACTGAGAGTTCTGAAATATAAAAAAAAATATAAAGGGAAAAATCATAATATAGCAGGGAAAATCATCCCAGGAAACTGGGGTTGTTTTTGGTTTAAAATACCCCAGCAGGGCTGTACTGAGAGTTCTGAAATATTTTAAAAAAAATATAAAGGGAAAAATCATCCCAGGAAATTGGGGTTTTTTTTGGTTTAAAATACCCCAGCAGGGTTGCACTGAGAGTTGTGAAATATAAAAAAAAAATATAAAGGGAAAAATCATAATATAGTGGGGAAAAATCATCCTAGGAAATTGGGTTTTTGTTTAAAATACCCCAGCAGAGCTGCACTGAGAGTTCTGAAATATAAAAAAAAATATAAAGGGAAAAATCATAATATAAGGGGAAAAATCATCCCAGGAAATTGTATTTTTGTTTAAAATACCCCAGCAGGGCTGCACTGAGAGTTCTGAAATACAAAAAAAAAAATAAAATATAAAGGGCACTAAAAGGCCCTTGTTTTTGTAAGGGTGTGATGTTAGTCAAGCCCTGTGAGAAGAGGCCCTTCCTGAACCAAAACACCAGGAAAAAACGGGGCTGGAAAACTCAGAAACGTCAGACCCAGGAAAACCAGAGTACAGCAGGGGGAATGGAGGATGGCTGGGGGGCTGGAGGATGATTTGGGGGGCTGGAGGATGATGTGGGGGGCTGGAGGATGATTTGGGGGGCTGGAGGATGGCTGGGGGCTGGAGGATGATTTGGGGGGCTGGAGGATGGCTGGGGGGCTGGAGGATGATTTGGGGGGCTGGAGGATGGCTGGGGGGCTGGAGGATGATTTGGGGGGCTGGAGGATGATTTGGGGGCTGGAGGATGATTTGGGGGCTGGAGGATGATTTGGGGGCTGGAGGATGATTTGGGGGCTGGAGGATGGCTGGGGGGCTGGAGGATGACGTGGGGGGCTGGAGGATGATTTGGGGGCTGGAGGATGATTTGGGGGCTGGAGGATGATGTGGGGGGCTGGAGGATGATGTGGGGGCTGGAGGATGATGTGGGGGGCTGGAGGATGATTTGGGGGCTGGAGGATGATTTGGGGGCTGGAGGATGATTTGGGGGCTGGAGGATGATGTGGGGGGCTGGAGGATGATTTGGGGGCTGGAGGATGATGTGGGGGGCTGGAGGATGATTGGGGGGCTGGAGGATGACGTGGGGGCTGGAGGATGACTTGGGGGGCTGGAGGATGACGTGGGAGGCTGGAGGATGATTTGGGGGGCTGGAGGATGACGTGGGGGCTGGAGGATCATTTGGGGGCTGTAGGATGGCTGGGGGGTGTCTGGGGGGCTGTAGGATGATTTGGGGGCTGGAGGATGATTTGGGGGCTGGAGGATGATGTGGGGGCTGGAGGATGATTTGGGGGCTGGGGATCATTTGGGGGGCTGTAGGATGGCTGGGGGTGTCTGGGGGCTGTAGGATGATTTGGGGGCTGGAGGATGATTTGGGGGCTGGAGGATGGCTGGAGAGGCTGTAGGATGATTTGGGGCTGTAGGATGATGTGCGGTGCTGTAGGATGATTTGGGGGGCTGTAGGGTGGCTGTAGGATGCTGGGGGGCTGTAAGTGCTGTAGGGTGTCTGGGGGGGCTGTAGGATCATTTGGGGGGCTGTAGGATGGCTGTGGGGGCTGTAGGATGGCTGGGGGGTTCTGGGGGGCTGTAGGATCCTTTGGGGGCTGTAGGATGATGTGGGGGGCTGTAGGATCATTTGGGGGGCTGTAGGATCATTTGGGGGCTGCAGGGTGGCTGTAGGATGCTGCAGGGTGTCTATAGGATGCTGTAGGGTGCTGTGAGTGCTGCAGGGTGTCTGTAGGATGCTGTAGGGTGCTGTGAGTGCTGCAGGTGTCTGTAGGGTGCTGTAGGGTGCTGTGTGTGCTGCAGGGTGTCTGTAGGATGCTGTAGGGTGCTGTAGGGTGCTGTGAGTGCTGCAGGGTGTCTGTAGGGTGCTGTGAGTGCTGCAGGGTGTCTGTAAGATGCTGTAGGGTGTCTGTAGGATGCTGTAGGGTGTCTGTATGGTGTCTGTAGGATGCTGTAGGGTGCTGTGAGTGCTGCAGGTGTCTGTAGGGTGCTGTGAGTGCTGCAGGGTGTCTGTAAGATGCTGTAGGGTGCTGTGAGTGCTGCAGGGTGGCTGTAGGATGGCTGTGGGATGCTGTGAGTGCTGCAGGGTGTCTGTAGGATGCTGTAGGGTGCTGTGGGATGCTGTGAGTGCTGCAGGGTGTCTGTAGGATGCTGTAGGGTGCTGTGGGATGCTGTGAGTGCTGCAGGGTGTCTGTAGGATGCTGTAGGGTGCTGTGGGATGCTGTGAGTGCTGCAGGGTGTCTGTAGGATGCTGTAGGATGCTGTGAGTGCTGCAGGGTGTCTGTGGGATGCTGTAGGGTGCTGTGTGTGCTGCAGGGTGTCTGTAGGGTGCTGTAGGGTGCTGTGAGTGCTGCAGGGTGTCTGTAGGGTGCTGTGAGTGCTGCAGGGTGTCTGTAAGATGCTGTAGGGTGCTGTGAGTGCTGCAGGGTGGCTGTAGGATGGCTGTGGGATGCTGTGAGTGCTGCAGGGTGTCTGTAGGATGCTGTAGGGTGCTGTGGGATGCTGTGAGTGCTGCAGGGTGTCTGTAGGATGCTGTAGGGTGCTGTGGGATGCTGTGAGTGCTGCAGGGTGTCTGTAGGATGCTGTAGGATGCTGTGAGTGCTGCAGGTGTCTGTGGGATGCTGTAGGGTGCTGTGTGTGCTGCAGGGTGTCTGTAGGATGCTGTAGGGTGCTGTGGGATGCTGTGAGTGCTGCAGGTGTGTCTGTAGGATGCTGTAGGGTGCTGTGGGATGCTGTGAGTGCTGCAGGGTGTCTGTAGGGTGCTGTGGGATCTGCTGTGAGTGCTGCAGGGTGTCTGTAGGATGCTGTAGGGTGCTGTGTGTGCTGCAGGGTGTCTGTAGGGTGTCTGTTGGATGCTGTAGGGTGCTGTAGGATGGCTGTGGGATGCTGTAGGGTGCTGTGGCATGCTGCAGGGTGGCTGTAAGATGCTGTAGGGTGTCTGTAGGATGCTGTAGGGTGTCTGTATGGTGTCTGTAGATCGAGATGCAGTGAGTGCTGCAGGGTGGCTGTAGGATGGCTGTGGGATGCTGTGAGTGCTGCAGGGTGTCTGTAGGACGCTGTAGGGTGCTGTAGGGTGCTGTGAGTGCTGCAGGGTGCCTGTGGAGCTCGCTCCCCTCCTGCCCAGCCCCCTGCCCCAGCTCTCCCCGAGCTCTCGCACAGGGGCGGATCCCGATTTAGCAATCCCGGGGGCTGCCGCGTTTCCCTGGAGATGGGGGCAGTGCCAGCTCTGCTGCCTCCCCTGCCCCCGGGGCTGCAAAGCCCTCCTGGCTGTGCCCCCCAAAGGGACAATCCCTCTGGGCTGGGGGGCACGGGGGGCACGAGCTGCCAGCCCCCTCCCCAGAGAGCTGGGCTCACTGGCTGCTGCCTCTGGCAGCGAGGGGAGTTTGCCATGGGGAGGGGGGCAGAGGGAAGGTGCAGTGGGCACCAGAGTGCAGCTGGGAGCTGGCACAGCACACAGGTGATGCAGGGGAGGGAATACCTGAGGAGAGCAGGGGCAGAGCACCTTAAACTTCATTTTAGAGGCACCACCTTGCCCAAGCACTGACGTTCGTTCTGCCCTGCAAGCGCTCAATTTTCTGTTGGATGGAGACATTCCTGCACCCACCTCTCTTCACCTCAGTGCCTTCACACGTGCAGCTCTTTTAGAGCAGGGAAAAAAACCCAATGAGCCAAATGTGAGGCCCTTTCCTCCTTCACACACCAAGTTTAGATCCCAGGACATCCAGAGTTGGGCAGAGCTCCTCGGAACGAGAGGAGACAGGGAGGGGAGTTTGCCAGCAGAGCAGGGAGCAGAGGGAAGGTGCTGTGGGCACCAGAGTGCAGCTGGGAGCTGGCACAGCACAGAAGGGATGCAGGGGAGGTTGCTGAGGGGGAATAGATGAGGAGAGCAGGGGCAGAGCACCTTAAACTTCATTTTAGAGGCACCACCTTGCCCATGTTCTCCCAGCACTGATGTTCATTCTGCCCTGCAAGCGCTCAATTTTCTGTTGAGTGGAGTTGTTCCATCACCCCCCCTGCACCCACCTCTCTTCACCTCCACAAGTGCAGCTCTTTTAGAGCAGGAAAAAAATCCCAGTGAGCCAAATGTGAGGCCCTTTCCTCCTTCACACACCAAGTTTAGATCCCAGGACATCCAGAGCTGGGCAGAGCTGCGAACGCGAGCGCCGTGGGGAAATCCTGCCACCAGCAGCGAGGGGACGGGCTGAGCTGTGCCCTGGTGGTCCAGAGACCACCCCTGACGTGTCTGAGGTGTCCTTGTCCCCACAGGCAGCAGCCTATGCCTCGGAGGACGGCGTGCTGACCGAGGCCATGCTGGATGCCCGCGTGGCTGACGCCGTGCAGCAGCACCGGCAGAAGATGGAGTGGCTGAAGACAGAAGGCACTGACAGGAACCCCCTGCTGCCTTTCCCCAAAGTGTGAGCAGCCTGCAGGCTTCACCTGAGGAGAGAAAGCTGGGAGGGCACCTGGGCAAAGGTGGAATGAGCCCTGGAGAGCAGCGTGGGTCTTGTTCCAGGGAAGGGACGCTGCCCGCAGGCTGCCTCGGCTGCCAGGGTTTTAAACTGCACCAGAAAACCACAATGCTTCCAGTAAAGCAGAAGCAACTGAATTAAAGGACCCCTTGCTGAAATAGCCCTGGCTGTGTGGGTATCTCTGGCCTGTCCTGCTGGAGAGGCACAAACCTCAAATCCTTCTGAGCTGTTTCTGCAGTGTCCCAGCACTGGGAAAGCTCAGGGCTTGACTCTCCCACCCATTTAAGTTTGTAGGGTTTGTGCCCCAGCAGAGGCATTCCTCACCATTTTCCCCACATCCTGCCCAGGACACAGCTCCTTGCTGTCTATGGCATCACTTGAGTTGCCCTTCAGAGTGTCAGAGTCAGTTTTCCCTTACAAAAGTGGATTGGGGGGGGATTCACTGGTTGAGTCAGAGCCAACCCAGGTGCTCTGAGAGCAGCCCCACATATTTTCCCCCCAAATAAACCACTTTTCTCCATGAAGAGATGAGTTTGGGGCACACAGATCCAGCATGGTCTGAAGAGAGAGAGAGATGAGTGGGGTTGTTTGCTCCCACTGCTGCCATCAGGCTGCTCCTGCAACACGAGTTTTCTGCTGCATTTCTGGAGCAGCTGAGAAAATGTGCCATTGTCAAGCCCTGAACACGAGCCTGTCTTGATGAGATGACATTTGTTCTTCTGTGCATATGAGAGACAGGTTAGAAAATACGATTTTTTTTTTTTCCCCCTGCGTTTGAACTGGATTTGAACTCTGTGCTCTGCTCTGAGGCCTCTTCTGTAGCTACACAGCACAAGCACATTGGCCTGACCTAAATCTGTGCCCTTGAGTGCCTTGCTGAGCTCTTCTCCTCACACAGCAGCTGCCCCCAGCCCCACTTTGCCCATGCCAGGGCTGGCTGAGCTCTGAGCTGCTCCCACCAGGAGCTGGGGAGCTCAGGAGCAGAGCCCTGTCCTGGGACAGAGCCTTGTGGGACACCAGGGAATCATTCCTGAGCCTCCAAACCTCCCCTGCAGCCCCCACAAGAATTCCCTGGTATTCTGCCCCTGGCAGAATGTGAGGAGCTGCTCCTTTGGGGAGGTTCCCACTTGTGTGTCCCTCTGACACTCACCTGGTGCCAGGTGCACCAGGGGGGAATCTGTACAACCCAGCCACACATTTGATGTTCACAATTGCTAAAATCCCCTCAAATCCCCCTTTTTTTCCTTTCCCTTTCAGCCTAGGTGTAGTTGTCCTTCAGCCCTTCAGCATCAGCTATTCCAGCCTCTCCCAGTTAAGATTTTACTGGAATTATTTCAGTCAAGCCCCAGGAGATGAGAGCTGAGCAGAGGCACAGAGGTGAGGAATGATGTGAGGGGAGCTCTGATTCCTGCTTGTGCCACAAACCTTCAATTCCTTCCCCAGGCCTCTCCCTGGAGCACAGGGGGAGGGAAAGGTGCCTTGCTCCTGCTGCTGCCAGGGGCTCAGAGCTGCTGCCTCAGCCCTTTGCTGACATTCCTGCTGCAGCTGGGATCAGATCCCTGATGGAAGCAGGGAGTGCAACCTGGGGGGCACTGTCAAATTTCCAGGATACTGAGCTGATCCTGAGAGAAAATCCTGATGGGATCAGCTGGGCAGAGCTGCAGGCTCCTGTGTTGTTGGGATCCCTCTGCTCCCAATCTCTCTGTGGGGCTGAAATCCCCAGGGAATTCATCCTCCTTCCCAGAGATGTTGGTGGCTCTGGGCAGAGCAGCTGCATCCTCCCCATCCCCTTTGGGAAATCCGTGTTTTGGCAGGGTCTGGAGCCCACAGCCACATCTGCCCTGGGCTGTGGGCACCACGAGTGGATCCAGCCTCAGTGATGGGGGTCCCACATCCCTCCTGGCAAGCACAGGGGCACCCAGGCTGGCAAAACAGAGGTGGAGCAGGGAAAAGCAGAGCTTGAGGAGACTCAGGGTGCTCCATCTGCCAGGGGAGGCAGGGCCAGAGGTGCTGTGGAGCTGTTTTCCTTTCCTGTGCAGCTGGTTTTCCTTGGATTCACCCTTCCCAACCCAGTTCCACCTCTTGCCAGTGCATGGAAAGAAAGGCACAGACTGGTGCACGCTGATGTCCTTGGTGACACTTTTTATTTCCACAGGAAATACAGTTCTCCATCCACTCCCACACATTCCCTTCACACTTTGTGCTGTTATTTCACCCCAGCTCCTGTTGCTCCCAGCTCTCCTAATCCTGCCTGCCCAAAGCCATTCCTTGCCCCTCTCCCTGTGCCCACCCCTGGGTGTTTCCATGCCCTGCTGCTGCCCTGTGGAACGTGCCAGGAAGGGGCACAAAGGCTCCCTGTCCCCCATAATTCCCACCCCATCCCAGATTTAAATGCAGATTTTAATTTAATCATTGACATTTTTAAGATTTAAATGCTCTGCTGTGCCCGTGGGGGTGGCACCCACTCAACACTCCAGGGGATGGCAACCCCAAGCTGAGGTTATCTCCTGTGCTGACACTGAGTTATGAGCCCAGAGCACTTTATTAAAATGGTATTTTGTACTGGAGAGCAAATCCCAGAGCAGATGGATCCGTGGGCAATCCATCACTCCCAGCCTGGCTGCTGCCCCTGCAAACGTGGCAGCAGAAATATTTTATATTTTAATATTTGCACTGCCAACGTGCTCCTGGTGCAGCTGGGGCACACATTTACAGCCTGGCCAGCTCGCCTGCCATCCTTGGAGGGATTTTTATGGGATGTGAAAGGCTGGGAGGAGATTCCCAGTGTGGCAGCCCAGGGATGTGAGCACCACGTGCTGCTCCCTGTTCTGGGCCTTGGGAAGGTGGCAGCTTCCCCTGGCAGCTTCCCCTGGCAGCCTGTGAGGAGAAAAAAAACCACTCAGAATCTTTTACAAGCCCTTGTCTCGGCTGCTGGGGGTTTTTTATTCTGCTCTGCTTTGGCTGCACCCAGCCTGGGATGTGCCCAGATGTGCCCAGATGTGGCCAGACTCGTGGAGCAACATTTTTGTGCAGGGTTGGAGCCCCAGGCAGGGTCAGAGCTGCCTTGTGCCAGCCAGGAGCAGAGTGAGGGCTCTTGAACTGGGGCATGGTGGCAGATTCAGCACTGCTGGGGTGGGAAATGATCCCACTTATTCCTGCTCCATGCCAAAGGCAAAAGATTCCTCTGCCTTTCCTGCTTTTCCTGCCTTTCCAGGCAATGGGCATGAAAGGCTCAGCCTCCTCTCTGGAGGCAGAATTAAACAGTGAAATGTTTTATAATAATAACAGTGAAATGTTTTATAATAATTAATAGTGAAATATTTTATCTTGCTTTAAAATCGGTTTGGGCTCTTGGAGCAGCAGGTGAAAATGTGTCCCAGAAACGTGGAGGGAATTCCAGAGCCCTTCCTCAGAGGTCAGCACAGCTCTCCCCACCCCTGCCCAGCCTTGCACCTCCTCCTGTCACCCCCCTGCCCCAAAACCTCAGCTCAGCCCCGGGGGAATCACTGCCTTCGAAGGGGTTGGGGAAAAAAAAACCACTCAGATGCAAAACATGCAAAAAAAAAAAAACTATTTTACTGACAAACAGCAAAGGATGGGCTTAGTTCCAGGAGCTGAACTGGTTTTTCTCTATTATACAAACATCTTATTGAAAGGGAAGGAATGGCTGAAATACACTCACTCGTTGACCCAAATAAAATCACAGTGTGCTTTTTTCTATTGCCTCCCACCCCGAGCTCTCTGCACCTTCAGCTGCTCCCGGAGCCTCAGCACAGGCTGTCACCCCTCCAGGCACTGGAGAGCACAAAGCCCTGGGTGAAATCTGCCTGTGCAAGTGTATTTTATAAAAAAAAAATAAAATAAAAATTAGCCATTATTGCTTTTCAACCACAGTAGAGATTATCCCGTGATTAGACTCGGAGCAGGGTTTAATCTCTCCCTGGTAGTCTGGGCTGTGCCTCTCTCTGCCTGCCTGCTGCATGCAGAAGTGGTTTGGGTGCAGGGAAACAGAAAAGAAGGATTCACACTCAGGGGAAAGGGCACCCAGAGCTCCGTGCTGGCGTTTCACAAGTGGAAAACCTCCCCGAAGTGAGGGCAGGGCTTCCTCTGCCTCAGGGCGAGCGGGGACTGAGCCTGCTGGGGATGCCAGGAGGGGCTGGAACTGGGAATTCCCTGTGGAATGGGGATGCAAATGGGGCAGGGACAGGGGACAGAGCTCGGGACACACGGACACAGCAGGGCGCTCTCAGCCCAGCCAGGGTCAGCAGCTCCTCCTGACTCTGCCACAGCTTCCCTCAGCATCCCTCTCTTCAGCTTCCCTCTCCTCTGCTTCCCTCTCCTCTGCTTCCCTCTCCCCATCTTCCCTCTGCTTTCCTCTCCTCACCTTCCCTCTCGTTTCCTCTCCTCGCTTTCCCTCCCCACATCTTCCCTCTCCTCTTGTTCCCTCTCATCACCTTCCCTCTCTTCTGGTTCCTTCTCCCCAGCTTCCCTCTCCACATCTTCCCTCTGCTTTCCTCTCCTCACCTTCCCTCTCGTTTCCTCTCCTCGCTTTCCCTCCCCACATCTTCCCTCTCCTCTTGTTCCCTCTCATCACCTTCCCTCTCTTCTGGTTCCTTCTCCCCAGCTTCCCTCTCCACATCTTCCCTCTGCTTTTCTCTCCTCACCTTCCCTCTCTTCTTGTTTCCTCTCCTCACTTTCCTCACCTTCCCTCCTCCTCTTGTTCCCTCTCCCCAGCTTCCCTCTGCTTTCCTCTCCTCACCTTCCCTCTCCTCTTGTTCCCTCTCCCCAGCTTCCCTCTGCTTTCCTCTCCTCACCTTCCCTCTCCTCTTGTTCCCTCTCCCCAGCTTCCTCTGCTTTCCTCTCCTCACCTTCCCTCTCCTTGTTTCCTCATTTTCCTCACCTTCCCTCTCCTCACCTTCCCTCTCGTTCCCTCACCTTCCTTCTCCACAGCTTCCTTCTCACCTTCCCTCTCCTCTGCTTCCCTCACTTCCCTCTCCTCACCTGCCCTGGCTCTTCCTGGTTTTTATTTTCTCAGCAAGTTCACTCTCTGTTTCTTGTCCCCCAGGGAGTTGGCCTGGGGGGATTTTTCACCTTCACCCCAGGGTGGAAGCAGCAGTGCTGTGTCCCTGCCCTACACAAATTCCCTTTTCTGCTGCTCTCTGACACCCACACCTGTCCCACCAGTGCATCCACTGGAAAATTATTCCTCCAAAACTCTCTGTTTGTACCACGTGCTCCAACACTGGAAGAATTTCAGTTCTTTCACCCCAGAGGGGCTCAGGGAGGGGCTGCTTTTACCTTCCAAGCCCCCCTGAGTGCAGCAGCTGCTGCCCAACCTGTCCCTCCGTGCTGGGATTTGAGATCTGAGCTGGCACTGAGCTCCCTGTGCCCTCCCTTTCCAGGAGAACCCCCCAGGTTCCACTGTGTGCCTCTGCTCCAGCTCTGGACACCCCTCAAGAGCCTGTCCCCATCATTTGGGGTGAGGCCAGGGCTCCTCACCCCAAAACCACAGGAGAACATTCCCAGTGGAGCTCCTCACCCCAAAACCACAGGAGAACATTCCTAGTGGAGCTCCTTACCCTAAAAACAGAGGAGAACATTCCTAGTGGAGCTCTTAATCCTAAAAACACAGGAGAACATTCCCAACAGGGCTCATCACCCCAAAACCACAGGAGAACATTCCTAGTGGAGGTCTTCACCCCAAAAACACAGAAGAACATTCCCAGCAGGGCTCCTAACCCCAAAACCACAGGAGAACATTCCCAGAGGAGCTCCTCACCCCAAAACCACAGGAGAACATTCCCAGAGGAGCTCCTCACCCCAAAACCACAGGAGAACATTCCTAGTGGAGCTCCTAACCCCAAAACCACAGGAGAACATTCCCAGAGGAGCTCCTCCCTCCAAAACCACGGAAGAACATTCCCAGCACCAACCCCAACTCCGGGGAACTGGCACATGGAACTTTGAGCTGTCTCTGCTCCAAAACGAACCCCAAAAAAATCCCCCCCAGCAGCAGAACCAGGAGCCTCCCCCGGAGCTGAGCCTTCCCTCCCTTCCCGCTGCCCTGGTCGGCACTTCCCACATTTCCCACCCCTCTTTTCCCTTCCCACCCCTCTTTTCCCTTCCCCGGAAAAGGGAAAGCCCTTGCCCTGCCCTTGCTAATCTGCCAAATCTGCCAAAATCTGCCAAATCTGCCAAAATCTGCCAAATCTGCTCCCAGCTGAGCCCTCTCTGGTGTTGTCGTTTCCAGCTGCTGTCGGATTTTTGGGGTTTTGCTTTGTTATTTTTGTGTGTGGAGAGTGGATCGGGGGCGGGAAAACAACAAACAAACGGACGGGAGCGCAGTTCAAGGAGGGGAAAACCAACCCCAGGAGCTGAGAGGGACAAAAACCCCAGGAGCAGAGAGGGACAAAAACCCCAAGGAACAGAGGAGGGACAAAAACCCCAGGAGCTGAGAGGGACAAAAACCCCAGGAGCTGAGAGGGACAAAAACCCCAGGAGCGAGAGGGACAAAACCCCAGGAGCGAGAGGGACAAAACCCCAGGAGCGAGAGGGACAAAAACCCCAGGAGCTGAGAGGGACAAAACCCCAGGAGCAGAGAGGGACAAAACCCCAGGAGCAGAGAGGGACAAAAACCCCAGGAGCAGAGAGGGACAAAAACCCCAGGAGCAGAGAGGGACAAAAACCCCAGGAGCAGAGAGGGACAAAAACCCCAGGAGCAGAGAGGGACAAAAACCCCAGGAGCGAGAGGGACAAAAACCCCAGGAGCAGAGAGGGACAAAAACCCCAGGAGCAGAGAGGGACAAAAACCCCAGGAGCAGAGAGGGACAAAAACCCCAGGAGCTGAGAGGGACAAAAACCCCAGGAGCTGAGAGGGACAAAACCCCAGGAGCTGAGAGGGACAAAAAAACCCCCAGGAGCAGAGAGGGACAAAACCCCAGGAGCTGAGAGGGACGGGGTGACAGCGCCCGAGCTGCTGTGACCCCAGGGGGGACAGGGCACGGGGCTGGGGGGCTCAGGAGGGGTACAGGGATGAGGGAAGGGCTGCTGGGTGATGGTGGCAGCTGGAACACCCCAAAACTGGCTGTGGCACCCCAAAAAAACAGGGGGAATACCCCAAAACTGGCTGTAACACCCAAAAAGAGCTGTGACACCCACAAAACCAGGTGTAATACCCCAAAAAACAGCTGTAACACCAAAAAAACCCAGCTGTAATACCCCAAAACTGGCTGTAACACCCCCAAACCAGCTGTAACACTCCAAAACCATGCTGCAAGACCCCCAAAACCATCTTTAATACCCCAAAACCATCTACATCACCAAAAAAAAATCTGCCATAACCCCCAAAACCAGCTGTAACACCCCAAAACAGCTTCAACACCCCAAAACCACCTGCAACACCCCAAAACCAGCTGCAACACCCCAAAAAATATCTGCAACACCCCAAAAACATCTACAATACCCCAAAAAAACATCTGCAACACCCCAAACCAGCTGTAACCCCCCCAAACCAGCTGCAATACCCCAAAACCATCTACAACACCCCAAAAAACAGCTGTAACACCCCGAAACCATCTACAACACCCCAAAACCAGCTGTAGCCCCCCAAACCATTAGCAATATGCCAAAAACCATCTGCAATACTCCAAAACCAGCTGTAACACCCCAAAACCAGCTTCAACACCCCAAAAACATCTACAACACCCCAAAAAAAATCTGCAGCCCCCCCAAACCAGCTGTAACCCCCCCAAACCAGCTGTAACTCGCCAAAACCAGCTGCAACACCCCAAAACCATCTACAACACCCCAAAAAACAGCTGTAACACCCCAAAACCAACTCAAACACCCCAAAAACCATCTGCAATACCACAAAAAAACATCTGCTAACACCCCACCCAAAACCACACTTCAAACACCCACTAAAACCAAGCTGTAACCCCCCAAAACCAGCTGTAGCCCCCCAAACCAACTGCAATACCCCAAAACCATCTACAACACCCAAAAAAATCTGCCATACCCCCAAAACCAACTTCAACACCCCAAAACCAGCTGTACCAACCCCCCCAAACACCCCCAACCTCAACACCCAACAAAAACCATCTGCCATACCCCCAAAACCACTTCAACCCACACCCCAAAACCAGCTGTAACACCCCAAAACCAGCTGTAGCCCCCCAAACCAGCTGTAAACCCCCCCAAACCAGCTGTAACCCCCAAAACCACTCTACAACACCCCAAAAAACATTTGCCATACCCCCAAAACCAGCTGTAACCCCAAACCAGCTGAACCCACCAAAACACTGTACCCCCAAAACCACTGTACCACCCCCAAACACTCAACCAAACCACTGTAGCCCCAAACCACGCAATACCCAAACCATCTACAACCCCAAAAAACATCACCCCCAAACCACTCACACCAAACCAGCTGTAGCCCCCCCAAACCAGCTGTGGGGAAAAACTCTCCAATTTTGGGGTTTTTGGGGGTATTTTTGAGGCGTTTGACACCACCCCAGATCTGTGCTTTCCCTGGATTTAAGTGAATTACTCCCAGTAAATTTAATTGAACTGAGAGGATTTCTTGTTTGTTGTTTTTTTTTTTTTTTTTTTTTTTTGCCTAAGTTTGAACAAAAAGGTGAGAGCTCCAGCCCCAGCAGATTTTTTTTAAAAGTCTGGTTTTATACAACAGGAACATTTATTATGTAGATTTTTTTTTTTTTCCCTCCCTCTTCCAGAGCCTCAAATTCTGATGGAATTCTGCCATGGATCAGCCAGATCAAACTCAATGGGTGTGAGCCATCACTTCACCCTTTCCAATTTTTTAATTTTTAATCCTTCAACCAAGGTCAGCTGCTAGAGCAAGGCAGAGCCAGGCTTTACTTTCAGTTTGAGTTTAGGAAAAAAAACATTTGCTTTTAAAGTGCTTTTTTTTTCCTCCCCCCATAACCAATTCCAGGGACTCAATATTTGTCCTCAGCACAATGGAATGGAATTTTCACATTGGAATTTTCTCCCCTACAAAATCCCACCTGGGGACCTGCCAGGCGGAAGGAGAAGTCATTCCTTAGATCCTAAGGAATTTTAGACACTGCAGGAATGACAGACAGACAGACACAAATATGGACCAGGCAATTCCTTAGGTCCAGAAAAAACCTGGGCTCTGTGAGAAGAGGCACGAGGGGAGAGCAGAGGTGGGGATGGCAGAGAAATGGGAATTTTGGGGCAGTTTGGGGAGTTGTAATTAACTGAACTGAGCACAGGAAATTTTAAAAACCACCCCAAGACGAAGATGGAGCAGGGAGGGAAGAGCCGCAAAGAGAAAAATCTCCTTTTCTTTTTCCACGGATTCCTTTTCCACTGGGAGTGTCAAGGAATCCATGGGAAAAAAAGGAGATTTTTCTGGTAATGCCCAGCATCCTTTAGTTCTGGGTGTTTTCCCCACTTCTGCACGAACCCACTCGACACAAAATGATGGATAAAGGGGAATGCTGAGGATTCAGGGCTCTGAGATGCCCAGCGATGGCATTTCCCTCTTTACCCCTCCCGATAAATCCTCTCTCCATGATGGATAAAGGGGAATGCTGAGGATTCAGGCTCTGAGATGCCCAGCGATGGCATTTCCCTCTTTACCCCTCCCGATAAATCCTCTCTCCATGATGGATAAAGGGGAATGCTGAGGATTCAGGGCTCTGAGATGCCCAGCGATGGCATTTCCCTCTTTACCCCTCCCGATAAATCCTCTCTCCCACCCGCCCCACTAGCCGCCTAGCCCCACTGAGCCCCCCAGAACACGAGCCCCCCCCAGACCACTGAGCCCCCCCAGAACACTGAGCCCCCAACCCACACGAGCCCCCCCAGAACACTGAGCCCCCCCAGAACACTGAGCCCCCAACCCCACCGAGCCCCCCAGAACACCCCCGAGCCCCCCCACACTGAGCCCCCCACTCCATTAGCCCCCCAGACCCCACTGAGCCCCCCAACCCCACCGAGCCCCCAGCCCCACTGAGCCTCCAACCCATTGAGCCCCCAGCCCCACTGAGCCCCCCCAGCCTCACCTAGCCCCAACCCCACTGAGCCCCCCCCAGAACCTGAGCCCCCCCAGCCCATAAGCTCACCCCCCGACCCCCCCAGCCCCTCCGACCCCCCCAGCCCTCACGACCCCCCCAGCCCCTCTGAGCCCCCCAGCCCCTCTGAGCCCCCCCCACCCCACCGAGCCCCCCAACCCCACCGAGCCCCTCCACCCCCTCCGAGCCCCCCAACCCCACCGAGCCCCTCCACCCCCTCCGAGCCCCCCAGCCTCATTAAGCTCAACCCCACCGACCCCCCCCAGCCCCTCCGATCCCCTCCAGCCCCTCCGAGCCCCCCAACCCCTCGATCCCCCCAGCCCCTCCGATCCCCTCCAGCCCCTCCGAGCCCCCCAACCCCTCCGAGCCCCCCAGCCCCTCCGATCCCCCCCAGCCTCACTGAGCCCCCCAGCCCCTCTGAGCCCCCCAGCCCCTCCGAGCCCCCCCAGCCCCTCCGAGCCCCCCCAGCCTCACTGAGCCCCCCCAGCCCCTCCGATCCCCCCCAGCCCCTCCGAGCCCCCCCAGCCTCACTGAGCCCCCCCAGCCCCTCCGATCCCCCCCAACCCCTCCGATCCCCCCCAGCCCCTCCGAGCCCCCCAGCCCCGCCGCCCCCGCTCTGAGCTCGCGTTGCTCAAGGCAGTTTCGCTGCCACCAGCAGATCCCTGACACATCCCCATTCCTTCCTCCCCGAACCCCAAACCCGGGGTCCCCGTGCCCTCGCCCCCCCCGGCAGCAGTGCCCAGCCAAACCTGTGAGCAGGGCAGGGGCCGGGCAGAGCCCCCCGAGCCGGAGCAGCAGAGACTCGAGGGGCTGCAGCTCCTGGAGCAGACACTCCGCATCTTCCTCCTCCTCCCGCTGTCCCACCTCCATCCCCTCGGCCAGCACGGGGACACGCAGGAAAAACAGCGGGGTGTGAGGGCTGGGGTTGAAAGTAGAATGCAAATCTCTTTTTTTTTCTCTCTCTCTTTTTTTTTTTTTTTTTTTTTTTTTTTTTTTTTTTTGTTGTTCGTCTGCTTTTTTTTTTTTTTTTTTTTTTTTTTTTTTTACATATATACACGAGTCCGACAATAAAACGTGGAACACAGTGCAAAGCCTTGGCTGCAGAGCACCCAGGACTGGCTTAGTTGTGCATCGTGGCGTGTCCAGCTGGGGTGGATCCCGAAAATCCGTGTCCTCGGCCGGCTTGGGAGCACAGAGAGGCGGCTGCCCGGCGGGCAGAGCCCAGTCCCGAGTGGTTTAAAAGCTGCCGGCGGTGCCGGGAGGCTCAGAGGTGCCGCGGGCTGGGGTGCCCGTTGTGGTACAGCTTCTGTTTGATGTGCACCATGTTCCCGGTGGCCTCCTCGTACTGCCGGTGGTGGCGTTTCCTCAACTCCTTCAAGTTACAAAACTTCGGAATCCAAGACCAGGAGTTGTCTGGAAGGCAGGGAGGAGAGGGGAGGTGAGGGCTGTGCTGTGCTGGGGATGAGCAAAGCCACCCCTGAGGTGACCTCGGGCACAGGAGCAGAGCACCCACCCTGCCAGGATGGTCAGGGCAGCTTTAATTTTTAAATGTTAAATTTAATTTATTTTTTAAAAAAATTTTAATTTTAATTCAATTTAATTTTAATTAACTTCCCCCATCCTTTCAACCCATTAGTTCACCCCTCAGCCCAGGAAGCTGAGAGGAAGGATGGCCAGGATGGCCAGGGCAGCTTTAATGCTCCTCCAAATTCCTACTCCCTGTGCCCCCATCCTTTTAACCCATTTTGAACCCCTTAGTTCACCCCTCAGCCCAGGAACCTGAGAGGAAGGAGGGAAACGAGCTAAACCCAGCACTGAGAGAGAAAAGAAACCATGGGAAGGATTCCACTGATGAAAAGAACAGAAAAAGAAATTTGCCTTTACAAACAAGCTGTAGTTTGCTGAGGAATTAAATTGGGTATTGAGAGATGGAAGAAACAATGGGAGGAACCAGGAATTCCATAAGAATTCAAAATGAAAGGAGGGCTGTCCATGAGAGGGGAATCTCAGGAATCAGGGGTTCTGGCACTCTGTGCCTCTGCAGTGCCTCAGCAAGAGAGGGAAATGGGGCTGGGAAATTGGGATAAAAAGGAGGGAAAATCCTCCAAAAATCAGAGAGAGCCCCGTGGTCTGTGCCTTTCCTGGAATAAAGCCAGAGGACTCCTGTGTCTGTGAACTCTGGGCTTTGGGGATTCTTTCTCCTGACAGCAACGTTCCAGCTGCCGCCCATTTCCACGGGAATTTTGGGGGATTCCAGCTCGAAATCCCCGGAGCCCAGCCCCTCCCAGGCCAGCTGGGACTGCCAGAGAAGGGCAGAGGGCCCAGGGATGAGCTGCTGTGCCGGGAATTGGTGGGGCTCCAGGATTTTTGTGTCTTTCCCACCCCAAAGGAATCTCTGAGCCCACGACTGGGAGGTGGTGCAGCTGCTCCCAAGCACCAGGCTGAGCTCCTGGGGAATATTTCCAATTTTGAGCCCCCTCTCCCCCCAGGAAGGAGCCCCAGGTTATTGTGCCAGGCCCCCAGTGTGACATTGAGTGGTGCTCGGGCTCTCCTCGTTCACACAGCACACAATTTTGTGTTTTCCCCTGCCCCAGCCTCACAGTCAGGCACCATTTATTCCTTCTGGAAAAAAAAAATAAATTTTGGCTTTGTTCAACAAAGAAATACATCCCTTTTTGCTTAGTGCTTTTAAAATTACCCATTTGCAGCGCTGATTTTGAATAAATAGGGAATATTTAGGTTCCTTGCACTGCTGGCCAAGCTTTTTATAAAGCCTTAAAATAGGTGTACACAGGGAGGGGGGAAAAAAAATGAAACAAAAGAGATCAATTAATCGAAATACTAAATTAATTACTAAAAATAAAAGCCTCCATTCACGAGGGGTAGGTGATCCCAGCTCTGAAGAACACCCCAGCACAAGGAGAGCTCCTGGCAGCCCTGCTCTGCTCTCTGATGAAAATCAGGAGTCACAGACCCAAAATTGCTTCTCAGCAGCTGAGATCTCCCAGGAAAATCAGCCCCTGCTTGGGAAATAGCAGTAGCACAGCCCTGGGAGAATCCTGACTCAGAATCTGCTCCCAGAGGCTGCTGGGGATTTGGGAAGAGTAATGGGAAATTAATATCATTTTTTATCTGAGTTTGTAGAAAGAGAGAGTCCACTTCTCTAATTGGAATTTCTTATTGGGCTGCAGATAAATCTTTCTCCTGCTGGCTTCTCCTTTTCCTCTGAGTTGTGATTTAACAGCCCCATCAGTCAAGAGTTGGAGAGATGGGGATTTGCAGGCACTTTTGGAGGGAATTTCCAGGCATTCTTTAATTGAATACATTTTTTCCTGCCCTTTTTTTTTCTCCTTCAAATATGAAAATCCACGGATGCCCGTGCTGGGGAGGACAATGGGGCAGAGGGAGCCTCTGAGGGAGCATCTGTTTGTCCTCCTCAGGGTGTTAAATCAGGATTTTAACTGCTCCAAAGCCTGGAAGTTCCACCCAACCCTTTCCCCCGTGGCACAGCTGAACAAAAACATCTCCACATCTGGCCAGGGATGAGGAATGGAAAACCTCAGCTGACACCACACAGATGTCTGTCACTGTCACCACAATGTCAGAGGCTCACACAACCCACACCAGGCTGGGAAAAAAAAACAAAATTCCAGATTTTTTTCTGGGGAGTTTTGGTCCAGCCTGAAGTTATTCTGCCCACAGAATTCCCACACCAGTGTTCCTGCTTGGGTCACAGAATTATGGAATATCCTGAGCTGGGAGCATCACTGAGCTCCTGGAAGAAGAGGGGAAAAGAGGAGGAAAGAGGGGGAAAGAGGGAAGAGGAAAGAGGGGGAAAGAGGGGGAAAGAGGGGAAAGAGGGGGAAAGAGGGGGAAAGAGGGGGAAAGAGGGGGAAAGAGGGGGAAAGAGGGGGAAAGAGGGGGAAAGAGGGGGAAAGAGGGGAAAGAGGGGGAAAGAGGGGGAAAGAGGGGGAAAGAGAAAGGGGAAAGAGGGGGAAAGAGGGGAAAAGAGGGGAAAAGAGGGGAAAAGAGGGGAAAAGAGGGTACCTGCTGCTCCCTGTCCCCTCTCCCTCAGGGAAATGAGGCTCGTGCTGATGCCTTGGGGGTTTAGCTTTTCTGTTTTTCATGTATTTATAATCTTGCAATTTTAAATCTGTAATTTTCATGTATTTGTAATCCTACAGTTCTTTAGTGTGTTTACTCTAAACTCCATGAGTGAGCTGCTGTGCTCACATTTTGGTCAGACACAACAATTCCTCTCTGTGGAATCCCAGAATCCCTAAATCCCCAGGTTGGGAGAGCCCGCCAGGATCATGGAGTCCAACCCAGCCCCAACACCTCACCCAGCCCCTGGCACCCAGTGCCAGGCTGTTGGAAACACACCCAGGGCTGGGGGCTCCAGGACACCATCCTGCACTTTATTACTCTTAAATTAAAATCAAATTAAAAGACCCCAATGGACACACACCTGGGCAGTGCACCCAGGGTGGACCCACAGTGGGCACAGAATGGATGCCTCATCACCAGGCCCCACACTTTTATAAATTCTGGTCCGGTCTGTTTTTAAACACACCCAGGGATGGTGACTCCACCACCTCCCCGGGCAGAACATTCCAGTGATTAATTATTCTTTGCATAGAAAACTCGTTCCCAATATCCAGCCCGTATTTGTGCAGTCTGGGGCTGTGCCCTCTGCTCGTGCCAGTGCTGCTGCAGGCAGAGCCCCCCTGAGCACAGCCCCTCTCAGGAGCTGCAGGGAGTGACAGGAGCACCCCTGAGTCTGCTCTGCTCCAGCTCCACACCCCCAGCTCGTCCCTGGCAGCGTTTGTGTGCCCAGTCCCGGTGCTCCAGCCCCCGGGCATCCTCTGGATGTGTGAAAGCATCTGAGTGCTTCCCAAACACAGGGGAACAGCAGGAGGAACTGGAGGAGGAGGAAGAGGGGGGAGAAGAAGAGGAGGAAGAGGAGGAGGAGGAGGAAGAGGAGCAGGAGGAAGAGCAGGAGCAGAAGCAGGAGGAGCAGAAGGAAGGAGAGGAGGAAGAGCAGGAGGAAGAAGAGAAGGAGGAGGAGCAGGAGGAGAAGCAGGAGTAAGAGAAGGAATAGGAGGAGCAGGAGGACCAAGAAGAGGAGAAGCAGGAGCAGGAGGAAGAGGAGGAGGAAGAGGAGCAGAAGGAGGAGCAGGAGCAGAAGCAGGAGGAGCAGGAGGAAAAAGAGGAGGAGGAACAGGAGGAGCAGGAAGATGAAGAAGAAGAGGAGGAGAAGCAGGAGCAGGAGGAGGAGCAGGAGGAGGAGAAGGAGAAGCAGGAGAAGCAGGAGGAGCAGGATCAGGAGCAGGAGGAAGAGGAGGAGGAGCAGCAGGAGGAGAAGCAGGAGGAGCAGGAGGAAGAGGAGGGGGAGGAAGAAGAGGAGCAGGAGGACAAAGAAGAAGAGGAGGAGAAGCAGGAGAAGCAGGGAGGAGGAGCAGAGGAGAACAGGAGAAGCAGAGGGAAGCAGGAGGAGCAGGAGCAGGAGGAGGAGGAAGAGCAGAGGAGGAAGAGGAGGAGAGCAAGAGCAGGAGCAGAGGAAGAAGAACAGGAGGAAGGGAGCAGGAGCAGGATCAGGAGGAAGAGGATCAGGAGCAGGAGGAAGAAGGAGAAGCAGGAGCAGGATCAGGAGGAAGAGGAGGAGGATCAGGAGCAAGGAGAGGAGGAAGAGCAGGAGGAAGAGGCAGGAGCAGGATCAGGAGCAGGAGGAAGAGGAGGAGGATCAGGAGCAGGAGGAAGAGGAGGAGGATCAGGAGCAGGAGGAAGAGGAGCAGGATCAGGAGCAGGAGCAGGATCAGGAGCAGGAGGAAGAGGAGCAGGATCAGGAGTAGGAGGAAGAGGAGCAGGATCAGGAGCAGGAGGAAGAGGAGCAGGATCAGGAGTAGGAGGAAGAGGAGGAGGATCAGGAGCAGGAGCAGGATCAGGAGCAGGAGGAAGAGGAGCAGGATCAGATAGAGGAAGAGGAGCAGGATCAGGAGCAGGAGGAAGAGGAGCAGGATCAGGAGTAGGAGGAAGAGGAGGAGGATCAGGAGCAGGAGCAGGATCAGGAGCAGGAGGAAGAGGAGGAGGCTCAGGAGCAGGAGGAGGATCAGGATCAGGATCAGGAGCAGGAGCAGGAGGAAGAGGAGGAGGCTCAGGAGCAGGAGGGATCAGGATCAGGAGCAGGAGCAGAGCAGGAGGAAGAGGAGGAGGATCAGGAGCAGGAGCAGGAGGAAGAGGAGGAGGCTCAGGAGCAGGAGGAGGATCAGGATCAGGAGCAGGAGCAGGAGCAGGAGGAAGAGGAGGAGGCTCAGGAGCAGGAGGAGGATCAGGATCAGGATCAGGAGCACTTACCATACCGTCGGCTGGTCCTCCAGGCGCGCACGGCGTAGTGCAGGACCCCGTCCATCCACACCAGGAACCAGCTTATACAAAAGCCCAGCAAAAGTCCCAGCATCAGGTCGATCTCCTGCTTGGTTACATTGTCAGTCACAAAATAATTCTCCGAGGAATCCACCACCGACTGGTCCCCGTCGTAAGGGATGACATAATGGACATGATGCCTGGGGCAGAAATGGGAAAAAAAAAAAAAAAAAATAAAGAATGGGGAATTTGCTTTCACCTTTCCTCCCAGCTCCTCCCACCATCCCCGGCTGGAGTCTGGGGTTTCCAGCCCTGCAGTTTCTAAATTCTGCTTCTTTGTGATGTTTCGTGTTGGAAAGGAAGAAACAAGAAAGTCCTATAATTGTGACTATTTAGCCAAAGATGTTAAAAATGTAGAAACTTGAGGAGACATCGAAGTGAAAGCAGTGTTTGTTTGAATGTTTCTAGAACAGCTTTGGCTGATCAAAGGTTTTTCTCTCTTTGTTAGGAATATAATTTACAAGCAGACACACCAGAGCCAGAACAGCCCCTTCTTCCCTGGCCTGGACCCCCATAAAATTTAGAGATTAAAACGGAGTAAAACATGGGAATGGAGCCATTCCTATAGGATGTAAATGTAGAAAATTTGTATTTGATACTAGATTGGTTACTGAGAAAGTAGAATATTCAACATAGAAAGAGAGAGAAGGCATAAAGATTCCTTAGTTTGTAACTCCACACACAGTGTGAGCTGCTGTGCTCACAGTTTGGTCACACACAACAATTCCTGCCAATCCAGGACACCTCACTGCCTCTGGTGAGAAATGCAAATAAAAGTGAGTTTAAGGCAGCAAACTTGGGGTAAATTCCTTCATTACCTGCAGCCTTAATTGGGAAATTAACCCCCAAAATACAAATGGACCAAACTTCTAAAAATGTGAAAACCCATGCTCCATTTTTGGTGGGATTTCACCCACCCTAAATGCACCTGAAGGTCCTTCAAGAACCAGAACTGCTTTTTATTCTCTTAATTTTGTCTGGCCTCTGTTTTCAAGTATCCCAAGACACCATCAGTGTCCCTGACACTGCAGAATTCAGAGAGTTTGCAGGTTTACAACCACGGAGGGGGCACAGGGGGGAATTCCTCCAAGAGCCTGGAAAATCCCAGGAGCTCCAGAACCCCCTGAGCGTCTCCTGCAGACCCAGGCAGCAATTCCTGCCTGCAGGAATCCCAGCACTGGAGCAGCTCCCAAGGCTCCCAGGGTCTGCAGAAGCTGCCCCGTGCCAGGAGCGTGACCGGGCTCCTTTGTGCCGTGAGCTGATGGAGACACAACCCAAAAAACCCAAAAAACCCCAAAATCCTCCCCCAGGTTCACCTGGGGAAAAGCAGGGAAATGTCAGGGAAGGCGTGCGGGAGTGGTGGAGCAGGGAGAGAAGCAAAGCGGGCGGGAGGGGATGAGCGGTGACGGGAGCTGGGAGGGGTGGGAGGATGCCGGGGGATGCGGGAGCGGCAATTCCCATCCCAGGGAGCCTCAGCCGGGAGGGAACGCGCGCCCAGCCCGGGATGGCAACTCCGGGCATGGCCAGTGCTCCCAGTTCAGGGAGCAGGGCTGCCCAGTGCTCCCAGTTCAGGGAGCAGGGCTGCCCAGTGCCCCAGTTCAGGGAGCAGGGCTGCCCAGTGCCCCCAGTTCAGGGAGCAGGGCTGCCCAGTGCCCCCAGTTCAGGGAGCAGGCTGCCCAGTGCCCCCAGTTCAGGGAGCAGGGCTGCCCAGTGCTCCCAGTTCAGGGAGCAGGGCTGCCCAGTGCCCCCAGTTCAGGGAGCAGGCCCATTGCTGCCCAGTGCCCCAGTTCAGGGAGCAGGGCTGCCCAGTGCTCCCAGTTCAGGGATCAGCCCTGCCCAGTGCCCCCAGTTCGGGGGCAGGGCTGCCCAGTGCCCCCAGTTCGGGGGCAGGGCTGCCCAGTGCCCCAGTTCAGGGAGCAGGGCTGCCCAGTGCCCCCAGTTCAGGGAGCAGGGCTGCCCAGTGCTCCCAGTTCAGGGACAGCGCTGCCCAGTGCCCCAGTTCGAGGTCAGGCTGCCCATGCCCCCAGTTCGGGGCAGGCTGCCCAGTGCCCCCAATTCGGGAGCAGGGCTGCCCAGTGCCCCAGTGTCCCCAATTCAGGGATTACCCTTCCCAGTGCTCCCAGTGTCCCCAAATTCAGGAATCATCCCTGCCCAGTGCTCCCAGTGTCCCCAATTCAGGATCATCCCTGTCCAGTGCTCCCAGTGTCCCCAGTTCGGGATCAGCCCTGCCCAGTGCTCCCAGTTCCCCAGTTCAGGGATCAGCCCTTCCCAGTGCTCCCAGTGTCCCAAATTCAGGAATCATCCCTGCCCAGTGCTCCCAGTGTCCCCAGTTCAGGAATCATCCCTGCCCAGTGTTCCCAGTCCCCAGTTCAGGGATCAGCCCTTCCCAGTGCCATCCCCAGTGTCACCCCCATGTTTCATCAGGAATCATCCCTGCCCAGTGCTCCCAGTACCCCCAGTTCAGGGATCAGCCCTTGCCCAGTGCTCCCAGTGTCCCCATTCAGGAATCATCCCTTCCCAGTGTTCCCAGTGTCCCTAGTTCAGGGATCAGCCCTTCCCAGTGCTCCCAGTGTCCCCAGTTCAGGGATCAGCCCTTCCCAGTGCCCCAGTGTCCCCAGTTCGGGAATCAGCCCTGCCCAGTGCTCCCAGTGTCCCCAGTTCAGGGATCATCCCTTCCCAGTGCCCCCAGTGTCCCCAGTTCGGGGATCAGCCCTTCCCAGTGCCCCCAGTGTTCCCGGCGGAGCGGAGCGCGGCAATCGCCGCTGAATATTCATGAGGTGCAGGTTGCTCCATAATCACGCCTGAGAAACGTCCAAATATTGACACAAACAAACCTCCACTCGAAGGCACCTTCTGAAAACAGCCCTAATCTCTGCGGGGCCCGCACGGGGCGAGCGGAGGCTCCGCGGTGGCGACCAGCCCCGGGAAGGGACGGGAGACGCCAGCGGCGATGGCAGCCGCGATTCCCGGGCTGGGGACAGCCCTGGCCCTGGCTGGAGCAGGGATTTCCCCTCCTTTGGCACTGGGGGAATTCCAAAAGGAATGGGGGGGGTTCCCCTGAGCACAGCCCAGCAATTCCCATATTTCAAATTTACCAAATCCCTGCATGCATCTCCCATATTTCATGATTTCCCAAATCCCTGCACGCATCTCCCATGTTCCATCGTCCCCAAAGCCCTGCATGCATCTCCCATATTCCATGATTTCCCAAATCCCTGCACGCATCTCCCTGGTTTCCAACCCTGCACACACACATATTTCCATGTCCACAATTTTCCAAATCCTGCACCATTTCATGTCCATCCTTCCCAATCACTACACACATCTCCATGTCCATGATTTCCCAATCCCTGCCACACTGTCCATGATTGTCCCCAAATCCCTGCACACATTTTTCATGTCCATGATTGTCCCCAAATCCCTGCACACATCTCCCATGCTCCACTGTCCCCAAATCCTGCACACACCTCCATGACATGGGGACACCTGGCAGGTCCCCAGCTCTCTCCCTTTTGCTTTGTGCAGCCCAGGCACAGCCCAAGGGATGAATCCACAAAGTCAGGAGTGCTTGGAGGGCAGGACATGGCTGGGCCCTGTGTTTCACCTGTGCTGTCACCTGTGCAGTGTCACCTGTGCTGTCACCTGAGCCCCAGCACCTACACAGCCACCCCTGAAGCTCAGAGAACCCAAACATCCCCCAAACACCCAGGACAGATCCCTGGAATGAGCACAGAGCTTCACCTGGACAGGAAAAGCCTGGAGTTCCTCCAGCCCCAGAGCTCAGGGTGACACCAACCCCAACCCCAGGGTGTCACCAACACCAACCCCAGAGCTCAGGGTGCCACCAACCCCAGAGCTCAGGGTGACACCAACCCCAGAGCTCAGGGTGCCACCAACCCCAGAGCTCAGGGTGACACCACCAACCCCAGAGCTCAGGGTGACACCAACCCCAAGCTCAGGTGCCACCAACCCCAGAGCTCAGGGTGCCACCAACCCCAGAGCTCAGGGTGCCACCAACCCCAGAGCTCAGGGTGACACCAACCCCAACCCCAGAGCTCAGGGTGACACCAACCCAACCCCAGGGTGTCACCAACACCAACCCCAGAGCTCAGGGTGCACCAACCCAACCCCAGAGCTCAGGGTGACACCAACCCCAGAGCTCAGGGTGTCACCAACCCCAACCCCAGAGCTCAGGGTGACACCAACCCAACTCAACCCCAGAGCTCAGGGGTGTCACCAAACCCAACCCCAGAGCTCAGGGTGACACCAACCCCAACCCCAGGGTGTCACCAACACCAACCCCAGAGCTCAGGGTGACACCAACACCAACCCCAGAGCTCAGGGTGACACCAACCCCAGAGCTCAGGGTGTCACCAACACCAACCCCAGAGCTCAGGGTGACACCAACCCCAACCCCAACCCCAGGGTGACACCAATCCCAACCCCAGAGCTCAGGGTGACACCAACCACAACCCCAACCCCAGAGCTCGGGGGTGCACACAACCAACCAGAGCTCAGGGTGACACCAACCCCAGGTGTGACACCAACCCCAAACCCAGAGCTCAGGGTGTCACCAACCCCAACCCCAGAGCTCAGGGTGACACCAACCCCAACCCCAGAGCTCAGGGTGACACCAACCCCAGGTGACACCAAACCAGGGTGACACCAACCCCAAACCCAGAGCTCAGGGTGACACCAACCCCAGGTGACACCAACCCAGGGTGACACCAACCCCAAACAGAGCTCAGGGTGTCACCAACCCCAACCCCAGAGCTCAGGGTGCCACCAACCCCAGAGCTCAGGGTGACACCAACCCCAGAGCTCAGGGTGTCACCAACCACCAACCCCAGAGCTCAGGGTGCACAACCCCAACCCCAGAGCTCAGGGTGTCACCAACCCAACCCCAGAGCTCAGGGTGCACCAACACCAACCCCAGAGCTCAGGGTGTCACCAACACCCCCAGAGCTCAGGGTGACACCAACCCCAGAGCTCGGTGACACCAACACCAACCCCAGGGCTCAGGGTGCCAACCAACCCAGAGCTCAGGGTGTCACCAACACCAACCCCAGAGCTCAGGGTGACACCAACCCCAACCCCAGAGCTCAGGGTGTCACCAACCCCAACCCCAGGGTGTCACCAACCCCAGGGTGTCACCAACCCCAACCCCAGAGCTCGGGGGGTCTCTGCCCTGCCTGGCTTAGGGAACTCCATCCCTCCAAGGAAATCCAAGTTTGGATGCCAGGTGCAAGCCCCTAAATGAGAATCCTCCTGCCCCCAGAGCTCCCCACTGCAGTCTGGTTTTCAGGCCTGAGGTTTCTGAGTTTCTAAAGCTCTGTTTTTCTGATGTTTTGGTTTGCTGAAACGTAGTTCCCAGCAAAAAAAAAAAAAAAAACATAAACAAAACATTGTTTTATGACAGCATTCATGCTGTGAATTCTTTCTAGAAAGAGAGATTCTCTCTTAATGTCCCTCTAGTTTGACCAATGTGAGTAAAGAAATTTGTCTTTCTTTCACCAATCACAGTGGTCTATAAAAATGATATATAAAAAAAGGATCCCTAAAAATAAAACATTCTTTCTTCACACAACCATAAAAAAAATATCACAACAATCTATATCCTGTGTGTTATCTCAACAAGAACAAAGCACCTGAGGCCCTGCAGCCTTCCAGCTTTTGGGAACCCCGAGTCCCCAAAATAATTCCACCCAGAGTAGATCCCAGAGCTGCATTTCCACTTTGTGGAGTTTTCTGGAAGGAGTTTAGCAAAGCCCAGGGAGAAATGATTTTTTTCCTGCTGTTGCAACAGCTGGGAGAGCTGGGCTGCAGGGAATTTTATCCTTCCCTTGCCCTAGCAGGACTGAATCAGGCACAGAGGTGGGGGAGAGAGCAGGGACTGACCCCACGAGGGTCCTGCTGCTGCTGAACCCTGGGGATGTCCCAGGAGGGAATTTTCCCTTTCCCAGGGAAAGCCCTTGCCCCCAGTGTGGTGGTGGAAGCAAAGGCAGCACGGATCACCAACCATCCATCCTGCAAGCAGAAGCTCACCCCCATAATCACAAACCCCCCCCCAAATGGATAATTTGGGTGCCCTCCTCAATCCCTGCTGCTTCCCTCCCACCTTCCCCCTAGATAAATCAAGATCCTCCCGGGATTTCCCCAGATTTTATTACCCTTTCTCCATGTCCCCCCAAATTCCTGCCCCCACTTCCCCTCCGTGGTTTCCCCACAGCCACACCTGTCCATACCTTTGCTCCAAATCCCTTTTCCCTGAATTCCTCCTTGATACAAGAGGGGGGATGAAGTGGGGGAGGAAAAGAAAAGGTCCCATAAGAACACCCCGAGCTGTGCCCAGCCGGGAACACCCCAAGCTGTGCCCACCTTTGGGGACCCCAGAACACCCCGAGCTGTGCCCACGCTGGGGGACCCCAGAACACCCCGAGCTCTGCTCAGCCCACAACACCCCGAGCTGCGCCCACCCTTGGGGGGACCCCAGAACACCCCGAGCCGTGCCCACCCTGGGGTACCCCAGAACACCCCGAGCCGTGCCCACCTTTAGGGACCCCAGAACACCCCGAGCCGTGCCCACCTTTAGGGACCCCAGAACACCCCGAGCCGTGCCCACCTTGGGACCCCAGAACACCCCGAGCCGTGCCACCTGGTACCAACCCGCCGTCCACCCTGGGGTACCCCAGAACACCCCGAGCCGTGCCCCCCGTGGCCGTGGGCACAGCAATCCCCATCCCCTCGGGCCGGGGAAGCTCCGGGGATGCAGCGGGAGCGGCTCTCGCTGCTGTGCCCGGCTCTGGTGCCAAACCGGCCCGGGGCAGCGCGGTGAGCTGTGTGCACACGTGTGCCCGAGCTGGCACATCGCTGTCCCCATCCCCGGGCTGTCCCCAAGCCGGGGAAGCTCCGGGGGCAGCGGCTCCGCTATTGTCCCTTGCCGTGACCTTGTGCCAGCGCCGGCTGCTGCAGCCCCGGCGCGGCTCGGGAGCCTCTGGAGGAGCCGCGGGGGTGTCCGGAACAGGGACAGGGGTCGGCAATGCCTCTGCGCCCCCCATTCTCCCCTGCTGCCCTGGGGACAGCCCCGGGGACAAGGACAGGGACAGGCCGATGCTCGGCTCGCCGCCGGGCAGGTGACAGTGGCAGCAGCCGCGTCACCTCTCCCGGGCTCTCGCTGCAGCTGCCACATCCTGGCCGGACCGAGCCCTTCCCCATGGCCAGCTGCTGCGGGATTTGGGGATGTGGGGTTTATCCAGCCCCGGGCGGGAGGGCACGCAGAGCGTCCCTGTCCTGCAGCCCTGCCTGACCTCAGGAGCACCCCGGGCAGGGGTCCCGCTGGGACAGGGTGGTGGCACCGGGAGAAACTGGCCCTGCTCCTGGCCCTGGTGGCCACCTGGCCCTGATCCTGGTCCTGGTATTATCCACCTAGTCCTGGTCCTGGTATCCACCTGGTCCTGGTCCTGACCCTGGTATCCACCTGATCCTGGTTCTGGTCCTTGTCCTGACCCTGGTATCCACCTGATCCTGGTTCTGTCCTGTCCTGACTGTATCCACCGATCCTGTCCTGTAGCCTGTCCTGGTTCTGGTCCTGGCCCTGATTCTGATCCTGGTCCTGGTATCCACCTGGTCCTGGTCCTGGTCCTGGTGGCCACCTGGCCCTGGCACAGTCTCCAGGAGCCCAGGCAAGGGCTGCTGGTGCAAAGAGCACCCCCAGCCCACCCCCAGAGGGGCCGGGCACAGAGAGATTCCCAGAGTGGCTGGGGAAGAAGGACAGAGGAGAAATGTCCCTCGTGTCCCTCGTGGCAGCAGAGCCCCCTGCCCAGCGCTGCCAGCCCCAGGGCAGGGCTGTGCCCAGCAGCCCCTCGCACTCCGGGGTGCCGGGCAGGGCTCCGGGCTCTGCTCCCGGGACAGCTCCAGCAGCGAGGGGAGCTGGGCACGGCAGGGCTGGAGCAGCCCTGCAGGTTCGGCACAGCCGGGGCTCTGCCGCAGGGTGCGGGCACCCAGGTGAGACCGAGCCTCCTCCCGGCCCTGCCCAGCCCTGCCCGGCTCGCAAAGGCTCAGCCAAGGTCGCCCAGAAGGTCAGTGGCGAGCGGAACACAGCGCCAGAGCTCGGGAGAGAGACAGAGATCCCCCTGGAGAGCCCCCCCGGCTGCTCCCGGCTCCCTCCAGGTGTCCCCGGCTCCCTCCAGGTGTCCCCTGCTCCCTCCAGGTGTCATCTGCTGCCTCCAGCTCACCCTGCCTCCTCCACGGACGCCCTTTGGTGTTTTTCCTCTGCATGACATCACCCAGCTCCTGAGCTGCTGCCAGCTCTCTGCTTCCACACGGGAAGGACCCTTTGCTGCCTGGGACGGAGCAGGGCAGCCCTGCCCAGCCCTGCCCTCCCTCCCCGGGGCTCTGGGCAGCCCGGGGGCCGAGGATGCAGAGTTCCACACCTGCCCCAGGTGTCCCCAGGGGCGGGGGAGTGAGGCTGTCAGCCCTGCTGGGGCTCCTGTCACACCCAGCCCACCTTGCAGTTGAGCTCCAGGTGAGCCCTGGCCCTGTGCTGATGTTCTGCCCCCAGCCCCAGCCCTGCCTCCCTTCCCAGGCAGTTTTCCCAGCTCTGGGTGCTGCCCCGTGGCCTGGGGGGTGCTGGCAGCTCTGCCCTCCTTGGCTCTGGTGCTCTGGACACCTCACCTGCCCAGGGGAGGAGGTTTGCCACCTCTCAGAGCCCAGCTCGGCCACCAGAGCAGGGACACTCCCTGGCAAAGGCACTGTGCAGCCCAGACTGCAAACAGAGGCTGAATGGCACCCAAAAAAAAGCCCTGCAGAGATGGGCCAGGGGTGGTCATGGCAGCTGCAGGCATCCCCCAAGCCCTGCAGCCACTCACACTCTGCACAGCACAGGTGTCACCTGGTTCTGGGTGTCACAAACCCCACCTGAGTCCAGGCACTTAAAGAGCACCTCGACAAATGTCCCCCTTGCTCCTGGCATGAAATGACAGCAAACAGCCACCCTGGCTGCTGAAAACCCCACAGGGAAGGGTGAAGGTGGGGCTCAGCCTCCAGCAGCACCTGGAGCTGGGGCTGGCTCCCTTCCCCAGTGTCTCGATCCTTCCCAGCCACTGCAAACACGCTGAATGCTTTAAAAACGTGGCTAAAATAATGCACAGCACACCTTGGACTTGTCTGGGACCTTCCTGCTGGGCCAGAGCCCCCAGAGGGAGAACAGGCAGAGTCCAGGGCAAGGCATAGGGCTGGCCCAGGCATGGCCTGAGGAGTGTTTGGGGGGGCAGCTGGAGCAGCCAGCTCTGCTGGCCGTGCCCCTGGGTGACTCCCCAGAGCCCCCAGAAGGTGAGCAGAGCCCTGGGCACGGCTGCTGCTGCTGCTGCCACCTCCCCAGGACCAACACCGGGCACCAGCCGAGCTGGAAGGGGGCACAGAGGAACTAGAGACTCCCAAAGTGGAGCTGGACTCAGCCAGGACCCATCCCAGTGCCAGGGAGGGGGGTTCAGGCTGAGGATGCACCCAGGAAAGCCTGGCAGGGCTCAGAGAGACAGAGCCAGCTCCCAGCCCCTGAGAGCAGATCCCAGCTCCTCCTGGAGAATCCTGCTCCCTCAGCCAGCCTGGCTCCTGGGGAGGGGGCCCACTGTGCTGCCCTGAGCAAGGAGACAACCAGGAGAGGAGAGGAGAGCAAGGAAAACCTTTCTGAATGAATTATTGGGTCTGACTGACACTGCGACCCAGGCTAGGGCAGGAGGGAGATCATTAATTGCAGCAGCTCAGCCCACTGCACATCAATCTTCATTCATTCCAATTCCTCCTTCCATTTCTGCAACATTTACTGATTTTTTCCCCCATTCCTCGCTGCAACACACTGAACTGCAGCCAGCTCCCTCCTCCGAGGACTCCCCCTGGTTATTGGCAAATTAAGTTCTTCATCAAGCCCTGGTAGCAGTGCTGACAAGAGGCTCCAGGACACAGCCCTGCTGCCCCAGGGCCGAGCTCAGAGCTCCTGGGAGCTGTCAGAGGGGACAGCCTGGAAATCAGAGGGCTCCAAAAGCTGCAGCAGGTCACGGGTGGGTTGTGAAATCTCCTGGCCAGGGCAGGAGCAGTGGGAGCTGATGCTCAGGGGCTCCTGAGCTGTCTCTGCTGGCAGGAGCCATTGCTCCCACACACCTGAGGCAAGGGAGAAACTTTGCTTTTTTGCCTCCTCTCACATCCACACCCAGCAGTTTGGGAGTTTTTCAGTGCACTTTTGAAGAAATGGCCCGGAGGTGTTTGTGGGGAGTGCCACAAACACCAGTTATCTGCCTCAAGAGCATCTCTGCAGGCACAGAGGGAGAGCAGAGGGACCCCTGCCACCCCCTCAGCCCTGGGCAGGAGGGGACACTCAGCCCAGCCACCAGTGAGAGCCCTCAGCCACCCCAAACATCACAGTCCACTGCCAGCAGCCCATTTCCACCAGCAAGCTGGGAGGAGTGAAAAGGAAAAGCTGGCGGAAGCAGCAGAGGAAAACTCTCAAACTAGCAAAAAACATCGAGAGGCCTCCAAGAAAAAACAGCTAAGGAAAAGCAAATCCTTGCCAAAACCAAGAAGACACCGTGGGTGGGTTGTTGTTTTTTTTTTTGGGGTTTTTTTTTTGCCCACGATCTTCCAAATTGACCTCAAGAGGGAGAAGCCCAAGGAGCTGAGGGTGCTGCCACATCCCCCAAGCCTGGCTGCTCCTGGCCCTGGAGGTGCTGCTGGGGCTTTCCCTGCTGTTCTGCCCCAGCAGGCTGAGGAGGAGCCATGGATGGGCAGGAAGGCTCCCAGAACCTCTGGAACCTCCAAGAGGTGGAAGGGCAAAGCGTTTCCATCCAGCCAAGCTCAGCCCAGCTCCCACTCCAGGGTCACCGTGGGCAGAGGGCAAAGCTCCCCCCTAAAGGCTGCCTGTGGCCAGGGAGGGCTCTGCCAGAGGGTCCTGTGGCTGGCACAGCCTCAGCTGCTTCTGCTCGCCCACAGGCCGGGCACTCTCCCGCAGGCAGTGAGTAACCAGGAGGGGAGCAGCACCAGCAGCAGTCCCACTGGGAAAGGCAGAATTCCCCTCTCCAGAGCCCAGCCCCGGGCCCGAGCAGATGGCAGAGCAGCCAGAGCTCAGCTCTGAGCCCAGCAGCTCAGCGGTATCGCCCCAGAGCCATGCTCTTTGGGGGAGTGAAGCTTTCCCAGGAGCCACGGAAGGGAGGGAGGCAGGGATTTTGCTCAGCCATAAAGTTGTGCCCAGCAAAGGCCCCACTCCTGGCACAGCGTGCACCCCTGGCTCACCCCACAAACCCAGCCCAGCGTGCACCACAGCTCCCAGGAGGAAAAACCACAGGGAATTGAAATCTGATCGGAGATTGCAAAGCCTCAAAGTGACTCTGTCCTAAATGGCCACATTCTGGCCTGGACAGGGATCCTCTCCTCCCTCCAAAGCCTGTTCCATTTAGGAGCCACACAACCAAAAACTGCAACACCCAGACCACAAACAGGCTGGGGAACACCACGGCCAAAGGCAAGGTGACAAACGCTTAAATCAAAGTTACTCACTGCCCCAGGGCTCCCCAGCGCCCGTACACAAACAGAGGGAGATGCACTTCCATGCCCACAGAAAACTCTTCTTCCGGGGGAAAAAAAACAACAACTCCCACCCCCAGAAAAAAAAAATACAACCCCCACCCGCCCTGGCCTCATCCCGTCCATGCAGGAGCTGCTGAGGAAGGTGAGACACAGAAGGCAGAAATGGTAGCCAGTAGCTGCCTGTCACTGGCCACCTCCTGCCCGGGGAGCAGGGGTGGGAAGGGGCTGGCGGCAGGGCAGGGGAGGGGCTCTCTCTGCAGGTAACTCACCTTCCACAGTTGCAGTGACAAACTCGGTCCTCCCCTCTGAGATGCGGTAGGATGTAATTGTGAAATCTGTCCAGCAACGCATTCATGTCCATCAAGCAAGCTATTGCCTGTAAGAGCCCACAACCAAGGCATCGGGTCAACTCTGGATGATGGAATAAAACATTGACTCCAGTTTGATCGCCAGAGACCGAAGCAGTCAGCAAGAAAAGAATCTTCCGGGCACACACACACGCACACACACACACACAAACACACAGAGGTGAGGGACAGCGCGGGGGGAAGGTGGAAAGGGAGGCAGGGAGGGATTTGAGGATGGGGAAGGGTGGGGGGGGGAAACCACGGAGAGGGGAGGGAAGAAAAGCAAAAAATCTCTTACCATAACGATAGAGGCGCCCAGGATCATGAAAATCATGGTGTTTGCGCTCATGGACATCAAGAGGGGCTGGCCAGCGGTGGGGTCGGAGCGCGCCCGGCCCGCGGAGGGCGAGCGGCGGCCGCGCTATTCCGCAGAGCCGGGCGCGGGGCGCATCGCGCTCGCTGCCCGCACGCTGCGGGGCGGCGGGGGGCGGCGGGGAGCCCCCCGCGCACACACCCGCACTCCCCCGTGCCGGGGGATGCCGCGGGGTTCCCGCGCCCTGCCCCGCTTTTTTTTTTTTATTATTATTATTATTATTAATTTTTTTTTTTTCTAGGACGAACGTGACAGGCAAAAAAAAAAAAAAAAAATTAAAAAAATTAAAATATTAAAAAATAGAAAATTTTCCAAATGATGGTGATGGCGATGGGAATTCCAGCCACGCCGCTGGTGCCGCGGTGGCGGCGGGTGCGCGGCTCCGGCAGCGGGCACACGCCGGTAACAAGCACAGCCTTCATGCAGCAACTGGGAAGCGAGGCAGCCAAACCCGGGGTGGGGGGAGAGGCTGGGGGAGGAGGAGGCAGGCTGCAAAAAAAATCACCCACTCCGGGGGCGCCTCATCGCGTCCTCTCCGCCGACCCTCCCCAAAATCATCCCCGCTGCCGAGCGCTGCCAAATAAAAAACGGCAATTAAAAAAAAAAAAAAAAATTAAAATAAAAAAAAATTAAAATACCCCAGCCTCCAAATCACCGCGCCCGCCGTCACCCCCCTAAAAAAAAACCGAGCCCCACAAACCCTCCCGGCTCGGGGCTGCGTTGTCCCCGCCGCTCTCTCGGCGCCGGCAGCCCCCGGCCCAGCCCCTCCCGGGCCGGCCCCGCTCGGGGAGGGATGCGGGATGCAGGGGAGGGATGCGGGATGCAGCGAGCGGGGAAGATGCGCCCAGGCAGCGCCGGCCGCCCCCTCCCCACCCCGGGCATTTACCTACGTGGGGAGGCGCTGCTCCGGGAGCGGCTCATGGCGAGCGGCGGCGGCTCTGCGGGCTCCCCCGCCCCGCAGCCGCACGCCGAGCCCCGGCAGAGGCGCTTGGCCGCGTTTCCAGAGCCACACGCCATCCTCACCCCGCCCTCCCTCCGCCCGGGGTCGGTGCCGGCCCCTGTCGCCCCCCGCCCCGCCCGGGGGTCCCGGCACGGGCGAGCCCCGCGCTCCGCCGCGCCCCCCGCGCATCCCCCGGCGCCTCCCTCCGCCGCCTCTGCTCGCCCGGACCGCGGGCACCTGCCGGGGGGCCCGGCACCCAAAGCGCACCCAAGGGAGGCAGCGGCGCCCGGCCCTCCCTGGAGCGGGGAGTGAATCCCACCCCGGCCCCAAATTCCTCTCCAAAATCTCAGCCCTGTCCCAAATCCTCTCCATATCTCAGCCCGGCTCCAAACCCTCTCAAAATGCTACCCCGGCCCCAAAACCTCTTCACCCCAGCCACAAATCCTGTCCAAATCTCAGCCTGGCCCCAAACCCTCTCCAAATCCAGCCCCAAATCATCTCCAAACACCACTCTGGCCCCAAACACTCTCCAAAATCCCAGCCCGGCCCCAAACCCTCTCCAAGTCCCAGCCCAGCCCCAAATCCACCCCCAAACTCTCGGCCCCAAATCCTCTCCCAATCCTCCCCGCTCCGGGGCGATGCTCCCCCCCCTCCCGGGGCACAGAGAACTCGGTCCCGTCCCTGCCCCGCTGCCACCCCAATGTCGCGCTCCAGATCCCGCCTTTGTCCCGCCGGGGTGTCTGTCTGTCTGTCTGTCTGTCCGTCCCACCCTCCCCTCCTTTGTGTCTGTCTGTCCCACCCTGGTGTCTGTCTGTCTGTCTGTCTGTCTGTCTGTCCGTCCCACCCTCCCCTCCTTTGTGTCTGTCTGTCCCACCCTGGTGTCTGTCTGTCTGTCTGTCTGTCTGTCTCACCCTCCCCTCCTTTGTGTCTGTCTGTCCCACCCTGGTGTCTGTCTGTCTGTCTGTCTGTCCGTCTGTCCCATCCTCCCCTCCTTTGTGTCTGTCTGTCTGTCCCACCCTGGTGTCTGTCTGTCCCACCCTGCCCCTCTGTGTCTGTCTGTCTGTCCCACCCTGGTATTTGTCTGTCCCACCCTGCTCCTTTGTGTCTGTCTGTCTGTCCCACCTTGGTGTCTGTCTGTCTGTCCCACCCTGCCCTCCTTTGTGTCTGTCTGTCCCACCCTGCCCTCCTTTGTGTCTGTCTGTCCCACCCTGCCCTCCTTTGTGTCTGTCTGTCCCACCCTGCCCCTTTGTGTCTGTCTGTCCCACCCTGGTGTCTGTCTGTCTGTCCCACCCTGCCCTCCTTTGTGTCTGTCTGTCCCACCCTGCCCTCCTTTGTGTCTGTCTGTCCCACCCTGCCCTCCTTTGTGTCTGTCTGTCCCACCCTGCCCCTTTGTGTCCGTCTGTCCCACCCTGGTGTCTGTCTGTCTATCCCACCCTCCCCTCGGTTGTCCCTTTGTTACTGTCTGTCTGTCTGTCTGTCTGTCTGTCTGTCTGTCCCTCCTGCTGGACAATGAAAACTCCTGGCCAGCCGGTAACTTTTTTGCTTTTGTTGTTTTTTGTTCCTTTCACAGCACACCAGGTGAGCTGGAGGAGCAGCGGTGTCAGAAATGCATATTTTAACATTTCACATTCTTATTTGTTTATTTTATTCGTTTAGCAATGGCTTTTCCCGAGTATTAAAATGAACGTTGTGTATATAATGCCTTTTTACTGTAGTTTTAGAATTTAAGTGTAGCATGTTTTAATAACTCCCAAAAAGAGGCCCAAGCGACTCTCAACATCCTCCCCTTGTGAAAAACAAAAAAAATCAAATCTAAAGAAAATAAAAAAAGAATTAAAACTGAAAAAGGCATGTTCTAAAGAGGCAGACCCAAGGAGTGACCACGCAGAACAGTGCCTGGAAAAGTCTGAATATTCATAAAATCCATACATGAAGAATGATATAAAAACAGTGGTTCCAAAACACCAAGCAGAGCTCCAAGACACTTGGC